>RXID01014846.1:0-485234 GCA_005019695.1 Trichopus zeylanicus subsp. travancoricus | reverse complement strand
AATAATTTTTTAATAAATTTATAATTAAATAAGTGGTTACTTAAGAACTAAAAAAAAGGATAATTACCTATAACCCCGGGTAATAAGCCTTAATTACCTACAACTCCCGTAATTTTCGAAATTACCTACACCCTTTATTATTATTTAAACAAAATTTTTTCAAAAAATTTCTATTTTACCCTCGGTTATTTTTACAATTAAACCCCCCAAAACTTATTTTTTATTATTTAACACCCCAAAATTCGATTTTTTGCAAATAACACCCCGAAATTATTTCTATTTAGAGAAAAGTCTCTAAAATTATTGCGACGGCGGCGAGATGGCGGCGACATCAAAGATTGAGGCTGGTGCGCCGACATGCGGGCATAGATGGCCGAGGCCAAGGCCTCGGCACACGGGACGAAAGCCGAGGCCAAGGCCTCGACATGTGGGACGAATGCTAAGGCCGGCGCGCCGGCAGCATGAGCGGACGGCCGAGATAATAAACTGGCTGTATAATTACAATTCCACCTTGATAATAAACTGGCTGACCTAAATCAGAAAAATACAACAACTACCAGATTAAGTGATTAACTGCAATGCACGATACTTAAGAAGACTCCCACCTTAAGAGCCCTAAACTTAGTACCCAATTAATAATTGTGTAGGGTGTATAAAATTTTCATATAGCGGTATATAAATAAAAAATTGGAGGTGCGGAATAAAACCGTACAGTATAAGGAAATCTCATAGTGTAGGGTGTATAATTCAAATTCTATAATCAGAATGGCTGACCTAAGCTTTTAGGCTAGAATTTACGTTTTGTCAAATTCTGATATCGGAATGGCTGACCTAAATCAGAAAAATACAACAACAACCGGATTAACACTTCTAATATGATTAAAGACAACAAGCCTCGGCCTCCGCATTTGCCGCCGACCTCTGGCGTCGCCACCCGTATGTCGTCACTTTTGCCGTCATTACAATAATTTCAAAGTCTTTTTTATAAATCAGAGTAATTTCGAAGTGTTATTTGCAAAAGTCCAAATTTCGAGGTGTTAAATAATAAAAAATAAGTTTTTAGAGATTTAATTGTAAAAAAATCGAGGGTAAAATCGGAATTTTTTGAGAAAATTTTGATTAAATAATAATCACCTTGTAGATAAATATTTTGAGAAAAGAGAGCGGGGATAATTCTGAAAATTACGAGAATTATAAATAATTAAAGCTTATTATAAGAGGGTTATAAGTAATTATCTCAAAAAAAAAAAATTACTATGGGTCGCGCGAATGTTGCGGAGCGATAGCGTGCTCTGCCGGTTTGGATGTCGACCCTATTGACAACTGGTTTATCCACCGCGCAATTGACCTATAAATCACCCAATTTCCCGAAACGGAAAATGTTAAGCTACTGAGCATGTGGGTCGATCTCAGAGTACACTAAGTAGTTGTCAGATCGGTCTCTATTTTTTTAAAGCGGATGCGGGTGGCATGCGCCGACACTCGACCACAAGGGCAGATGGACCGTTACAACCGAAACGAAGATTCCATGTAGATTTCTCATTCAGCAATGATTTTGAAAAAAATAAAAAAATTATTGATACTATTAATGGCATAATCAGCGAAGGAATGCGGTGCTTTGAAACGCGTGAGGATGCAAGTTGGGCACATTATTGTGATTAAAAAGGAAATGTCATAAGCAATGAGAACCCATTTTAATTGAAATGTTGAATTGGAAATAAAGATCATCGCCATTAGTATTTGAACCCAATTTTTAATTTTAATCATCGCGATAAAGAACCCATCGTTTGGTAGATCTGAGCTTGTCTGGGAATTCCATCTCTGGAACAATCCCTAACAGGATTGGTGAGTTCAAAAATCTTGAAAATGTTGCTCTCTCTGATAATATGATCCTTGGTTCGCTACCTGCATCGATTGGAGGATTGTCTTCTTTAATTATGCTCGATCTCAGTGATAACAAATTGAATGGGTCCATATCGGAAAATCTCGGAATGCTTGGGAAGCTCATTTGGCTTAATCTCGGGGTTTCTTGGTCGAAGCACACTTCATTAATCTCACCAAACTGAAATTATTATCAATATTATGTGAAGCACTGATCAGAAATAGGAGTGCTGAATGCTCTATGTTATAATGTTAGGTATAATGAATTAGTCTCACGTCGAATATTGAATTAGTAAAATTTAATAGATATAATGAAAAAAACTGATATTTTATGAATTTGAATTTTTAGAATAGTTTGGTATTCGACTCATTATATGAATTTGGTTTGATATTCTTACAGTTCTCCAACACTCCCATCCAATCTTGGAATTATTGAGACGGATGGTTGTGGTCTGGCAGGACAACGTATCCCCGAGTGGATCAAAACTCAGAACAATTTTTGATGCAATTCCTACTCTACAATCCCTAAACTTTAGTTCAAACAACTTTCATGGTCCAACTTCCACATTTTTCTGCACCCACCCCTTCTGTACATGATGGATTTATCAAACAACTTAACTGGCACCATCCCTCTGTCACTATGTAAACTGCAAAGCTTGATCAATCTTGTGCTCTCAAATAACAAGTTATCAGGGAAGATCCCTGATTGCTGGAGAACTCAGTTGCTCAGAGCGATGGAGAAGAGCACGGGATGTCGTGGCTCTCTCTCCGTCTTGGACATGGATTTTGGGGCGTTCTGTTTGGCAAAAGGAGATGGAGGATAATCTACTTCCGGTCAATAGACGCTAATTTATGCGAAAAAATTTTTTTAAAAAAATAAAACATGTCTAGAAAAATAAAGTCTAGGTTGGAAAATCGAAAAAAAAATAAAATCACGATCTGATTATAATTTGTCTGACAGAAAAATTCGGTGAAAATCATAGTCAAGTCAACGAATACTTGTTAATTAAATTGTTACTATGACAGATAGTAACACTTCCAACTAATTAATTAATTAACGGGTCCCACATTGCATTGACTTTTGACTCGGAAAGCGGTAGTCGTCTTTGCAGGTCTTCCACGGAAACGGGAAGATTCGAATGGTTAGCGATTTGGCATGTCTCCCTTTCTCTGTCGCATGGCCCGGTAACATAACAAGTCCTGCAGGTCTTGTGCGCAATGGAGAAAATAATCGGTATAAATAAGAGCAGCAATGTGCGAGATTGAAGGCCATCTCAATTTAAAAATTATCGAGACGAACAGACTGCGAGATCCTCTGCTTTGGTTCCACCATGCCCAATAACAACAACAACAACAACAACAACAAATATCGGTGGCTCTTCTTGCTGCAAATATTGCTGCTCGAGCTCTGTTGCGGAGGAGAGGAGGCGACAACCACCATCACTTGCTTGGAGCACGAGAGGCGAGCCTTGCTTGACTTCAAAGCTGGCCTCACCGACCCGGCCCACTTGCTTTCTTCCTGGACGGGGCTAGAGTGTTGCGCATGGGCCGGTGTAGCCTGTCACAATCGGACCGGCCATGTCATCGGTCTCGACCTTCGAAATCGTGCCCGTTTCATTCCCAAATACATCAGCTTGTTGGACCAATATAACTTGGTCGCTAATCGCCGCAGCTACGACATCGAAGATCGATATTACTATGGCATTTCATATGATGACGGCCT
Organism: Trichopus zeylanicus subsp. travancoricus; assembly: GCA_005019695.1. Classification (NCBI taxonomy): domain Eukaryota; kingdom Viridiplantae; phylum Streptophyta; class Magnoliopsida; order Dioscoreales; family Dioscoreaceae; genus Trichopus; species Trichopus zeylanicus. Next base: position 481,630 of record RXID01014846.1, on the reverse strand, counting down.
GGTTCTTGGCGGTAAGTTGAATGAGTCGCTGCTTAATCTCTCCAAACTGACATACTTGGATTTGAGCAGCAATGATTTTGGAGGGATTCCTGTGCCCGCGTTCGTCGGCTCCATCAGAAACCTCAAATACCTCAACCTCTCCAACTCAGGATTTGCTGGGACTATTCCTCATCAGCTCGGAAATCTCTCCAGGTTGCAATCTCTCGATCTCTCTGGCAGTTACGATTCTGATTCCACGGGGTTAATGATCCACGACAAGTGCGAGTGGCTAGCTCGGCTTACTTCTTTGGAATATCTCGATATGTCTTTGGTGGAAATATGGAGTGCATCTGATTGCTTTGAGGCGCTTAATATGCTCCCATCTATACACGAGATTTACTTGTCCAATTGTCGCATCGGTGATCTTTCTTTGAACTTTTCACACCTCAACTTCACATCGCTCTTTGTCCTCGATCTTTCAAGTAATTATCAACTCCAAGTTCCAGCTACCATCGGCAATCTAACTTCTCTAAGGGTTCTGGATCTATCTGAAAGTTTTCAGGTTGAAGGAGAAAAGATGCCAACATTTTTGGGGAACCTCTGTAACTTGCAAGCATTAAGGTTGTCAAATTTGGGCAGTAGAGGTGCCAAATTTGGATCAATCTTTTGTACCTGCATTGGCGAAAATCTACAAGAGTTGGAGGATCTGGCCTCTAGCACTAATGACGGAGTCATACCAGATTGCATAGGAAATCTTACAAATCTAAAATTTCTCCGTCTTTCCGGTAACTACATAAACTCTGGCATCCTGGAGTCGATTTTTTTAAAGTTGGGTAAGCTTGAATACCTTTTTCTCTCCATTAAAAACTTTGATGGCACTGTTCCTTCAGCCATTGCCAATCTTGCTTCGCTCAAGTACCTTGACTTGTCTTACAATTTTTATTTACGAGGTCCACTTCCCCACGCCATGGCCAATATGTGTAACCTCCAAGCACTATATTTAGATTATACTAATATAAATGACTCATTGGACGAACTCAGAGGGATTTTTACAGGATGCATCATGAACAACTTGGAAGAGTTGTCTTTGTTAGATAATAAGATAGGCGGTCCTATTCCAAATTGGTTCGGTGAACTCCACAATCTTCGTCTCCTTGATCTCTCTGGGAATAACATAGTCGGGACCATTCCAGATTCATTATTCAGTAACCTCAGTAATCTCCAAGTCCTTGATCTCTCTGGGAATAACATAGTCGGGACCATTCCAGATTCATTATTCAGTAACCTCAGTAATCTCCAAGTCCTTGATCTATCGCAGAACATGATACATGGTTCGCTGCCAGCATCAGTCGGCAAATTATATCACTTGAAAGTTTTGGATCTTGCAGGCATTAATCTCAATGGGTCTATATCAGAAGACCTCTTTGGAATGCTTGGAGATTTGATTGTACTGAATCTTGAGTGGCAGCAATCTCCGAGTGGTTTTCTGGCTGAAGCACATGATTTCAGGAATCTCACCAACTTGAAATCTTTACGTTTGTCATGCGGTGGAATGGCTATCAATTTGAGTGACGACTGGATCCCACCATTCCAACTTCTGTCTCTTTCAATGACTAATTGTGGGGTGGGACCCCATTTCCCAACATGGCTTCGAACGCAAACTGCTCTGAGATCGATAGTATTGTCTGGAGCCGGAATATCAGCTCCTGTTCCATCCTGGTTTTGGAACTCAAATCTCAGTCTCTATCATTTGGATCTCTCCAACAATGAGATTACCGGCATGCTACCTAACGAGTTATCGCCCAAACTCTCTTCAAAGATCGGATATCTGGATCTGTCACAAAATTCTCTTTCGGGACTTATTCCTCCTGGCTTGTTTGATGCAATGCAGCCTAATTTATTTGGGGTCAACTTGAGTTCCAACAACCTTCAGGGTCCGCTGCCCCGTTTTTCACGCTCTGTTCAAAGGGTAGATTTGTCAAATAATTTATTTTCAGGTATCATTCCTCCTATGCACTTTGATATCCCATACTTCTCTGTTTCTTCGAACAATTTAACCGGCAGCATACCCCCATCATTTTGCACATTTGGTATTGAAGTCCTTATCCTCTCCAAAAATAATTTGTCGGGAGAAATACCCGATTGTTGGGATAACTATGCAGAAGTTCTAGACTTCTCCGATAATGATTTAACGGGAGGAATACCCAACTCGATATGTTCACATACTCCATGGCTCGGTTCTCTACACCTGTCTAGAAATAATTTACAAGGACCATTGCCATTCTCTCTGAGTGCATGCGTGAATATGGAGGTTCTAGATCTCAGCTTTAACAATTTGAATGGAAGCATACCATCTTGGATTGGAGAAAGCATGTCGAGTCTGAGAGTTCTCAATTTACGATCAAATATATTTAGTGGCAGCCTTCCCATCACACTATATCTTCTTTCACTTCTCCAAATCTTGGACCTCTCCCATAATAAATTGATTGGGATAATTCCCAAGAGCTTTGGAAATTTTACTGCATTGAAGAAAAGTAGCATGAATGACTCCATTCGATTCCTTGGTGCTTATACTGGAAATTATGCTGTATATTATCGAGAAAACTTACATATTTATAGTAAAGGTGTATACTTTTATTTTGATAAGATACTACATCTCCAAACTGTTATGGACCTTTCTAATAACAGTCTTGTTGGCAACATTCCTGAAGAATTGGCCAATCTAGTTGGACTGCACACATTGAATCTATCTGGAAATTATTTAACAGGAAAGATTATGAATTTAATCGGAGAGATGAAGCAGTTAGAGTCTCTTGATTTATCCAATAACAAACTCTCGGGTGCGATACCTCCAAGTTTATCAGAGTTGAGTTTTATAGAATACTTGAATTTATCATATAACAACTTATCCGGAAGAATACCATCTGGCAGCCAACTCAATACTTTTGATAATCCATTTATCTATATTGGAAATCAATATCTTTGTGGGTTTCCTTTGGAAGTCGAGTGCAAAAACAATACAAAAGGCAGTTCAAATGAAGAAGAGCACGAGATGCTATGGTTATATATTGGCATTGGACATGGATTTTTTGTCGGATTTTGGACATTTTGGGGTATTCTATTATTCAAAAGACGATGGAGAATTGTTTACCACCGATCCATAGACAATGTATGTGATTGGATTTATGTTATCACAAAAATCAATTTTGGAAGGATAAAGAGAAGGACAAAGAGGTTTTTTACAGGTATTGCCCAATACTTTTTTTGTGTGTAGATTATATTAATGACAAATTTTCATTTGTTTACTATCATTTTTATGATAATTATCGAGTTTAATTTTTTATTTTTAATACTATTGCAGAAGAACGGTAAAGCGAGTTAAGAAAAGGCGCTTGAGAGCTTGACAAATATTTTTGCTTCCTCTTATACATTCTTCATACTTCCTATCTCACTTGCTCATATTAATAAGTTGATGAATGAAGTTAAAAGTATCACAGGCATGTAAATTTCCTTATTGTAGTTGCATATTTCTTAATTGTATATTTTTCTTGTTAATTAATTAGATCAAGTATTATTGTGTCAGACATTAGAGTCTCACACACTGTCAAAAATATCGCCTAAAATACATATCACTTAATAATATATTGATTATAATATCGTGTCAAATCGACCAGGCTTGAATGATGCCCTTACATAGGCCATATATATAATTGTTGCTTCGAAACCCAATTCAACCAGGATCATGAGCAATGAGAACCCATTTTAATTGAAATGTTGAATTGGAAATGAAGATCATCGCCATTAGTATTTGAATTTTTAATTTTAATCTTGATTCTCGTTGATCGAATTTTGCATTTAGCCTTTTCGAATGAAGTCTATAATTTGAGAAAATTAACAATTAATATTTGCCGATTTTGTCAAACGAAAAAATCTCTAATTAATTACATCGGTTGACTCGTCGACAACTCGTTCAACTGGCTCAGTCCGAATACTACGTCGTACTTGGCAGGCGAGGCTGTTTTTGTGACACGATGCCGTCCATCTTACTACTCACCACAGTACTATTAGGTCAACAGTAATCACAGCATAATCAATCCATCGTCCTCATGTACCGAGTATACGATCGACAAATATTATCTCTCACACTTAGCCAATCAATATTATCCTAAATGATTATTATTTTAAGATAAAATTAGTTAATGTTTCAGTCTTAATCCCCGGGCTTAAATCTCGCTTAAGTTACCATAATTGCAAGAAAAATCATGTCAACAATATGCAAGATCAGACTTCGCAAAATTCATTTTTCAAACATTTTCCCATTTTTTAGCTATATAAATGTCTACAATGTTCTTGAAATTTACGTTCATGAAATAAAAAAAAAAAAAAAACGCCCAAGAAACAAACTGTTCCTCGTTTAAGTATTAACTACAAGCGGCCCTGGCGGGTCCATCGTCCTCCTCTTCCACAGATTCACCTCCTTCTTCGGCTCCGCGGCCGTGGCGCCGCCTCCGATCAGTATCGGAGCCGAGAACGGCACCAACACCTCCTCCTCCTCCTCTTCCTCCATCGCCTTCCTCCAATCAAACCCCGCCAGCGCCTCCCGCCCGCTCCTAAACCGCCTCAAATCCCCCACCGCGGGCGCCGGAGCCGGTCGTTCGCCGGCGACATCCGGCCTCCTTCCGGGCCCCACCCTGCGGCTAAACATCTTCTGCAGCCCAAAGGACGAGGACTTCTTCGGCTTCTTTTCCTTCTCCTTCCTTGGCGGCGGGGGGCGGCCAGAGGCCCGCCGGGAGCGGTTTGCCTTCTTGTGCTTGATCTGGCCGATGCACGACACTTTGGGCGAGGACGGTTCCCGCGCGTCAAAGCTGCGGTCGGCGAAGTCGCGGCGGCGCGCCTCCGGCGGGACGAGGGGGCCGGAGAAGAAGCCCTTGTTGTTGTGGATGGATTTCGGGTTGGAGACGGAGAAGGAAGCCGGCTTCTGGAGCAGTTTAAGGATCTTGATTCCTTTCGATCTTGCCGGAGTCTTGTCCATGGATTTGTTTTCTAGGATTTCGGTGGAGGAGAGAGGCGGCGGCGGTGGTGGCGTTTTATAGGGGAAGAAGTGGGAGCCCGGTCAAGAGAGGAAGGCGGAGCAAACTTGTAAACGGGAGATGGCGGTTGGGACCGTATCAAACTTTTTTTTTTTCCCCAAAAAAAAAAATTAATGGACTATTTTGGAAATTATTTATAATTAATCGAAATTTATAAGGTAGAATGGATTGAATGATGACGTGGATTATTAGCATGTGTTTGACTAACAGACGTCGTACGAGATAAGACAATAGAAAAGAAGACTTTGGCGAACAATTCTATGCATGCTCTGTGAAATTGAATGCGTTCTCACTTGACTTTGCATCGCATTTTTTTAAAATTTTTTATAAATATGTTTTGAAGTTTGGCATGATCTGGATTTCAAATGCTGATAGATGGAGTCAAAACACCTGACATGCAAAGATCGCTAGTGGCCTGTAAGCATTTATTATTAGTCAATTTTCATTTATATGATTCAAAAAAGACATGAAAACTTCAGGGATTTTTATTTTATTTTATTTTATTTTATTTTCAATGATTTCGCTATCGGAAATAGAATAGGATTTCAGCGTGCAATATAAAAGTGGTGGTTTGGGCTTAGAGATCACGCAGCAAATTATCCAACCATTGAAAGCAAAATATTGAAGACAAACCCAGAGTAACATAATTAGTTATAATACTGAAAACACGCTTCTATAATTTGAATTCATCATACACGATGCAATGAAAATGCAATCTGAGTTCAGTCATTCGTTTACAAAACTAGTCAATATACAGTGGAAACTGAATGCCGATCCTGGATCAAACTGGCCAGAAACTACAGAACTACAACATCCCACAAAAGCGGACATGGAACATCCCACTTGGGGAACGGACTTTAGCTCAACAGATACATGGTGGGAATTTGCTTCAACGAGTACTTTCATCATCCTTGGTGCTCTGCCGGGGAGTGTATTGGCTTGTGGATGATGGAGAATAGCCCACACTCGGACTGGTAATTGGAAATGAAAAAGATGAGGGTGAATTTTCCTAAAGACTAAGATTTAAATGTAAAATCAAACACAAAAGACGGAACATTTACCTGTATTGTGGAGAACTCGGGCTGTAGTTAGGATTAGCATCTGTCCAAGATCCAATTGCAGATTTCCCTAAAATATTTTAATGCAACTACCTGAAAATGTTGTTCTCCCTAAGATAACACATGCACATGTTATGAATAGCTGTAAAACCATGCATATACATTGTAAGACAACCATGTCATATATGTTGCACAACAACCGTGTAGACCACACTAGACTTATCTGTTAGAGAAATCATGAGGTGAAATTATCTGCATTAACTGCAAAGAAGAATAATTAAATACTTTACCTAGATGGACTGTATGTAGGACTAGGAGGAGAGTATGATGGAGATGCCGGAGAGTATGAAGGCCAAGTAGGGCTACAAGAGAAGCAATCAATATGTCAGCTATACTAAAAATATAGTCTAACAACTAAAAATAAACCATAAAAGTCACATGAAATTGAACTTGCATAAAATTTAGAGCAGAGATGGAACAAAATAAATGCTTGACATTCTTAAATCACCTTCAGAAGTACTTTTCCTTACCTGTAATTTGGTGATGTTGGACTGTAAGGGCTTGATGGAGATATTCTTGGACTGCTTGGAGAGTATGCAAGAGATGGACTGTATTTCACTGAAGGAGGATTATAACTTGGGGATGTTGGGCTGTATGAAGTTGAGGTTGGGCTATAACCAGGACATGTTGGGCTATAGGCGGGCGAAGTAGGGCTAAGAAGGTGATGTTGGGCTGTATGAAGGCGAAGTGGGACTGTTTGATGGTGATGTGGAGCTGTACGCAGGAGAAGTTGGGCTATAGGCTGGAGATGTAGGGCTGTACACTGGTGAGGTAGGACTATAGGTAGGTGAAGTAGGGCTGTAGCTTGGAGAAGTTGGGCTATAGCTAGGAGATGTAGGGCTGTAACTCTGGCGGTGTAGGACTGTAACTGGGTGAGGTGGGACTGTAACTTGGCGATGTAGGGCTATTGCTGGGTGAAGTTGGAGAATAAGATGGACTGGTGAGAGAATAAGCAGGGATTGTTGGACTATATAACCTGGAGAGCTGGGATTACATGTTGGAGAGGTGGGGCTGTACCCAGGAGATGTAGGACTGTAGCCAAGCGATGTGGGACTATAACCTGGAGAAGTTGGACTGTATCCAGGAGACGAAGGGCTATATCCCGGCGATGAGGCAGGAGAGATGCCTAAGCCCATGGTACCAACATAAGGAGAAAATTGAGCATCTGTAATAGGCGAAGATCGAACATTTGGACTGAGCAGATAGCTGGGAGCATTCCTTCATGATATGGCGTCCCTGACAGAGGCGAACGAGACGGTGTCATGCCAAACTCCAATCCCTCCATGTAACTAGGATGCTGGAGTTCAATTGCCTCACATCATTTTTGCTTTTGATATAGTTTCATTAATCTTTTCCATGGTAGCTGCATCTGCAATTGTGTCCCCAATTCCAATACTAAAACCATTCTGCAAAAGCCAATAGTTGACAAGCCATTGCGTGTGACCCAGAAATTTGCGTGTTGCATCTGGGCCAACCTCTTCCCTGCCATTGTGATGTGGAAAAATTTAGGGCAAACATTATGCAGCTAGGCATACATCAACCAATTTGGTATAGGCATACCAGATGACATGAATAAGACTACCACTAGATGTTCCAAGGGGTCCGCTTGCACAGAGTGCCAGACAAGAGCTCCCCTTTCTCAATTCGGACTTGTGTATCACCAGGAGTGATAAATCCTATTTCTGACTCAAGAGTGCCATGCTAAAGTTCTTATGAGATTTATTTGCTTGGGAATGATAAGATTAAAAACTTGTTTTCCTGTCCAAAGAGGTCAAGGCTTCAAAATGGCTGGAGCAGGTATTTTCCCATCAAAATCTTCCCACCACATTAATATATTCATGAAAACATCCTGCCACAAGTTTAAAGTTCATGATTAACAACATGAAAAGTATTTAGGAAAGAAATGCACATGTGACAAGGAACAAGAATGGGAATAAATAAGTAGATGTCTGCCAACACAATCACCTTCTCAATAAATGTATCTCTTTTGTTGATCTTCCGACATCCTCATAGTGTGTCCTGGACAATTCCCATAATATGTTGGTTTGACTGTGGCGAAACAATGCACTTTGAGACCATCATAAGTTCCAATACTTCTGCTCTGGTCTCAAATGACTGGGGAACATGCATATTCATCATCATCCAGCGAAAAGTTGAGTAAGGCATAATTTTGATCCGATGCCCCATGATGGACATTTTGTGAAGACTAGGCTGCCGATTGAAAAGAACAAAGTCACCATCATTCAAATGTCGCTCAACCTGCCAAAACAAGTTAAGAAAAGTTAACTGTCAATACAAAAAAAGAGACCACATTTTAAACATTAATCTTGCCTTGTATCCAAGTTCTAGATGGTGATCACTACTTTTTTTCAAGTAACGGAGATCAAGCCGTTGGCCATCCTCCCTAATGATGTACTTTGCACCAGTTCTACCAGGTGGAGGGTGAGGGCCATACTCTACAAGCTCCTTCACTCTGATAAGCAGCCAATGAGTTTATTAACATGAAGTGGCTCCATAAAAGGTTGAAATACCAACACCATACGAACATCAGTTGTACCTTTCAATATTGTAAGGTGTCACAGTTTCTGGGTATGTCAAATTTAAAGTAATACTCCATGGCACACCCAATTCATCAATGTTAATATTTGGATCAGGTGTAATGACTGTTCGTGCTGAGAAGTCAACACGCTTCCCCATCAAATTGCCTCTAATTCGGCCTTCTTTAGCCTTAAGTCTACTGCAAATAGATTTTATAGGTCTTCCAGAACGTTGTGTAGCCTGTGTATTGGAATCAAATCAGTTGATAGAATTTCATTTTACCAACATATCAATAGAAACAGACGGTTCTGCTCCACACCCTTGGTTGGCCGGGAGCTCATTATCAAAATATGTTGCAATGTGAAACTGCAATAACTGTGCAAACTCTGTGATGATGTGTGCAGGAGCTCCATTCCTCTCTCGCCGCCTCAAATTCTCATTATGTCAAATTATCATTGCTAATTGATGTGTCAAATCATCCTGTTTATATAAAAGAGTGAAGTTATTACTACAAGCAACATGATGCATGAACTAATGATATCAAAGTGAACCAGCTCTCATCATTCTTAGAGAAGTCATTCCCACGCAAGGTGCAAGATCCACACCAATTACCAACATAATCTCAATCCAATAAAACCTCAATAGCAAGGAACAGTTCGGCAAGAAAGATCCAGAAGAAAACCATTCTATGTGATTTTATTGAGAACAGAAATTAGGATGAAGGAAACAAATTGAATTTCCTTCATGACAAAAGAGCATTAAACAGCCTGGAGAAAAGCCTTACCTCACTTCTAGAAGAGGTATCCATCATTACGGATGGCCTTACAGGGGGTGGAGGGACTGGAAGCACCTGTAATATCATCCAATCTGGACTGGCATATTTAGGATTCAGCCCTAAAAGCAAACAGTCATCGTCGCTAATTCTCTTAAGAACACTAAGAACCTGCAGCAAATGTTTAAGATAGTAATATCAGATAATATGAGAAAGGTGTTCATTAGAGAAACTCAAGAGATGGATAACAAAAATCATTATGTAGAACAGCTACCCTCTCAGCAGAAAGATGTTGCTTCCTTTCGACAGGCTCAGGAAGCTGATCTTGGTCATCATTTTTCTTCTTTACTGCTTTGTACTCTGCAACCATTTTCATACCATCAATGGTGATGACAGGTTGTTGGGCTCCACAACCACCTCAACTCTTCTTTATTGGTTCTTCTGAATCTTGATGTCCAGAATCAATATCATCACCACCTTCACATTTCCTTTTGCTTTTACAGGCATCATAAATTCTTTTTAACCTGTTCTTTGGGTTTCTTATCTTAAAAGCCTGCTAAAACTGGGAATCATTCTGAAACATAATAGAAGAAATGTAAATTTTATGATGGCTTCAAAGAAGCACAAAGAAAGAAATAAAAGTAAAACTAAATGATGATAACGTTGTTAGAAGAAAGAAACAAACCAACACTACGAGCTTCTCACTCCAAATGACAAACTTGTTACTTACATTAAAGGTCTAGACATTACTCAGGAACAAGTTAAACAACAATATGTCGGCTAATAACTGCACACCTCAACAAAAAAAAAATCTGAATTTTGAGAACGGATTTGGTTTCAATAAGTCCAAACTCATTATTTGCACATCCCCAAACAACAATTACTCAAGCTACGACAAACCTCAGCCACAAGTTATTTCACAACTAAACTTTACTAGGTCCTTCTCATTGACCAACACCAAGAAAGGATTACCACCGAAAGAAACCCAAATGGTGTTTTCTGCAAACTGAACCAGTAAAACTGTTACAGAAGAAAAAACCTCGTCGGCCATGATCTTAGAGCAGTTGAAGCACACACAGCGCATGATGGCCAGTACAGTCTTCATAAACCCAATGTGAAACATTGGCTTCGCAAGCTCAAGGTGGCCAAAATGGCCGGAGCACTCCGCCATGTTTGCCGAGCAAGTCTCGCACTTGAGTGATGCCCGGCTTGGGACCCCCCGACCTTGGGCTTTCCCCTCTCCATCGTCTCCGAGTGCTGGATCTCCACCACCGACATCTGCCGCTGTTGCCCCAACCCCAAAAGAAATCAACATAACAACAACCGATAATCGCACGGAATCCACAAAGATCGAATAGAAGAAGAAGAATTTGTGTATTTACGATCTCATCAGGGCTGAGGATGCCAAACTGAACGGTGCGGACCTTGGCCACCTCCGCCCGGGAGTAGGGAAAGCGGCGTCCATGGCGGTGGACTGCCGATGGAGCGATCTAGGGTTTGGAAAGAGAGTTTAGCGTTAGATTTCCGGTGAGATTTTAGCTTTGTTTGATGAGATTTGGAGGGTTCGATTTGAACTTTTGGATGGAGTATGGCGGGAGAGTTCGAGGAATGGCTAATCTGGGGGTGAGATCGCTGCGTCTCCCAAGCGAGGAGGGCGCCCAAGACGCCCGAAAGAAAAAGAGAAAAAATATAAGCGCCGCGGGTTGGGGCTTATTTATAGACGAGATGGACCGGGTTTGGTCCGTGAGTCGGTGGAAGTTTCGCATCAAGCGCCCAGGTTCGGTTGACACATGACTCGGATGGATCGCTCGAAAACGTTAGAGATGATTTGACGACTACTTAATTCACCTACAATCGACCGCTGGAAAAGTACAACACGTGGGATGTCGTCCTTAAGGGCATTTTGGGTAATTCGCATACGAGACATTACAACCTTCGCAGTTTCGGCCGAAATTGAGCCGTTTCGGCCGAAACGACTCGGTTTCGACCGGAACCGAAACGAAACTCTATATATCGTTTTGGTTTAGAGTTTTCCTGTAGCATTCTGCAGGGGGCGGCGAGCTCTGACGATTGCAGGTGAGCTCGGGCGCGTGCGACGAGGGTGGTGGGCTCGGGACGGGCATAGGACGCTCGGGGAGGCCGCAGGGAGCGCAGGGCTCCGGCGGCGAGCTCGGCAATCCAGATCCACTCGAGGATTCAAGTCTTGAAGGTGTTATCCTAATATATTATCAATTGTTTAAATGTTATTTTGATTTTATCGCCATTTTCTTTGGTTTCAGGCGTGGCAAGAAGCTTGAAACTAATGCTGAAGTTGATTCAAGATCACTCCGACGTATCGAAAGAAGATGACGTCCGGCGACTGCGGAGCTTGACTGGCATGATCACCATTCTGGACAACGTTAAGTCACGGATTGAGAAATCGCAGCGGTCCAACTGGAGAGTTGCCGAGCTACGCCGGTGCAACACCGACCTTCGGCGCGGGCAGCCGCTTCCTAAGGATCGCCGTCCTGCGCAAGATCCGTTGTCCCCGTTGGAGGAGAACCAGCGGCTGCGGCGGGAGTTGGCAGCTTGCGTGACGGCGCGGAAGAGCTTGGAGGGGATGTTCTCGAGCATCGGCAGGGAGAAGCAGATGATGGTTGCAGAGCTGGCGAGGAAGGTGCACTTGGTGAGCGAGATGGAGGAGCTCGTCGGCGACCTCAGGAAGCAGAACCAGATGCTGACGAAGAAGGTCATCGCGTTCGCGGGCGGGGAGGAGAAGGTGAGGGAAGCTGTGGCGGGGAGTGTGAAGAAGATTCGGGGTTTGCGTGGTTGTGGGGAGAAGGAAGGGAGTGAGATCGAGACAGAGCTCGAAGAGGTGGAGGAGATGCTCGCTGGAGTTGTGGAGAAGATTGGCAAGGGTGGTCCGGAGAGAGAAGAATATGCTGAGTAGTAGCAGTATTAGGGCTTCCTAATTGCATTTGCATTTGTTTCCAGGTCCTGCTTCTAAATATTAATATTGTTTGCTCTAATTACAATCATGCTCTCTTAACTGATAAACTAATCAAAGAAACATAATAATGCCTCTACGGCCGCTGCCTTTCTCATCTTTTTCTCTGAAGCCCCAGAGAGCTTGCAGGATTGAAGCTGTTTTGGATTTTTACGGCTAGGGTTTCGGTGGGGTGATGTTGGGTTTGGTTTCAAGCGATGTGGCGAGCTCTCGTGTTTGTTGAGGGGTTGGAATTTTGAGCGAGTTGTTTATGTAGTCGAGGATTTGGGAAAGCTACGTGAGATGAGTCCTCGTTTTTACACGCACCATGTAGTAAGGGTTTGTACTTTGTATTCAATGGTAATAAGCAAGCATCGTGAGCAACGACAACGGATCACATCGTCAATCATATTAGAATAATTATATTATAATTTCAGATTAAGTGACACTACAAGTAGGAAGAATAATTATGTCAATTTTTCGTCAAAAACTTATATTTTATCGTAGAATGATTTCACCTTCGGCCTATGATTTACTTGGACAAGTCTTAATTGAGCAGACATTACAAGACCGTGAAAAAGTCAATGATCAAATTTATCTTGCCTCTCAACAAGGTTCATTTCATACTATCAATCAGCGTCTTGCCGCAATTACCCTTGAACACTTCGCGTAGTGCAATATTTATTTCTCATGGGTTATTGGATCACTTTTATTATGTGTTGTCAATCAATATGATTATCATTTTCATTTTGGACCTTCGATATATGGTTATATTTCAGAACCGCTGTCACGAGATCGCACAAAGATAGTTGTTATGGCTCGTATGCTTATAAATACTTGTCCGGATCATCCAAGTATTGAATTTGTAATTTCACACCCAAATGTTTCAAACTCAACTGGTGATGATTATGATGATTAGTTGTATTATCTTAGAATTTATAAATTATGTATGTGTGAAATACATTTTAATGAAAAATTAAATGTGCTTATATTAATTTTTAAATTTTAATTATATTCATATTATTTCTTGTATGTTTTTTTAATACAATAATATATATTAAAAGTAAACTATATCAGTGATTAATTATCAAAAATAATTTTAATCGCTAAATAATATTTAATATTATGGGTAAAAATTAAGTATAAATTATTCCTAATTTCAAATTTTTCAATTTTTTTTAATATTTTATTGTATTTTTAATTTGAAATCAAAGTATAATTAAAATATAGTCAAACTCTGGTCAATATCTAATTAATAATTTTAAAAAAAATTTCGGTCGAAACCGAAATGACTGAAATTAAAACTGAAATGATCGAAACTTATTGATTTCGCTGAGTCTCGAAATTGAAATGGATGCCGAGCTATAAAACCTTGATTACAACCGGTAATGTTATTTGACCAAATCAATTTACCCATTCCGATCGCCCTGATGGCTTCGTCTTTTCCTTCGCGCCCGGCTCGACACAGCCGTCTCCTCGCCGCTGCGAGCCGGTGGCTCCACGATGGCCCGGACACCGTCGAGGAGCTCCTCGAGCGTCACCTAGTCCAAAACACTACCAAGAACGGCGTCGAGGAGGACGAGTTTGCAGCTCGCCGGAGGCTGACGAGCGCTCGGCGGGAGGCACTGGCGCTCTACCGCGACATCCTGCGCGCAACGCGATTCTTCGCGTGGCCTGACGCTCGTGGTGTGCTGTGGCGGGATGTGCTCCGCGAGAACGCCCGGCGGGAGTTCGAGGAGGCTAGATTTGAGCGCGATCCTGAGATCATCACTAGGCTGCTGATTGGTGGAGGTGAGGCTGTGGAAAAGGCGCTGGATAAGCTGGCGGAGACGCAGAGGAAGAGGATGGCGGAGGCCGAAGAGGAAGGACCGGGAGGCGGGAGGCGGAACCCCTGATCCTGTTTGTTGATGGTGAGTTTTCATTCACAGATCTCGCTTTTGTGTTTATGGGAAAAATGTAGATTTTTTTATTCATGTTATCAATTTAGCCAATTGGATTGTAGCATCTTTGTAACAGACCTGAATGCGTGAAATGATATCAGGAGCTTATCACAAAGCGCGGAGAACTCTTCCGAGTTCACAAATTATCAGAAAAAAGTGATTGAAAGCAAAGTGTAGAGTGATAATGTGGGGAAATTTTTGTTTTCATTCTGATTGCTACAAACAACTGCAAAAAGTTTCAAACTTTCCACTTCTCATGCAAAGTTCTCTATTTGCATCTTAAGTTTATGGGAACATTCCTTTGAATTTATTCCTGTATCATGGATGCCTTGTCTCTTTAATATTCACAAAAAGTACTTGATTTTCTTATGGGAATTTTAAGGCAATAAACTCTTTAAGAACTATTTATTAATTTATATGCCTTTTCTTCCATGGTACTCACGAGTTATGGAACTTCCATCACATTGTTTTCTATTAGTAGCAACTATAATATGGTTACTTGCATCCTTTCCTCTCATGATATTAGCATATGTCCACTCTCTGTACTCTCCTTTCCTTGGACCTCATATTTAGTAGAGATGGATTTGGTAAAGAATGGCCCTTTCGAGTCAGATTTGCTGTAAATTGTTCCAATAGCTTTCTTCCGTTGTCCCTACCTCCATGATTATTTCTTAACAGAGGAAATAACATTTTCCTTCTTTCTATTTGCAACCTATCTAGCTCTATTACTGTTTTCCCTGGTCCTTTATGGTTAAATTCTATGTGACCGGTGCCATTTTTGAGCAATGTTATTACTAGTTTAGGATAATGCAACTAATCCGATCCATTGTTAATCGTTTGACATAAATCTTGTTTCATGTCTCCTCGGAATGTTAATGAATGAGTAGGATTCTGGCCCGACACCAATGCTATCCCCACATTATCTAATTCACCTGCTGCATTTTTTTTCATGCTGAATTAGAAATAATGCTCCTTTAGAGTGTATTAAGAAATCTGGATCATGTTCGCATTGAATTGGAATGTCTCATGGAGGTTCATACTGCATTTCCCTTGATTGGAAGCTAATTTAATTTCCTTTCTTGTGTTGCAGACAAAGCCTTCTTTTTCACATGAGATCTCTTGGCTGGCAACCGGGCATCAGAGGATGTACACAAATAGTCAGCAAAAATGGTGCATTGTTAGATCCCTGAGGCACACTTATCATTGCATTTTACTTTTTTCTCTAATAGCATATGATATAGTTGCCCATATCCTTCTCAAGATGACTGTATTCATCTTGTAAAATTTATCCTTGTTTGAAATATCTGTTCAAATGGTTATACTTGCTGAAAATTACAATATTTTGTCCTTGTTTATATAGAATTTTCTGCATCCCACTTCTCTAAAAGAACTCTCATGCTAACATCCTCACAACACACAAGTATCTGCTCAATATACTTCACGTGGCTATGATGCAACACAGGCATTACGCTGAAACCTCCATTGGATGCACATGTATATGGTTGTGCGTGATAAACATTTATGGACAGAAAAAAAATGAAAAAATCAATTTGAGGGAAGCAGTTAACTGTCTACTATCTTGAAAATTGAGGTAAAAACAAAAGTAGATGAACTCTTTGATAATCTGTTAGGAATAAATCACTATCTATATCTATGGCTGCCAAGTTTGCCGCCAGCGGGATTGTGCAGTGAGTTATTTGAGCATCATAACAAGATTATATGCATCAAACCTAAGGCTAAACACTATGGATGTCTGGTGGATGTTCTCTCTCACAGAGGCGATGAAGATGAGGCATTGATCATTATCGAAAGCAGGCCTTTCAAACCAGTTACTGGTACATGTGCTGCATTACACAATGGATGTGTGTTCAACTCGCTGCAATTTTGAGGTTGGTTTGGAAGCTGCAAGAGAGCTTGAGAGCCTTGGGAGGAAGGTAAGTAGTACATTGTTCTAATGAATCTTTATGTTAAGCTTGGTGAGAGTTTGAGAAGTAATGATTGTGAGGAAGAGGATGCAATAGTTGGGCTTTGAGTTGTCATGAGAAGAGAGTGCAATTGAGGTTGATAGCATCATTCATGAGTTCTTGCTTGGAGATAGATAGCATTGCTGATCAAATGCTATGTATTCTATGGTAGAAACAATTAGTTCAACATTAAACTTCATCATATAAGTATAGTTCCAATGCTTGCTGACTTAATGGATGGGAAGTCAACATGCAGATGTCAGTTTAGTTCTTATTCGTAGTTTTCTCCCATTAATTCATGGATACAGGAAGGTGATCATTCAACATAGTACACTGGATTAGGGAGTTTGAAGGATCTGGTCGCCATTGGTTCACCCAACAGATCGCTCCATTGATCTCCAGAGCTTCCATGAATACGGAATCCTTCAGCCACCAGCTCAGCTCGTCTCTCTGGCTTGTAGACAATCGCCGGCTTTTCATCATCAGCAGTTTGCCTAGGTTGCCATATAGTACAATCAATTAGACACTGAAGTTAGTGATGTTTATTAGTTGAAATAGTGTCTTAAGACATTTTGGAGAATGCACCTCAAAATAAGTCTTTCCCATGATTTATATCCTGCAAGCAACAGATTTGATTTTGTTAAGTTTCTCGTTGCTTCACCTCGACCAGTCAAGATGATGATCTTAAACCCCAGTTTCTGGAGTTCCTTGTACAGCCATAAGCTTGCGGGCAGAGCCGGTGATATTTTGCTGCAAACAAAATTCTGTCTTCAGTAGCAGTAGTGGTGGTGTTTATTCTTCTAAACAAAACAAACTGTGTGAAATACCCATTTCCAGGAGCATTGCTGGGAAGGAAGTTGGAGAGCAGCGTTTCGTCAATGTCGAAAATCCACGCATCCTTGCCGTCGCCGGAAATTTTGACAGTCTTCGCAAAGTCCAGAGAAAACTCGGCAATAACATCAGAATCTGCTTGATACTGCGTGCCATTTATGTACCTGTTGACGAATGGGACACATAAATCCGGTGTAGACACCCAAGGCCCAGCATTGTTGGCCTCGACAGCCAGCCGCCAGCCATTACAGGACAGATGGACAATGTCATCGGAGTCGTCTAGGCTACCAGAGAGCTCGGAGGAGGTCAGTTTCTCCGTCACCAACCGAAGCATCGACTCAGAAGCGGCGACAAGGGAGAAGCAGAAGAGGAGGCCGAGGAGCAGGCAGAGGAAGCGTGCGTTTACCTCCATCGAATACCAAATTAGTGTAATGGATTTAGATTGAGTGATGCATTCGAGCAGCAGCACCGGCAAGCTTCTTATAGGATCGAGAGCAGCTGATTCGGCGATTAGAGAAATCTACAATAATTGATATCCTGTTTGGTGGGAGGATTTTATATGTTATGTCACGTGTCACACAGTTGCTGCGCCCCATAACGCTAGTATGGTGTACGTGCATTTTAATAAAAAAATATATATAAAAGATTTTATTGAGAAAACTAGAAATCATGCACGTTTAGAATCTTGTTCACAGAAAAAATTAATTAAATTGTTCACAGTACAAGCAAATTGTAGATCTCAAAAACGATCAACGTCATATTATAATCCATTCGGTGGTTGAAAACCTCTGACTAACAATAAAAATATTGCATGTGTATAACATGGAATAAATAATTCAATAATTTATACTAATAATAAAAGTACAAATTTAGTCTGTGAGATTTCATTTGACAAAATTTTCCTTAACTAATAATATATACAAACAAATTAATTTATTTTGTTTGATATTTAAAAATAAAGCTAATTACTTACACCCTGTAATATCTCTTAATTACGAAAAATCCTCCGGAATTTTCGTAATTATTTACATCATCTCTCTTTTTAAAATATTTACTTATACCTCTCTCATTATTATTTAATCAATTTTTTTTCAAAAATTTTGATTTACCCTCCATAATTTTTACAATTAAATCCCTAAAAACTTATTTTCTCACTCACACTCTCCAAAACATTTACAAATAAACCTTTGAAATATTTTTATTTATAAAAAAATTCAAATGTTAATATTTTTCAAAAAAATATTTACAAAGGAGCCAAAATATTTTAAATATTTTATAAATAAATAGTAATATTTGTATTTTTACAAATAAGCCCCTTGAATTTTTTATTTATAAAAATTTCAAATGTTAATATTTTTCAAAAAATATTTATAAAAGAGTTGAAATATTTTAAATATTTTATAAATAAATCCTAATAATATTTTATAAATAAACCCTAATATTTGTATATTTATAAATAAGTGCATTGAATTTTTTTATTTATAAAAAAGTCCAAATGTTAATATTTTTTAGGGGTAATTACATACACACCCCCGCAATATCCATTAATTATGAAAAACTCCCCGGAATTTCCATAATTATCTACACTACCTCATTTTCAAAATATTTATTTACACCTCTCTGATTGTTATTTAATCAAAATTTTCTCCAAAAATTCTGATTTTACCCTTCGTAATTTTTACAATTAAATCCCTAAAAAACTTATCATCTCACTCCCACTATTTCTCCCAAAATATTTACAAATAAACCTTTGAAATATTTTTATTTATAAAAAAGTCCAAATGTTAATATTTTTTAAAAAATATTTATAAAGGAGTCGAAATATTTTAAATATTTTATAAATAAATAGAAATATTTGTATTTTTACAAATAAGCCCCTTGATTTTTTTTATTTATAAAAAAGTTCAAATGTTAATATTTTTCAAAAAATATTTATAAAAGAGCTGAAATATTTAAATATCTTATAAATAAACTCTAATATTTGTATATTTACAAATAAGCCCCTTGAATTTTTTTATTTAATAAAAAATTCAATGTTAATATTTTGGTAATGAAAAGGGATAAAATGGACCGTAATATTTTAAAATATTTTACAAATAAAACCCTAATAAGAATTTAATTACGAATATTTATAGTTGGTGAAATTTACAATAGAGGTCCCTTGAATTGTTTTTTGATTTATAGGTAAATAAAGGGTCATAAATTTTATAATTTTGAAAAAAAATGTTAACAAAAGAGTTTGAAGGTATTAAACCTTTAAAATTTTAAATACAAGTTCAATATTTTGTATATTTAAAATTAACCCCTCAAATTTTTTATTGGATAAATAGGCCCAAATTTTATCTTTTGTGTTTATAAATTTCACATATTAAAGTTTTAAAAGATTAAAATTTGAATTAACAAATTTAGTATTTTTTAACATTTACAATAGACCGACGTGAATAAGGTATTTAGAGAATAAGTTTTAAAATTTTATCATCTTTAAAATAAAATTTTATAAAAAAGAGCCCAGGCCGTCAAGGTGAGGGGTCTATTTGTAAAATTTAGTTTTAAAATAAATAAATTTTGGACTTATCTATAAATAAAAATATTCAAGGGGACTATTTTTAAATGTACAAATATTAAACTTGTAATTTTAAATTTTAAGTTTTAAAACCTTCAATGTCTTTTTTGTAAAATTTTATTTAAAACATGATAAAAATTTAGACTTATTTATAAATAAAAATATTCAAGGAGTCTATTTGTAAATGCACAACATAAAACTTATAATTTCAAATTTTAAGTTTTCAAACCTTCAATAACTTATTCGTAAAATTTAGTTTTAAAATAAATAAAATTTGGACTTATCTATAACTAAAAATATTCAAGAGGTCTTTATTGTAACAATTTATTTAAAATATGATAAAAAATTTAGACTTATTTATAAATAAAAATATTGAATGAGTCTATTTGTAAATATACAACATGAAACTTGTAATTTTAAATTTTAAGTTTTCAAAGCTTCAATGATTTATTTGTAAAATTTAGTTTTAAAATAAATAACATTTGGACTTATCTATCAATAAAAATATTTAAGGAGTCTATTTTTAAATGTACAAATATTAAACTTGTAATTTTAAATTTTAAGGTTTAAAACCTTCAATGTCTTTTTTGTAAAATTTTATTTAAAACATGATAAAAAAATTTAGACTTATTTATAAATAAAAATATTCAAGTGATCTTGTAAATGTACAAATACTAAATTTGTATTTCAAAATTTTAATTTTTAAAACTTTAATATTGTGAAATTTTATTAAAAAATTGATAAAAGTTGGGCTTTTTTATAAAAAATTTTTGAGGGATGTATTTATAAATATACAAAATATTAAACATATATTTTAAAATTTTAAGTTTTAATACCTTCAACTCTTTTTTATAAAATTTTATTTTAAAACTTATAAATTTTGGACTTATTTATAAATAAAAAAATTGAAGGGACTTATTTGTAAATTAACAAATATAAAATTTGTAAATAAATTTCTTATATAGGGTTTATTTGTAAAATATTTAAAATATTCAAGGTCCTTTTTATAAATTTTCATTTAGAAAATATTAACATTTAAACTTTTTATAAATAAAAAAATTCAAGGGGCTTATTTGTAAATATACAAACATTAGGCTTTATTTATAAAATAGTTAAAATATTTCAGCTCTTTTATAATTATTTTTTTGAAAAATATTAACAATTGGATTTTTTATAAATAAAAAAAATTCAAGGGGCTTATTTTGTAAAAATACAAATATTACGCTTTATTTATAAAATATTTAAAATATTTCAGCTCCTTTATAAATATTTTTTTGAAAAATATTAACATTTGAATTTTTTTTATAAATTAAAATATTTAAAGGATTTATTTGTAAATATTTCGGGAGAAAGAGTGGAGAGTGAGAAAATAAGTTTTTAAGGGATTTAAATGTAAAATTTTTGGAGAAAAATTTGAGTAAATAACAATGAGGGGATGTATGTAAATATTTTTAAAAAGAGGTGGTGTAGGTAATTATGAAATTTCGGGGGATTTTTTGTAATTAAGGGATATTTTGGGCGGTATATGTAATTAGCCCTTATAATAAAAACAACTTGAAAATTTTCCATATATAGACAAAAATTTTCATCATTTAGAATTTTGGATTGCTAATTTTTAGGTTATTAATAATTCATAGTCTATAAAAAAATAGTGATACAATTTATATTATTTTTAAAAATAAAAAACTTGTATTCAATCGCGCTTGTGTTTTAGTTTTTCTCAACGGGCAAGAAATTGAAGAGGCATTTCAAGGCCCACTATATGCTGGGCTTACTGGGCCGGTCTCACAACCTGAGGCATGCGCTTTAGTCCAATTTTTGCAGTACCTGAGGCCCATTATCCATTAGGCTTACTGCAACATTGCACCACTTTGAGACACCAGAACCTCGATCAAAACCCTACGACGCGGATCTCCTTCGCCGATCGCCACTCCCGGCTTCACCGCATCCTCTCCGATCTATGGCCGCCTCCCTCCGCCCGAAGCTCTTCTCCACCGCCGCCGCCACTACCCTCTCCCCCGCCGAATCCCACCTCCTCGACAAGCTCCACGCCCTCCTCACCGACCACCATCGCGCCAACCCTACCCCTCTCCACCCGCTTGCCCCTCCCTCCCCGGACCTCACCATCCCCGCCCTCTCCGCCTCCCTCTCCCGCCTCTCGCCTACTCCCCCCTCCGCCTCCCTCGTCCACTCCCTCCTCCGCCGCCTCTCCCTCCCCCGCCACTCCCCTCCGTTCCTCCCCGCCCTTTCCTTCTTCAACTGGTACCTTTCCCTCCATCCCTGTTCCACCCCTTCTTCTCCCCTTCCCTTCCTCCCCCTCATCGACTTTGCCGCCAAGCTCCGCCTTTTCCACATCTGCTGGCACCTCCTCGACCTCCTCCGCTCTCGCTCCGTCCCCATCCCTCCCTCCGCCTTCAATTCCCTCATCCGCCGCTACGCCCGCGCTGGCCTCCCAGACGAAGCGGCTGACGCCTTCCGCCGGATGCCTGATTACGGCCTCACGCCGGATTCCGCCTCCTTCTCCGTCCTCATCTCCGTCCTCTCCAAGAAACGCTTCGCCACCGAGGCGCAGGCGCTCTTTAATTCCTTGAAACAGGAGTTCCCCCTGGACGTCGTCCTCTACACCAACCTCGTACACGCTTGGTGCCGCGCTGGCCAGCTCGAGGAGGCGGAGCGTGTGTTCCGTGAGATGAAGGAGCAAGGCATTTTCCCCAATGTCTACACCTACACGGCGATTATCGATGCCATGTGCCGGGCCGGCCAGATACCCAGGGCGCAGGAGTTGCTGTGCCAGATGATTGATGCTGGTTGCCCGCCCAACACTGCCACCTTCAACAACTTCATGCGGGCGCACGTCAAGGCCGGCCGGGCGGAGCAGGTGCTGCAGGTGAACAACCAGATGAAGCAGCTCAAGTGCGAGCCCGACGTCATCACCTACAACTTCCTCATCGAGACACACTGCAGGAAAGGGCAGCGCAACCTTGATGCTGCCATTAAAGTCTTGAACCAAATGACTGCTAAGGGATGCCTACCCAATTCTCACACCTTCAATCCAATTTTCCGGTGTGTTTTGGACCTTGGGGATGTGAATGCGGCGCACAAGTTGTATACAAGGATGAGGGAGCTGAAGTGCCAGCCGAACACGGTGACATATAACTTGCTAATTGGGTTGTTCAGCAAGGAAAAGTCGATGGACATGGTGCTGAAGATGAAGAAAATGATGGAGAAGGAGGGGGTGGAGCCAAATGTTAATACTTATGCAGTGTTGATTTCTGCATTCTGTGGAAGAGGGCATTGGAAGCGCGCATATGGGTTGATGAGGGAGATGGTGGAAGAGAAGTGCTTGAAGCCCAGTGGACCTGTGAGCGAGATGCTTTTTGGGTTATTGAGGAATGCAGGGCAGCTGAAGAAGCATGAGGAGCTTATGGAGAAGATGGCAGAACGAGGGTTCATCACCCGCCCTTTGTAGAGAGAAACTGCAGTTCTTGCTGTTGCTCCAGTCTTACAGGTAACAAAATGTTCTTACTTTGGTATCAAATTCTTGCTTAGCTCCAGCCTATAGTTGGAAATTGTATCTTTCTATTTCCCTGCTTTCATCAAATCCTTTAATTTTTTTTCTTCATTAGTTGTGCTTATATCACTATTTTTGCAGCTGATATTTCAGAAAACAAAGATTTTGATTTGCTGTTTGTTTGAAGGGTGTCACAAGTCATATATGCATGACTTTTCAATGGGATCAATTGCTGTATGTGTTTGTTGTAAATTTCATTTGATGCTGTCCTGATGACTTTGTGAGAATTGTGCTACATAATAACTTGTAGCTTACAAATAGCGCAGTTTATTTTTCACAATTTTTGCAGCTGATATTTCAGGACACAAATTTTTTTATTTGCTTGGTACTCTGCAGTTAGAAGGGTGTCATGTTTTTGAGTTTTGAACATGCTTTGCCAATGAGATAATTTGCTGTACGTTGGTTGTAAATTTCTTCCGATGCTGTCTTGGTGACTTCGTGTGAATTTTGCTCTGGCTTTGTTGGTTAATTTCATCCGCGTTGAAGATTAATTGATTCTTCTCCCTTTCTTTTTACTTATCTGCGGGCAGGTCAAGCACATAAAGATGGGCACAGAAGACATGTTTCGCGTGCCAAACCTTTTAAGTTAGAATTTCTTTAATTGTTTTTGGAGTTGTCATATATTCAGATTTTATTGTAAACAATGATATAGTTGACTGGGATGTACACCTTTAGTTATAGGACTATCACAAAGAGTAAAAATATAATCATTAAAGGATTGTCATCGATCAAGGTTTTTAGTATAGTCTGAATCGATTTAGTCAACAATTTGGATCTCTTGAATTGTGTTCCCGTCAAAATATAAGCTAATATTAAAAATATATTTGATATATCGTAATAACTACTTCATAGCTTATCAATATTTTTTTCTAAATTTTTTATGTAATGACTAACAATACTAATTGTTTGTACATCAGGTTTTGTGCATATCATATCATATATTAGGCTTCTAATAGTACTTGAGAATAAGATGTTTTTATGTATGCATGCTTCTAGTCTATAAAAAAACATAATTGAGTTAAAAGTTTGAAGTGGGATGTTAAAGGAATCCTAATATATTTTGAATTTTTCATGCCAAAATGAAAAATAATTTTCTCGAGATACTTGCTTTATTTGAGCATAACTTATCATACTTTTGATCCCAATCAATTTTCATGTTGAAAATCTTTCTTGTAACACCTAAATTTTTTATCTCAAATTTATTTTTTTATTTTAAACTTTAGATCATTAAGGAGAGATATGTTTGAACAGTAATAAACATATCATCAATATAAAAAAATAATATAATGAATGAATTATTTGTATGCATTTTAAAATAGATACAACAATCATACTTACAATGGATAAAACCTTATCTCAACATAAAACTGTCAAATATTTTATACTATCGCCTTGGAGACTATTTTAAACCATAAATTAATTTGTTTAACTTGTAGATAGCTCTTAACACCTTTAGCATAATTAAGAAAAATATGTTTTTTGAAACATGCATTTAACTTATCCTTAGCGGCATGTACATAAACAGGACAATAAAAAATCTTTAAAGAAGGCTAATTTACAGGTTCATTAGTTCATACCTCTTCAAGAGTTTTGTAACCAATGGCTATTAATGGAAGTGGTTCATAATGAAACACGCTGTATTGACTACTTTTGCCTAAAAATTTTTGTTAAAATTAGTTATACTAAATATACTGTGTGCTTTCTTCAATAAAGTTCTGTTCATTTTTTCAGTCGTATCATTCTGTTGAGATTTTCTTGTGATGGTAAAATGACGTTCGATGCTTTTATCTTTACAAAATTTGAGAAGTTCTATTGATTTGTACTCTCTGTCATTATCACTTCTGAGGTATTTGATTTTTTTGTTAATCTTTCTTTCAACTAAAGTTTTTTACTGTTTGAAAATAAAAAATACTTTGGTTTTATGATACAAAAAATAAATTCATACTTTTCTGAAAAATCATCAACAAAACTAACAAAATAACGAGCACCAGATTTTGATAGAATAAGAGAGTACTACACATAAGAATGAATATAATCAATTAAGCCTTTAGTGTAATGAATACTGATGTTAAACTTTATCTTGTATTGTTTATTATAGAATAATACTCGCAGAAATCGAATTTACATAAGTTAAGGCCTTTTAACAATTTTCTTTTGTTGAGCTCAGTCAAATCTTACATACTTATATGATCGAGATACATATGTTATAGATGAGTTATATCAGAAGAAAATTGAGAAATTGATGTTTCACCTTTAATGATTTTTCCTATTAACTCATATAAATTTTCATATTTTAGGTCTTTCATCGTTATCAATAAGTCTTTAGCAAACTTAAGAACTTCACATTCAATAAAATATTTACAACCAATAGAATCCAAAGCGTCCAAGAAAATTAAATTTTTTTTCAAATCAGGAATATATCTAACGTCAGTAAGAGTTCTAACAATATTATTAAATATCTTAATTTTGATTGTTTCAATTCTGACAGTTTTACATAGATTGTTATTACTTATCAAACTTAAACCACCATTATAAAATTTGTAATCTTCAAACCAATTTATATTCGGACACATGTGGTAACAATAACTAGAATTTAGAATTCAAGTATTATGGTAACAATCAAAATTAAAACTAACAGAGAGAACATTATTTAATCATCATCAAAACTCCTTTCAGTAATTGACATTGTTCTTTGGTTTGCTTTTTAGATTGAAAATTTTTTTTTTTAGTTTAAACTTCCAACACTCTTGAATTACATATGCCATCTTTTTATAGTACTTTCAATTCTTTCCTTTGAATTTAAATATAGAACAACATGACTTTGATTTTCTTTGGTACGATATCTGGCAATCAATACTTTTGAGTGTGATTTAACCCTTTCAATTTTTTTCAAATATTCATTAGATAGAAGGCAACAAAAATATTATCAAATTTTAAACTCTTATCATATATGAGAGTAATTTTCAACTTCTCAAAAAAAGGAAGTAGAGACAATAATAAAATAATTATTTTGTCTTCATCTTCAATTTTAATATCAATGTTTAATAATTGAGAGACTAATTTATTGAAAGCATTAAGATGATCAATTATATTCATACATTTTTTCATTTAAAAATTGAAAAGCTTCTACTTTAAGTAAATTTGATTTAAAATAAACTTACTAATATATTATTTCTCCAATTTTTTTCATATATCTGAAGGTGATGTTTGATCAAGAAACGAATAGAGTATTTCATCGATGAGACTGAGGATGATAGTGTTATGTACACTAACATTCTGGTTCTCTCAAACACTTTCGGTAATATATTTAGACTTAGCATCCGCTAATATGCTTCTCAAATTTTATTAAGTAAGAATTATATGAATTCTTATTTGTCAAATAGGAAATTCTTATTTTTTATTAAATTTTTCTATGTTGAACTTTATAATGGACATATTAAACCAAATTCTAGTACCAATTTATTATGCGAAATACCGATATCTATCATAATTCACAATGTAAACAAAAAAAATAACACATAAGATATTTACATAGTTTGGTTTATAATCTACTCCATTGGTGAAAGTGATTTGGAAGATATTATATTAATGAGAAAAAAGAGAAGATTACAATGATAGAGGTGAAACTCTGATATCACCCATTCTTATAAGAGACTAATTAGTCTAGTTATCATAAGGCGTTTTGAGAGTTTTGATGTATATCTCTCTATCTTAGTATTATGAAACGTTTAAATGAATAGAGTATTTATAAAAGTGGGCTAATTGAATTTGAGTCAACGTAGAAAATTGACTCAAAGAAGAATTCCACTAATCCAAGTTTTCTAATAGGAAATAAATTTGAACAAAAATTAGGGTCATTGAATCATTTCCCAGTATGAATTATAATTTAATTAGGATTATTCGAAAAATTTGAATTCGAGATATGACTAAATCAACAGTTATTAATATTAAGGGCACGTTTGATAAATAGGAATTGGCAGAACTCCTGGAACTGGAGCTGTGCGCCTGTGCTCTCGCTGGAGCCATGCCTCGCCGACTGCGCCAACGCCTATGCCCTCCCTGACGTCACACCTCACTGGCCTCTGGAACTGGTAGCCGAGTGAACAGTAAAACTTGCGACATTGTTCACGTGCATGCATGCATGGTCGCTCCACCGAAAGTAACAGACAAAAAAAAATTGTGTCGGCCCTACCCCCACATGAATAAACAATAAAAAGAAATTAGTGGTGGTTGGTGATCGGTGGAACGAGATAGAGTTTGTCGGTGGAAGAAATTTTCTTTGTTATATAAGGCTGACTCCATTGCTATTACGGTGCACAGGATTTGAGGCTGACTCCATTGTTGTTGTTTTTCTTCTGCTGTAGTATACTAAAAAAAGAGGTAAATAGTTAAGGATTATGTTTTTTTGTTCTTAATGTTGATTTATGTTGATTTCTTGTAAACTAATGTAATTTTTTTAAAAAATTTTCTTATTAACAAATTATAATGTTCTTTTTGTTATACTTATCAATATTATTTTGTACGAATATATATAGAGATATTCGAATGTGAACATGTTGATTTTAATTTCATGTAAAAATATTTTTTTCATAATTTGATATTTTTTTATATGGGTTATTTGTATGACATAAGATATAAAATTTACTTTAAAAAATATCAATAAAATTTTTTTTATAATTTTTAAAAATTATCTATTACTAAATTTGTAAGAAAATTATATTATTAAAATTTTTTAAGGGTTTGGAGCTTATATAAAAATTAAATAGTTAACAAATAATTTTTTAAAATATACCAAAAATAGCTACTAAATCTGAAAATTTAGAAGCTATGTGAAATTTTGGTACTAAATATTTACTTTTATGATATGCAAAAAAGAAAATATTTTTTTCCTACAATTTTGTAATTTTATAATTTTATAATTTAGTAAATCAAGAAAATTAGTTAGTAATTTATTTCATCGCTTGATAATTTATTTATTTCATTATTACATTTTGTTGTAGTATTTTTCTTCTAACATATTTCCTATTATCTACTTTATATTCATGAATTTTGACAATTATATGATATTTTTTAAAAACAAATAATGATAAGTCCGGATGATTATATTACAGTTTCAGACCAAGTTACATTTGAAGTAGAAAGAATAATTATATTCATTTTTCGCAAAAAACTTATATTCTGTCGTAGAATAATTCCACATTCGACTTATGACATACTTGAACAAATTTTAATTGAGCATGCATTGAAAGAACGTGGAAGAGTAAATGATTAAATTTATCGTGTCACTAAATAAGGTTCACTTAACGCTATCAATCAACAATTTGCCGTAATTTTTCCTGAACACTTCGCACAGTGTAATATTTATTTCTCATGGGTTATTGGATTATTTTTACTATGTTGTCATTAAATATGATTATCATTTTCATTTTGGACCTTCGATATATAGTTATATTTCAGAATTGCTACCACGAGATCACGTAAATCTAGTTATTTTTGCTCTTTTATCTACAAATACTCGTCCGGATTGTTCATGTACTAAATTTGTAATTTTACACCCAAATATTCCAAACTCAACTGATGATGATTATAATGATGATGATGATGATGATTAGTTGTATTACGTTATAATTAATATATTATGTATGTGTCAAGTACCTTTTAATGATAAGTTAAATTTGCTTATGTTAATTTTAAACTTTTAATCATATTCATATTATTTCTCGTATATTTTTTTATACAGTAATATAAAAAAATAAACTATATTGGTGATTAACGATCAAAATTAATTTAAATTAATTAAAATAATATTTAATCTTATGGTAAAATTAATTATAAATTCTTTTATAATTTTTAAAATTTTTTAAAAAAAGTTTCAAAAGTTTATCGAATTTTTAATTTGAAGTCAAAGTACAATCAAAATATAGTCAAACTCTGGTCAATACACAATTAATAACTAAAAAATTCTTTTGGCCAAAACCGAAACGATCAAAACTGAAATCGAAACGATCGAAATAACCAAAATGTATCGATTTTGTTGGGTGCCGAAACCGAAACTTAAAACCTTAACTGAAACATTAGAGGATAAATTCACATAAAATTATAGAAAAAAGAAATTTAACACATCATTTGGTTCAAAACTAGGCTTAATACTTGTCGAATTAGTAATTAAATATTAAAAAATCAAATTTTAAAAGTATTTATTTTTAATTAAAAAATTTAAATAATTAAATAATTATTTTTTAAAACTATATTTTCATAAATAAAATATACGAGGACAAATTGATCTAAAGAAATTTCAAAATATTCACTAATTGGACTAATAATTAAACAAAAAAATAATTTAACTATTTTTTTAATTGAACTATTTTTTAATCCGACTATTTAAATCATTTCTTACCAAAGGAACTCTAAAGAATTTTTTTGGTTGGCTAATTGACTATGGAAAAGTGGCATCATCAACATTATTCACTTTTATCCAAAAGATAATTATTCACCTATAAAATTTGAATTTGAAACTTTATAGGGTTGTATATGTGAAATTCTTGACATGATCTTGGCCGGTTAGCTCGAGCCCAAGAAACAAGTTCCAGGCCTTTCCAGCGTCGATCATTTTCCTCCCCAGATCTATTCGTCCTTTCCTTCCCTCCGCCCCATCCTCGCATCAATCTTTGTCATTTCTCCTAAACTCCACGAATTTTTCCTCAAATTTCTCTTCTTGATTCGAAAGAAGTCTTTCCAATTTCTCGTTTGATCCATTTCTTCCCGCGATGGTGGAGTTGGGGAGGTAGCAATGGAGGTGGACCCCCAGCGCTCGCTCTCTCTGCGAGCGGCGCGCAGAACGGATCGCAGCTGCCAGAGTCCTCGGTATAAAGGTTAGGAGACGATGAAAGATCTCTTCTTTGCCTATATCGTTTTGTTCTGATGTTGGAATGCTTGATGATCGATATCCAATGTAGATGATGGACTCCCGAGGGGAACGGCAAGGCAGGATCCCCTCAAGATGATCTGGCGGAAGGGCTTTGTCCGGCTCGTCTTTGTGTCGGCGGTCGCGTGGATGCTGCTCATCCTCGTCGCTCTGCTCTTCCATATCTGGTCTTGCCATTCCAGCATCAGTTTCTTGTCAGGTATGGCGAGGATTGGATGAAAAATTGGCGTGGTGTTCATCATTTTTCTGAAAGATTTCTCATTTGTTGTCCCTTGCAATATTGCTTGGTAAATATCAAACTTGTGAATGTTCACTGATCTGGGAGTGGCATTCTTTGTGTTGTGTTGTATTAGAGGCTTGAATATGATGTATAATCTTTGTTACATGAGTGCTGCAGTATCTGTTTCTTTAGTTTGGAAGCGTTTACAAATGTTTGCATCTTGGCATTTTGAATGCTAGTTCCATCGAGTAAACTAACACTTATTCCCTACCTTCTTGGAATTTCTTGTTTATCTACATTCCAAGTATTGTGGGTGGATTTTGGAACTTAAGTAGTGCATCAATCCTCAAAGTCTAAATTATGTTCTGATTCTTGTAGAAGTCTAGAAGAAGATGAATGGAATAACTAACACTTGGCAATCTTTAATGGAAAGATTTCTTTAAAGCAAATTAATGAGATATTGCACAAATTAATTAAAGTAAATTTGGTTAATAATGAATAAGACTGGCTTGCTGTGGAAAATGAGAATGTGCTTCTCCATACCTGAACCTGAAACTAGATTCTTTGTACACCTTTCATTCCTTGCACCATTATCTTTTTGGTTAACATATAACTAGGTTCTGTAATCATGACCATTGTGCAATTCAAGGTTCAATTATTGCGGTCAAATAGGTTCCTTATTTCTGAGACCAATTAAACTATCTTTGAAGGAACTTTATGAGTTGACTTTGCGTTCATGACTTGATGTCACTGTGTTTTCTCAATTTCTTCTTTTCCCACTTTTGTAGGCTTAATTATCTTCACAGTTGACCAATGTTTTTTTCTTTCTAGCGAATGCTCTCTTTTTGACAGATTTCTTCTTAATGAACACTCTAATTATCATTGTGTAAAAGTGCCCTCATTTATTTGAATTGTTTTTTAGTCAAATTCATCAGTGAGATAGTTTTTTGGATCTATTTTCTAATTTGAGAATGGCTGGAACTATCTGCAGCTCTGTGTAAAAAGGACAGCAAGGTGCTTGATGTGCTAAACAATATTGGACTTTCACCTAAACTGGATACTGTTGACTCTAAACCACAACATCGTAAGATTATCATTGTGCTGCTGATCTCTCTCCAGTTTTTCCTTCAGTCTACATCTCACTTCTTACACTTCTTAGGTTGCCCCATTCCTATCCTGGATGATCCTGAGAATGTTATCATTCCAAAGAGAACTCCAGATACAATTCTAAAAAGTTTGTCATATATCATGGTGGATGAGCAAGGAGATCCCCCGCTATTTGGCGGACATCAAAGTTGGGCAGAGAGGGAGAACAGCTTTAAGCTGAATACAACTATGAAGGTAATCTGCATCGCGTTTAGGATATGCGGTTAAGAGAGTACTTGATTTGAATTTCAATGTGAATTTTACAGAAGAAGAATTGCATTATTTATTTCAATTTCTCTGGTTTATGAGGTTTCTTACTTTATTCAGTCTCAGAGACGTCCGAAGTGTCAGTGAATTATTCTTTGGAACTCTTTATAGTATATTGTAATTGAAAACTGTCCGATTTTTACTCCTTTTGCTGATTTTTCTGCCATTAGATTCTTCTGTAATGCAATTGTATTGATTATTGTCTTCCTAAACTTTGTTTGCCTTATTGGCCTGCAAACAGGTGCACTGTGGTTTCATGCATAATGGAGGTGCGGATCTGGATCCAATAGATGTAAAATATGCTAGAAAATGTAGGTTTGTAGTCGCCTCTGGCATTTTTGATGGCTATGACTTCCCGCATCAACCGTCAAACATAAGCCATCGTTCTATAAGGCTATTTTGCTTTCTTATGGTGGTTGATGATGTATCATTTGACTTGATCAAGCAAAATGTTACTGTTAGAGAGGATCCTGATGGGGGGAAATGGGTTGGTATTTGGCGTCTTGTGAGATTATGTAATCCTCCATATGACGAGCCCAGAAGGAACGGAAAAGTCCCAAAGATACTGACTCATAGGTTATTTCCTCATGCTCGATATAGCATTTGGATTGATGGGAAGATGGAGCTAATTGTTGATCCATTGCTTATTCTCGAAAGGTCAGTGAGCTTTATATAACAAGTTGATTTAACTTGATTCTGCTTCTGAAAATATGAAGATTCCTGGGATTAATAAGGAGTTGCACCCTTGCATTTTGTAGATATCTTTGGCGGGGGAAACTTACATTTGCAATTGCTTGTCATAAACACCATAAGAGTATCTATGAGGAGGCTGATGCAATCAAACGGAGGAAGCGCTATGCACGACCCCTAATTGACTTGCACATGCAAATTTATCGTTATGAAGGGATGAAACCTTGGCGTCCAAATAAAAGGACAGTCAGTGGTAAGAAAGCTTGTTCTTATTTTTATCTAAAACTATTTTTCTAAATTAAAGTACAACGTTGTGCACGTTGAATGTAGTGGTAACATCACTTAGTTCTTTTGTTGCTGTTAAATGAAGACGTACCAGAGGGAGCAGTCTTGATAAGGGAGCACACTGCAATGACCAACCTCTTCAGCTGCCTATGGTTCAATGAGGTCAACCTCTTCACACCAAGAGATCAACTTAGTTTCGGCTATGTGGTGCATAGGCTAGGCAAGGCATTCAAGTTCTTTATGTTCCCCAACTGTGAGTACAACTCATTATTCATTCTGCATAGACATACCAGAGAGCATTCCTCAGTTGTTGAGTGGGTCAAAAACATCAGTGAACTTGAGCGTAATACTAGTGGGTTGAAGGAGACTCGAGGAGGGTTAGGTTTGTGGTCTCCCTATCCTGGAGATTTGAGTTCTGTCCATCTCCCACCTGTTGCAAGAACATCACCAGCTGGTTGAGTGCAGTTATATTTGCTGCTGATGCTTGCATGTCTGGTGATTTTTACATTCATCTGTAGATCTCTTGTTCATTTAAATTTACGGATTCTTTTGTACACGGAGGGTTCAAATTTGTCTACTGCTTTTGCTAATTACTTATTATATCTGTTGCATGAATCAGTGGAAAGCCAGGAAATGAGATGCTTATCTGGAAACAGAGCTCCTTGTACTATGAAGCATAAAGAAAATCCCTGTATACAAGCTACAATAAGAACTTTGAGACTTTTCTAACAAAGAATAAATCAGGTACTTGTTCCTCTTAATTTTTGTTAAATTGCAGCAATGGTTTTCTCTTTTTTAAGAATTTTTAGTAAGTAATAACTTCTCTTACTGTGAATTTATGAAAAGTCATTTATTTTATTGTTATTAGCAAAAAATCACTCATCTTATAATCTAAATTTATAAAAAATCACATTGATTAAAATATTTAAAGATATTTTAGTTCGATTTTATCAATTAAAATTAATATAAAATATTTAAATTATTCTCTTTTAATTATAATTTAAATGAATATTAAATTTATATAAAAAATAAGTTGTCTTATTTCAGTTTTTATGAGGTCAATTGTTTGATTTTATAAAACTAGAAATTCAAAATCTAGTTTTGTTAATTCGGTTGTCTGATAATTATAAATTGGTTATTTGAAATAAAATCAAATGAAAATAATTTGGTCTTTTATATTAATCTAATTGATAAAAATAAATTAAAATAAAATATTTTTAATTGAAGTGATTTTTTGTAAATTTATAATATAAGATAAGTGATTTTTCATAAATTCACAATAAAGTGGTGGTTATTTATTATAAATTTCTTTTTTAATGTCTCCCTCTCAACTTGGATAATAAAAAAAAGGGTCAATTGTATATAACTCATTGAAATCTTATAAAATTATATATTTTCTTCTCAAAATTTAAAAAATTGCATATAAACATCGTTTGGTAACGGGTCAAGATCAAGGTCAACATGATTTCAATTTTTTTAAAAAAATTATATTAATTATTTTACACTACTATTAAATTAAATTATTATAAAAAATTAATTAGTTTTTCGAACTTTAAATCATTGTAGGTCAATTGTAACAAAAAAATATATTAATTTGTGAAAGTGGTTAATTCGCATTAGTCGTGATCTTAATCTTGACCTGTTATTAAACAAGTCCATACCTTCTCAAAATTTTGTCAAATTATATATTTCTGTTTTAAATTTGAAAAATTATATATAACTCCTCAAAATTTTTTCAAAGCATATATTTCTCCTCTAAACTAAAAAATTAACTAATTTTTATATTATTTAATATATTGTAAAAATTTCATCAAATATATACTTATCATTAAAATAAAAAATATTTGAAGAAAATATATCGTTTACAATCATTTGAACTAAAGTAAAAAAGAAGATACTCTTAATTTAATTAAAGAAGATTTTGATATTTAGGTTATTATTATAAGAAACTTTCTCTTGTTTGGTTGAATGGTTATTGTCATATTAAATTTTGACCAAAGATGTAAATAACTACTTTTTCCCTTAATTTAGCTTAAAACTGTTTCAATCTGATAACAAATTAAATTTAAATCAAAAATATAAGATGATAATTTTATTATGACTTATTTTAAATTTATTTTAACCCGATTTTAACTAGAATTAGGGTTTAATTTTGATTATATTTGAGGCCCAATATAAATCAAATCTGAAGTATTTTTACTCATATTTTTTATTATGTTAATTTACATATGATCAGAAGTATTTTTATTTTTTCATTTTAATCTAAACAATGTCAAAACAATATATATTTTTTTAAAAGATTATTAATTTTAATGATAAATTCACATTTGAAAAAGATTATTTCAATATATCGAGTAACCAAGAAAAAATTATAAATTTTTAAATTTCAAAGAGAAATATATAATTTGAAAAATTTTTCAAGGAGTTATATATAATTTTTCAAGTTTCAAATAGAAATATACAATTTAACAATAATGTGAAGGAGTTATTTATAACCTTTTAAGTTTGGAGATACTTAATAAATTTTAAGGAGTTATATGCAATTATCCAAAAAAATTGTTAATCTAGTGCCTCAACCCGATATTTAGGCTGTCAATGCTGCTACTTGAATGAATCATTCAAACTAAATCCTTTACACCAGTTGGTATACAATGGAGGTAGTCCCGTTGGTGACAGGAAGTATGCTCCAAAATTATCTGCAAGTATACAATGGAGGGCACTGGAAGTATGCTCCAAAATTATCTGCAAACAGTACATCTACGCCAAGGATTATTGAATGGACTCCAAGGTTGTACCCAACCATTCCATTAACTTCAAAAAGACCGTAGATATCTTTGGTGACAGGAAGGATGTGTGGATCTTCAACATTGATGAGGCATTGCTTTCCACCATCCCTCCTTGCAATGCTCCTGGATGTGGGTAGTATCATCACACAATTCTTGTTTCTTTTGTTCAGCAGAAGAAATACTGCTACGACTAAAAAGGGGGTGCTCAGATTGTTTGCTTGCTATCCTTCCGGTTTGCAGCAAAATGATGCCAATTAAGGAAGCAATTGACGGATTTCCAGATCATTTTCCAGCTCTGCCGGCGAGCTTATGGCTGTATGAGGAACTATGGAAGCATGGGTTTAAGATCATCCTCTGGACTTGTTGAATTGAAGCTATGAGAAACTAACAGAATCAAACCTATTATTGGCAGGATATAGGTTGTGGGAAAGGCTTATTTTTAGCTGCATTCTTCAAGTTCTCTGTTGAATCAAGCTATGAACCTATGTGACTTCAATGGTGAAAGTAGTTGGCAATTGATTGTAGTAATTGGTGACATAGGCAACCTGCTGATTTCACTAAAAGCCTCGGTTGTCTACAAGCCAGAAAGACGAGCTGCACTTTTGGCTGAAGGATTTCATATTCATGCAAGTTCCGGAAATCAATGGAATAATTAGTTGGGTGAAACAATGACTGCAAGATTCTACACACACCCTAATCCAATGTACTATGTTCGATTGTCACCTTTCTTGTACCAAAGAATGCAAGGGAAAAGCATATGAATAAGAACTGAACCACAATATACATCGACCACCCATGCATTTGTTCACTAAAACTGAGTGTATTTACAAGGTGATCTCTAGTGTTGAATTAAGCATCTCAATCATCGAATAGATATCACTCGATCGGCAATGTGATCTATCTCCGAGCAATACCATCAATCTCAATTGCACTCTGTTCGGATGACTGCTTAACATTCATGGCATCGTGAACTCTACCAAGCATAGCGTAAAGATATCTCCGGGCAAGAACTCATGAACAATGCCATCAATCTCAATTGCACTGTCCAGATGACTGCTTAACCCCCAACTTTGCCATGACCTTCCTAACATTCATGGCATCGTGAACTCTACCAAGCATAGCGTAAAGATTCAGTAGAGCAATGTATCTACCTTCTTCCCAAGGTTTGAGCTTAAGAAGATGCGCTGCCCGCATCCTTGCCTGTGAGCCTGCCCCCACGCCTGCGAGCCTGCACCCGCACCTATACCTCGGCGGCCTCGCGTCCACATCCGTGGTCTTGCACTGGCCTCACACTCGCGCTCACACCCTCGCCCGCTAGCTAGCGCTCGCCTCACGCCCTCGCTCGTGCCCTCGCTGACTTGCCTCCCGCGCTCGCGCTCTCATGCGGCCTCTGGCGCTTGTACCTGTACGCTCGCCTGCCTTGCTCCCAAGCCTGCGAGCTAGCACCGGCCTCACGCCTGAGCTCAGGGCTTCACTGGCCTGGATCCCGAGCCTGCGAGCTTGCGCCGGCCTCTGATGCCCCACACTTGCGTGCGAGCGGAAGCATGCTCACCCCCTTGGTGTTCGCACCATCGCCGGCCACACGCTCGCCGGCCACACGCTCGGGGCCGAGCTCATGCCCTGGCCTGGCCTCGGTGCCCGCAAGCTCGCACTAGCCTCGACGCCACCGCTAGAGTGCGAGGGCGAGCATGCTCGCCAGTCTAGCGCTCGTGCCTTTCTCGACCTAACCCCCACGCCTGCGAGCTCGCACCGGCCTCTGGCTGCTTGCGCCTGCGTCTGTGCTAGAGCCCTCGCTGGCCTTATGCCCTCGCACCGGCCTCATGCCCGCGCCCGCACCCCTACGCCCTCACGTCCGCGCCCGCGCATGAGCCCTCGCCGGTTGCGTGCTAGCACTTGCATCTCGCCAGCATCGCGCCTCGCTAGCCTATGGAATTGTTAACCGAGTGAACAATATAACCTGAGAACTATTCACATGCATAGATTTTTGGCCAAAAACTGTTCATGTGCATGGGTTTTATTCAAAATATAATTAATAATAATAATAAAATATTTTGATCGAAATCAAAAATGAAAATGATTTTTTTAACCAAAATTTGGAGATTTTTCTAAATGTCGAAACCGTTTTTGAAATCGAAACTCAAAATAAAATTACCTAGATGTTTATAAGCAAAAAAATCTTTTTATGAATTAAATATAATTATTATCTCTAAATTTAAAGATTGACCTACCCATTAAGTAATTAATTATAAAAATTAATTAAAATTAATTAAACTTATATTTACTATTATAATAAAATTATTAATAATTTTTCCTAATTTTTTGAAAATTTTTAAAAAATTTTATCATATTTTTAATTTGAAATCAAAATACAATCAAAATATAATTAAACTCTTGTCAATACATAATTAATAATTAAAAAAATATTTTTACTGAAATTGAATCTACCAAAACGTACCGGTTTCACTAGATGCTGAAATCAAAACTGAAACCTAAAACCTTTGTATAAACCAATATTACAACGTTTTGATTATCTAGAAATGCAATGTATTGGGATGTTAATAACTTTCAATCATGTCTAATCCACTCAGAAAGGAATAACAGCAGTTAATTACAAGCATTGCCCACCAAAACAGCATTCTTAGACCTGAAACCTAACTATTACTTACAACAGACAAGTTAGAGACCAGGTGTGAGAAGGATTACAAAACCGGAGGCAAGCAAGAGACCTAAGCAAATGGACTAAACAATCACTTGTTCCAACTCCGCAAGGGCATTGCATAAACAGTTAAACATCACCTACAGCCTAATTTACAGATCTAAAGATCTCTCAGCACCATTAAAGTATGCGCCTACAGGATCTTGTTCTCCATTTGGGCAGTATAAACCATCATCAGCTATTCACCTCGATGATCGTCTTCGATGCAACATAGTTTTTCATTCTGCAACAGTATATCATCATATAGTTTCATAGCATGGTTGGAGAACTCCGCTAAAGTTTCAAATATTTTGGCAAAATCCTTCACGAACCCATTCAAGGTGACTCGTTCGGTCTCCTGCATGCATTCTCGGTGCTTTGACTTGTCCACCTCCAGCTTTTTCTTGAAGACCTCTAATGAATCCTTCCTCTCTGATAAGTACTCAACCCGCTGCTGCACATCTGGTTCAAGCTTGAGCTCTGAAAGGTTGGACTCCAAAACCTTGTTTTCTACTTTCCGCAGTGAAACTACCCTTCGATCCAATTCTTTCGCGAGGCTATCAACTTTTCTCTTCTGCTGCTGCTCCTCTCCTTGCTTAGCCCATAGCACCCTCATGTCTCTTATGAAGCTTTTCATGGCAACTGAGACTGGCTTGTCAGGCAGCTTTCTTAATGCAGCTAACCAATCGTGACAGATTGTGACAAGAGGTGGTCCTCCAGGTTTATATGGTGTAATGGAAGATCTATCATGAGAATAGTACTCAACATCAGAAACAACGAATTTGGATAGCCAGCCATCTATAGCTTCTACATATGCCATCTGTGCAGCAACATAATTTCTAAAGCATGTCCTCCAGTGCCGGACTTCAGCCTCAAGCTTAACAGTTGCCAGCCGTTGAGAGTCAGTGCAGTATTTTCCATATACCGGGCAAGTAAAGGAGCTTACTTCAGCCATGATCTGTTTCTGTGTGTCATGTGATTCTAGCATTATCTTCCAAGTTCGCAACAGGCTGCAGAACAACAGAAACAGAAAGGAACTTCATGGCTGCATTTACATAAATGTTTTCAAGTTTCCTGGAATGCAATATTTTGTATCCTTACCCTTGTGTCAGTTCAATCAGCTGTGGATGCAACTCTTCATCTTTTAGTTTCTCTATTCTCTTGGATATTGTTTCTGCAGAGCGTAAAGAGACCCAGATTCTAGTGTACAAATCCTTAACTGTAGCCCTTGTTTTGTCTACTGAGCGTTGATCAGAACCCCGAGCATCTTGGTTTCTCAGCCGTATGCATTTCTGTTCATAGACTTGCCTGGTACTCTCAACAACCTAAGAAGAAATAGAGGCTATATGAGAAACCACAACAAAGACAAAAGTAATTATATATGTAACAGCTAACAGCTCATGCATCTGGACATTACACTCACAAGTGATTCAAATGCCATCTATAACTCAAAACTGTATGCAAAGCGGAATCAGAGGGGACTCATGAAAATACTAAACAACTTTATTAATTGCGAGTTGATACAGATACATGCAGATCAAACCAGAACGAAGTTCCCAGAGCTTTTTTTTATGTCAACAGTCAACAGATGATGATTAAGATGATAAAGCAACCTTTAGTGGCACCAAACGAAATCAATCTTCTAAGCAAACAGGTGAACACTCAAAAAGTGAAAAAGTTTATGTTCTGTGACATCATATCATACAAGAGAGAGTCATTTGCTAAGACTTCTCTGAATCCTCCAGCCATAAAAGCAGCCATTGTACTACATCAAATCATAGTACATTGATCATTAATACAAATTAATCAAATATCTTTTAGGTAAAAAAAAAATGTCAACTAGTTCTGAGATGTGACAGAAAGCAAAATCAGAAAACATTCAGCCATAAAGCATCAACTGAACTACTTATGTGACACCTACTCGTGTAAAGAAAGAAAGAAAATCCACCAGTGAATAAGTGTAATACACCCTCTACCTGAGGAAAAGAAACTTTTTCATTTGTTTTATGAAAGTCTTCAACATAGATAAGGATGATAAGCTAAGGGTTAAAATGTAGCAACCTCCGCTAGAGAGCTATGTAAAAGGTTTCAAAAATCTTAAAATATACAAGTGCGGATTAAAACCTCAACATAATTATGATCGTTACTTCATTTTTAATCTTAGCCCACTAGTTCTTTTGGAAAATACAGACCTTGGTTATAATAGCATTTGTTTCAGAGAAGGTACCTTCACTTCTTCATATAGCTTCTTCTCCCAAGCGTATAGCCTGCCAAGGGTCTGAGAATGACTTCCTGCTTCCATTCCACCATACTCATCAAAAACATCACTCTTGCTTTCCGACCATGAAGTACTACTTAAGCTTGACGCAGGAAAACTTCTATAGGACGATGAGGACTGAGTAGAAGGAGATCGATGCCATGCAATAGCTTGGACAATCTTTGCAGAATTCTCTGCCCAAGCAGTGATAATATAACGAAGATTATTGTGTTAATAATTGTCAAGAGAAGATAATTAGCTTTACTACAGGCTAGTTCAAGAAAGAAAGCAGCATGTCTCAACATGGATAATTTTTTTTTACCATCACCCCTATGGCCAGAAATTCATTAAAGCATTTTTCATGTTACACAAATCTCCAACAAACAGAAAAAAAAAAAAAAAAAAAAGAAACCTGTCACATTATAAACTCCAAGGCGATGTTTAAAAAATAAATTAGTTAAATGGGCCTATAGGCATAAAGTCCAAATTAGAGAGCTAATCAGACCAAACAATAGAAGGAGAACAAATTGGCTGTTTGCAACGAAACCCAGTTCATCCTGCGATATGCCCTAGTATATGAATTTTCTCCTGGTGTCAAAGAGAACTAGATCATTTCATTCCCTTTTCCCTTTTGTTACAAGGCAAAAAGGAGCATCTTTCGATTCCACAAGACAAAAAAAGCAAGAGTAGAAAATCAGATTCCTTAAAGCAAATGAGGAATGAAATTTAGAAACCACTTTTAAGGTAGATTAGATAAAAAAAGACACATTTTACTTCATGAACAAGAAAACCAACAGCGAAGGCAAAGTGGATTTCTCTTCTTTTTGCTCATAGAACACCCGTGATGAATCAAGAACCTTCTAAGATCTCGGAAAACAAGTAAAACCTTGTGCATGATGGAGTTCATTACTAGGAAGAAACCAGAGAGACAACTCAAACACAAAGCAGATGGAAGAGGAACACAGGAGATGGAATGAGATAGATGTAGAAACCCACACTCCAGAAAGAATGCCTTTCAACTAAAATCGAAGTCCGCCACCCAGTGAAAGGAGCACAAGATAAACCAAAAAAAAAAAGAACAAAATGAAAAATTCACCCCCTAAGAAGTTTAAAAACAAGAACCTTTATGCTTACATCAT
This sequence comes from Trichopus zeylanicus subsp. travancoricus, assembly GCA_005019695.1. Lineage (NCBI taxonomy): Eukaryota > Viridiplantae > Streptophyta > Magnoliopsida > Dioscoreales > Dioscoreaceae > Trichopus > Trichopus zeylanicus. The sequence continues at coordinate 439,889 of RXID01014846.1, read as the reverse complement.
AAGGAGCAAAACCTAACCACGTAAGGACCCTACAAGAGAGCAATACATAAAAGCCCCACCTTTCAGCACAAGCTAAGGCCAAACCCATGCAACCAAGTGCCAAATAACTCCAGAAAATCAGACATCAGAGCAACCAAAAAGTCCATCACAGTCAAAACCAAACCCTAAAGAACAACAACAAAGAAAAAAAATCACACCTTTGATTTCGTCGAAACCAGACTGGAGCTGAACTCTGTTGGCTTCCAACATCCTTGCCACCTCCTTCCCGGAATCATAAGCCCTGATGAACTGGTCCTCCACGTCCCTCAGCGCCGCCAAGAGCTGCCTCTCCTTCCCCGGAACTCCCAACACTGTAAGCCCCTTCTCCCCTTTCTCCTCTTCCTCCGCATTCCCTTCCTCCACCCTCGCGACCTTCCCATTATTCTCCTCTTCGCCTTCTACTCCCCTCGTGTCCTCCTCTTCTTGCACCACCTCCTCTTCCTCCAGTTCCGGAATCCCCTCCTCCTCCCTCACCGCCCTCAGCTCCTCCTCCGAGCACCCTCTCAGCCCCCCAACCATCCCCTCAAACGGGTTGAAAAAATCCCACCCAAAACCCCCATCCCCTGCCACCGAAGGCATTTCCGAAACATAGTACCCAAATCCACGCCCCAAATCCCCCCCTTTCCCCTCCTCCTCTCCATCCTCCTCGTCCTCGACAGGGGACTCGAGCTTCAGAGCTTCGACCTTAGGCTCCGTCGGTGTCTGCCGGAGGAACGAAGACTCCGACGTCGGGACCGGCCCGGGAAGCGCGATGAGTATAGACTCCGGCGCGGAATGGCGTGCCACGAAGAGCTCGATAGCTCCGGCCACGGAGCTGAGCGACTGGATGTAGTTGGTGTGAGCCTCGGCGAGGGCGTAGCGGCGCCCTACAGCGGACTTGAGCAGGCGCTTGCGGTCGCGGCAGAGCGCCACCGCCTCCTCCCCGTCCCCCGCGCCGCCGGCGAGCCTCGACGCGGCGCAGTTGCCCATTTGCTGCGCCTGTGCTTTGTTTTTGGTGGGAAGAGTGAGAGAGAGAGAGAGAGACGGGGAGAGAAGAGAGGGTCAAAAGTCAAAGGAGAGTAAAATGGTGAAAAGGAGACGATTTTTATAAGCTTTTGTCAGGATGTGGTGGATGTACAGGAGAGGGATGGGCTGGTGCTGGTGGGGTAATTGATTCTGGATTTTGTGAATTATTATGCTGGTGATGGGTCAATACATGAAATGCCAACCTCTGTTAACTATCTGACATTCTCTGTTAATTAAGATTAATTAATTTGCCATTAATTTTAAATACGTAAAAGTGCATGTAAATTGTGAACAATTAATGCAGCAATAAAGAGTCGAATATATATATAAAAAATAAAATATTCCAAATTTAAATAGATGGTAAAATATTGAAATTTGTTCTCCTAATGATCGGATGAGACATGTTTGTGATCGGATGAGACATGTTAGTTGGCTCGTTTCTTGTCAAGAGCAGTTAACCTGATTTGTTAGGCAGGAGATGCCCTCTCAGTACACCAAAACTGCGACTCGACCAAGCCAGAAATCTGTGACTGATTTGCCTCTTTCAGAGTCAGGTAACTGTGCTTGGGGGGATATTTGCACAAAACTCCTACATTTTATCTATTTTGCAAGAACACAGCCATACTCTTCCCTAATTACAAATAAATCCAATATTTTCATTAAATTGCACGAAACAGTGGAAATCCTTGACTTATTCTGTCGTACAATTTTTTCAATGTTAAATGTGTGTTCTTCAAATGAACCGAATCCAATCGCTCTTGTAATGGCCGAGTGTCATGTCAGAGCTGTTCACGACTAATTCGACATGTACAGTGTCTTCACGAAGCTTTGGTGGTGGAAGATTGGATTCAGTACGCAATCTCTGCAGTAGCTAATAATTCCATCACCATCATATGCGCAGTGCTGATCCCGAGGTGAGCATCACCCGGGATTCTTGACCATTTTTCCTACGGGGAGCTTCGGATGCCGCACCAATGGCAACCCGTCTTTCTCCTTCTCCCTTGCCTCTTCCGGTCGCCATTCCCGAAGACCACAACAATAAGCCAGTGGACCTCTCATCTTGTCCTTAAAGCACACACATGACACACCCTCACAGAGGCATTTCTACAAACATCTTTCCTGCACCAGGGCAATCCCGCCCCGTCCCCACAAAATCCACCCTTTCTCCGGCTCCAGCCAAAACCAACGTGGTGCAGGGGTGGTGCGTTCGCAGCGCACAGACGCGGGGCTTTTCTCGTTTCGCATGTCTTTTGTGTCCTAGAATTTTTGCATCGGAATTCGTGCTCCTTTTTTTATTTTTTTGCTTTTGTTTAATGAGAAAGGAAACATCTGGGGCTCTGTGATTCTCGGAATCCTTTGACAAGGCCACGGGTCCGCTCGGCTCGGTTCCATATCCGGCTTGCCGGACCGGACCGGTTCAGCGAATACTTGAGTTTGCATTCCGAAAGAAGTTTAATTAAGAGTAAAACGTTTTGTTAAGGGCAAATGGGATTTAATTAATATAAGTTTGCTGCCTTGGTTTATGCGCTTTACTTTTTAAATATTATAGTAGCCACAGCAGCAGCAGAGCTGCGGTGCTCGTACACAGCGATGGGATATCGGTGTACAACCCTGCTGGCGGAAACTTGCAGCCTTTGTGCCGGCGGCCCAAGTTCCAATCCAGGATTTTGTAACTCGTGGTAAGTACCGTAAGTGGAGTTACTTCGACGTAATTAACATTTTAAATATTAATAATCAATGCTGCATGCCAATGTAGTTAGAGACAATCGCCTGAACACAGGCCTCCCTCTCGGCATCGCTTAGACGTATTGAGCATCCAGGAGGAGAGAATTAAGAGGCAATCAAGAAAACAAGAATTAAATTGCAGGGAAGAGCTGTTTTGCAGAGAATTTACAAAGTGGAAGAAATAAATACCATACGGACCGCCCTTGCTTGAAGTTGAAGCCCAATCCCTGCTACTCAGAACCTCAAATAAGGCACCTTCCTAGTTCGTAAATGCGGTAGAAACATGAGAAAACTAATTTTCTGCATAGTAATATTACACTTCAGTAGATCGAAACAAATACAGAGCTGCTCTGCAGCACCGACGCAAGCACGACGTCATGGTAGTCCCGTCTGGAGAAGTATTTTCACAACTGGGTGCGAGAAGAGCCGATAGCCGAGCTAGCTTCATGATGCACTGAGTTCTGTGGGGGTTGTGCATGGTGCTAGAGAGTTTGCAGGTAGGCTGATGCCGCCACCTCTAAGAGAAAGAGTTTGGCCCCTGCATGAACTGGCCTTGCTTACAAGGTTTGTGTCGAGGAAAACAACTATTACTGTTATGTCATCGTGGAAATGCCGACGGACCCCTCGATCGATCTTCTTGAGATCAGAGTACCGCATCTCTCTTTTTTTTGCTGCTTCTTGAAGGGCAGATTTCACAAGCCTCCGAGCACTTCCCTGCAGAGGTTCATGGCAAATTGAGATGTATCATCACTTTCTGACTGTGAAGTGCAGAAGAAAATGAAACTCAAATTCTGATCATGTAGTAGATTACACTATTAGAGCATAATATCGTAGAGAAAGATTGAATGTTGATAGTCCAAATGAACGAATTTTCACTAGGGCAAAACCTAGAATTTAAACATTGGTATTCAGTCAAAATAATATGTTCTCACCCTTGAGAGGGTTGAGACATTATTCTAAAATCAAAAGAAAATACCCGATTGAACAGATTACAATTGTAGAGATGGGAAAACTTACACTGCGGGGATGATTTTGGACAATGTCAACTGCTCCCTGGTTACTTAAGTGCTCCCATAATCCATCAGATGCAAATATAAGAAACTGATCATGAGGCTGCAAAGGTTGCACTGAGATTGATGGTTCAGAACCAAGTATAGGCCTTTTGAAAGGCTCACGAAGGCGAAACTTTGCAAACAGTGGCTCCCGATTGAACTCTGCCTTTTTGAGGTACACATCACCGATGGATCTGGAGACCTGCAAACAAGGAACATTTTACCAGAAGAGAAGATATGATCTTCCTATCAAGCTATCAGGTTGCATTAGATTATACATCAAATAAAGCTGAACAGATAAGATGGAAGCATCATCAAGACAGAAAATATGCCACATTCATAAATGGCTCAGTTTTGCCAAAATGTTTGACCATCATCACACTTTCTTTCTATCAATATATGTGCAACCAAGAATCAGTTGCAAAAGCTTTCATTAGGAGAGAAAGGAGAAACATTGAGCGAAAAAACACTTCAGTGACCGATTATGGAGTGACGGTGTCAATTGTGCGAATTGCTTGGGTGTAGCTGATATTAGTAGCTGTAGAAAAAAAAAAAGGCTGTTGGAGGGTCCTGCAACAACACCACCCATCAGAGGTATAATATGACCAAACACCCTACTAAAAGTTCTAAATAGGATTCCTGGCAACTCTCTCTTACAAATGGAAGGATAGCTGCAGAACAAATGGCAGTGTCATTACCCAGCTTGGCCAGCTGCCTCTAGGGACCAACATAACAGTCAAAACAGCCAGCCACTTATCACAATGAGATCAGCTTGATTTCCAACATAATTATAACCAGGAAAGTTCAAACTTTGACAATTGAGAGTTTATATCAGCCATTTGTCACTTATAAAGATTCCCATGGGTCTGTCACCATGTAGATCTACAAGACTGAGTAGCTATATTTTATATGCATTATTTCCAGAAATTTTCACTTGAATTTGAAACTTAAATTTCATTTGGGCACTGTTACAACTTACATTTTCTTGTCTTCGAAAGGACTGAATTTTTACAAATATTCTGTATATCCATATATCTGTTTTATACATTTTGTTGCTACTAAAATCGGGGCAGAGAAAATGAGACAGACTGGAGAAAAGGAAACCTCAGTTTTAGAACAAGGATTTTGGGCTAGGCACATGGCTGAACTGCCTGATTGCAAGAAAATTGAGAAATTAAATGTAGGATTAAATATTAAGATCTTGGTTAGGGGAGACTTGTTTCCGGAGGAGAGGATAAGGTAAAAGTCAAATATGGGTAGTTAGGAAATCTTACTTAAGTTGTGTCAGAAGCCTATCTCTGTTAGTATCCTGGTTTCTTTCTTAAAGCTGTTATGATTTTGTTCATTTCATTGAGCTGCATCTTTGGTTTTATTTTATTATTGAATTTCCATTTTTAACCCATCACAACTCAACTCATAAATTAAACAATAGATCACAGTGAAGATTTAAAGCACATACAACAGCCATAAATTCCAGATAGATACTTAAACATGCCAGTTCCGGACACACAATTTTCTGCAGCTCATTAAGATTGTGAATGACTAAGCCACATTGCTATATAAAGAATGACAAAAACAAGCAACATAGAAACAGCCTTAAGAACATGTGAATTCAGAAGCCCACACAAGTACATAAAGTGCTTGACATAAGCATCAGAACAATCTTACAATCATAAATTACGCCACAGTAATTATTTTGAAAAAGAAAAGGAAGCTTCATACCTGAATGAGACCCTTCACACGCCAAACATTGTGCTTCAAAAGGACAATTTGTGAATCATCTGGATGCAGTGATTGCAATTCTTGTCTAACAGACTCAATGCCTGCATTGTGCTCTGCTGACAACTGGACAGCCAGAACCTCACCGGTTGCCTTTACAAGCCTTCCCAAGACGACACGGGAGTCTCCAAGGTTAGCTACATACAACGTTCCACCACAGATTACCCCAACCAGACAGCAAGAGCCAACAGCTGCTATTTGTGGTTTCATGGGCCATTGCTTCGCAACCAATGAGTGGAATCCCTCTTCAGTTGCCTGATATGCTTTTCGTATTACATCTGCTGACATTGCCTGATTCTCAGCTGCAAATCCTGCAAATCCATCCTTCACTGTTACACTTTATGCTTAATGACCTCATTAATCTGAAAAAGCATAGTTAACTGAATGCTATTAGCAAACATTAAAAACAGAAAGAAGATAGCCACCTCAGTAGAAAGCAACATATGGCAAAACATCACAAGCACAAATAATTAACAGCAGCGCATATATAAAAAAGTGTGAGATTATAATAGGAAAACAACTTGTACTCTCCGGATCTCACTTAGTTCCAGTATCCTACACATAAGTAGAATACTGGAAGATTGAAGTAAAACTGATTGAACTGCGACCTTCCATAAGTAGCTCACTTTTAAGATGCTGGAAGAGATGATCATTTATGTATCTTGACGTCTCCGGACCGCCATGCCCATCATAAACCCCGATGAAAGTTCCATATGGCCCGGATTCCAGCGTGCTGAGTGGACCAGACTCGATCTGGCTCTGGTCCTCTAGCAAGTTGTTTGCTTGGACGACGGCCATGGAAAACTCCCCGTTGATGTGCTGGCCAGAGTCCTTGTACCACAGCAGCCCGTCCTGCCGCCCGGTCACATCGGAGCCCGTGTGGACATAGCGCTCAGACGACGGCCACCAGCAGGCCCGCAGGAAGTTCATCAACTCCGCTAACATCCCTCATCTCATCCACGTCCGCCGACGAGTCCTCGACATTTCCCCCAAATGGTGCCCCGGATGCGACCTCAACCAGCTCCCTCCCCCTTCTCTGAGGCGCAAAATAAGCAAAACAATCTTACGCAAAGCATCAAACAACCCAAAAAACAAACCGAACTTTTTCGACAGTATTGCAGAAAAATGGTTTCTCGACGATCATACGATGCTAGATCGCGTGTTTTGAGCCCGAAATTTTAACCTTACACAAAAACCACTTCTAAATCCTGCAGGAAAGCCGAAACTTTCGGACAATAGAGAGCCAGGTGGGCATAAAAAACTGACCTTTCCGGTTGAATCGGCCTCCAATCCGAATAAAACCAATGAAAAGCGCAATTGATCGGCAGGGAGAGGCTCAGATCTGGAGATCCATGAAATCGGATAAAACAGGTGTCAAAGGACAGCGATTTGGAGCAGCTCCGACGGAGATTCCCGAAAGAGAAGGGAAAGCGAGATGACTTGGAGATCGAGGGCGCAGGAATTGATGCGGATTGGAGGGAGAGAGAGAGAGAGGGGGTGGGGGAGGAAGCGAGGAGGAGGGACGAGAAGGGGGGCGGCTCTCCTCTTCAGTTTCTGGGGACAAAACCCATAAAGAACCAAGAGAGACGAGGTCAGAGCCAGCCAGGCACAGAGCAGCGATGGGCTCCACCACTCGCACGAGGATCTGAGGAGAGAGAGCGAGTCTAGAGAGAAAAGAGATTTGGAGGGAGAGGGAAGAAAGGTCGTCGGAGAGGGGTAGATAGGGAACGATATCAATTTTTGCAGATAAATGGAAAAGGGCATTTCGGGGAAACAAAATTACGAGATTTTCGGACTTTTTTTATATTTTATTTCGAGCAACTTTTTTTAATCATTATAATTAAAATTAATTACATATGATTAAAAAGGACATATATATTTTTATTGTATTAACTAATTTTTAAATATATATTACGGTTATAATATTATAATATTTTATAATACTATTATAAATATTTTTTATTATTTATATCATATTATATATAAATATTGATATAGCATGCTACAGATACAATATTTTTAGGATTGCAACATTTTTAGGATATAATTGTAAAAAATTTTATTCTACATTTTGCAATTCGGTAATGATAATTAATTTTCGTGAAAGTTAATTTCACGGTGTTTATGCCAATCTTTTAATTTTTATGGCAGTATATGTGTAATTTCATTTGTTTTCAGAGATACACAAACAAAAATCTCTAACATAATTCCGAAATTTCAGAGCTTAATTATTTTTTTATATCAACGAACAATTTAAACTTTAATTAGACATAAACTCGGGGGGTTTTATGAAAATAAATGCGTCACCTATCCCGCTCCCCCCTGCACCCGAGAATGATCCGGGGGAAGATACGCAATCCATGGAAATGTTATTATCGAGGCAGAATGGACGGCGGATATTTTGGGTAGCCTTTTGATTGATCGGGAACTGGTGTTATTGCCAACACATTTTACCTGATAATCCAGCGACGTAAACATGCGAGAGAAGCAGCAGGGGATTCTCATGGCGTGTGAGGAGTACTCGCTCTCCTCTGAGAGAGACGGAGAGGAGAAGACGAGGCTCCCCACACGAGGGCGCAGGCGCAGAGCTCCCCAGAGTCGGGGACGGGGCAGATGACCTACCTCCTCCCCTCCCTTTCTTCTTCGATAGAGATCGAACATGGGACGACGGGATTCATCTCGACAAAAACAAACTGAGATTGTTTCACCGCACGTGATCCTCGGACTGAGTGGGAAAATCTGATTACGTGTTTTGCGGAGAAGGAAGAAAAATCCAATTGCATCACTGGCCTGTGACATCTCTGTCAAAAGATATGGATCACAACCATTCAGTGACATGTTTGGTGTTGCGGATAGGAAATGGATTGCGACATTTCACCAATCATATGCAACCGGGACAGCTGTTATCTATCCATCCTTTGACATCTTCGTTGACTGCCTCTTCCATTTGTCCAGTGCTGGAATCAATGTCTTGCCGTCTGATGAACGAGCTGTTTGCCCTAAACTCTGACGCGATGATCCATCCCCCGACTTCTTCGGATTTCGCAGAATAACGAGAACCCTAAGTCCATCGATGCCTTCGCCGTCAATGAATTGATTCTGTATTGACCTCGAAATAGCATCTCATCGCCTTCCCAAGGATCACTTGTGCTTTAAACTGGCATTGCGTCATATGACGTGATGGTTTTCTTAGGTACAAAGCGATTCCAAATTGATTCAATCCTTCTCCAAATTACGGACAAGATTTATTATTTTTTTCATGACATGACATAACAATATATGCTCGTTAATATATATTTTAATCTTTTTTTAGTGACAATTGTCGTTTTATTAATCGCGGCGATCGAATTTTTTTTAATGTCTCTGTTCAATCTTATTCATCACGCGCTACGTTGCGAGAGAAAAAAGAGTGACAAATAGTGAATCTCTTTTCTAGAAATTATTACGACCACTCTTAATTGTATATAATTTTGCTAATTACGAAGATCGCGTTCGATAAATTACTTATCGGCCAAGCTCTCTGTTTTTCGACGTGACGTTTATTAGGTAATTTCGGGTTCTTTCGTGAAAATGCATATATAAGCCCCTAAAATCCTTATAATTCGTAGGTCCCCGAGCTCATTGACTTTCCTACATTTAGGCCCCTGGGAATATATATATGAATAAAAATTCGAGAAATAATCGCGATTACTTCCTAAACCCCGACAAGAAATGTCACTTTTGCCCGTCCTCTGGAAGGATAAATGTGCGGATATAAGAAAAGGGCAAAATAGTAATTTCCCAGGATAGCGTAATTTCATAGTTATGGAGCATCGGGGGACTTTGTGTGTAGTATGACAAGATTTCAGGGACTTAATAGGAAATAAATCCGAAAAATAAATGACCAAATGGCAGAAGGATTAGGATTTATGGGGGGGGTATTATGATTGTGTTAATAAATGGGATGAAGTCAGAAGCTCGGTATGAATCGCGGAGTTCATTGCACGTAGACCTTTCGATTTATGGGCGCAGAGTGATCGCGTATCTTCTTTGTCGGACTCTGGATCCATACCCAATCTTTTTACCCTGCCAATCACATCTCGATTCAATTCTCCCGACTCACATTTTCATCGCGAATAATTTTAAATCTAAAATAAAACAGTCTTTTCCTTTTTTTTTTAAATATTAATATTCAAGTTTTGTGTTTTGATTTTTCAATCATTTTTGTCGTCCGCTAAAATTAATATATTTTAATTACTTTCGTTGCAATCATTTTAATCATTTTGATCGTTTTCAGTGTTTTACTGCCTAAAAAATATTAATTTTTTAAATTAATTTTTAAGTCATTTTAAATATTTTCCCAACATTTTTTCTTTGAAGAGTCAATTAAGGCGACGAGATCCTGTTAACACCTGGTCATCAACATTTTTTTTATTGTCCAATAAATAATGTGAAAATTATGTTATTTTAGAAAAGATTGATTTTAAAGATTGATTTTTTTAGAAAAATTAGAAAACGGGTCGTTGTCGTGGATTTGTACAAAAAAGAGGACGATGATGGAGACTGGTTTTTTTAGGTATGTGCACTTCAAGGCTGAGATCATCCTATTTCTAGTAATTATAACATTTATAGGGTCTTCCCCCTAAAATAGGAAAATATCGGGGGGTGGTTTTGCAAAATCCTGCGTAAGGTTGCCGCTTGCGACTAGGAACTCGATCGTCGAAGAGACGACGAGCTCCCCGGTGACGAGAGGAGAGGATCCACGGGCGTCGTCTACGGCGGCCTCAAGTACCAGGTTGGATTCAGATCCGTTCGTCCTATTATCTCGATGCAAAACCCTAGATCTCGATCCTTCGCTCTCGTGCAATCCCATCCTCAAACCCCCAGGCGAGGTGCGACGGTCGACGCCGACAACACGAGCTTCCTTGGCGAAACCCTCAGCCTCCGCGAAGAGAAGGAGGTGATGTTCTTGGTTTTGCTTGCCATTCGATCTTTTTTGGGCCACGATTCGGTGTTTGACGGGAGTTTTCTTTGCAGGTGCATTTGACATACGAAATCAACTGCAATGCAAATACTGACTGAACTGATCTGATGTGTTGTTCGTTCTCCATTCGAAAAAGTGAAACTTAACGGGGCTTCTGTTTGGGAGATTCCCGAGCTTCGTCGCCAGTCAAATGCACCGCGAGTTGGAGAACTTGTTTCTCTCGACGAACACAGTTTCAGAATCAGAAAGTGATGCTTAATTAGTTTCACGTAAACAGATCTTAATTGTAGATATTTGGAAAATAAATATTGCCTTGAAACCATTGCTTTATCTCTTTCTTGTGAGCGTGTTATTTCTACAACATTTCTGTTGTTTTTACTAATTTTTATTCTTCTCATTGCGATGGAACCTGTGGCGCCAGGCATATGGGCCATTCGGTCTGAACCGGATTTGACCCAATTATTTGGTTTAGAACGCAAAACTGGGCCGAGATACTGGCAGCGTCGGTAAGCACCTTGGGCCCAAGTCTAATAAACGTGGCTTTTGGTTCCAGCAAGTCCAGCCCATTTGCTAACTCTAGCGAGTCAAAAAAAAAAGGGAAATTTTTAAAAGGAAAAAAAGACAACAACGGCAACTCGAAGAGGAAGGCATGTTTGTTTTTGTTCAAAAATCAAATTCTAAGGATTAAATTTCTGAAAAATTTGGAGTTTTTTAAAAAACTATTTTTTTGAGAAAATAAAATTATTTTTTTAAATTTTTTTTATTTTGAATCAAATTGGTGAAAAATCAAAAGGGTAAAATTTTTTTCATATCACATTACTCATATGCGATCTTAATTAATTTTTAAATTTTTTTAATATTTAAAGATTTTTTAAAAAATATTTTTTGAATTAATAAAAAATTACAAAGCTTTTGAAAACTTATAAGAAATTATCTCTATATAATATTTGGGATAATTTAGGTATTAAAGGTTTTTTATAATTAATCTTAAATTTTAATAATTAAAATATTCTGAAATATTCAATCTTAAGTTTTGAAGAATCTAATTTTTTTTAGAACATCAATTTCTACCAAGCCTTAAGAAAAAATTTCGAACTCCAGATTAGCAAATAAATAAAATTATGAGTCCGAACTTAAAAATTTCTCAATAATTAATAGTATTAGAAATTAAAAATTGTTTAGCCATTCATCGAGAACTAACAATTGGTTGGGGTGGTATGAAACAAAAATCGTGTGTAATTAGACCATCTGATTAGGGGTTGAATGCAAAACACCCTGATAACAAACCACAAATCAATGCAAAGAATCCAGCTATCGTCTGTACAAAACATTCGATCCCGCTGGATTCCGAAAAACATTTGAATATCACAGAATCAACCTCTAATTCTAAAGAAACAAACGAAGAGACAAAAATCCCCCTCGGTAACATGGATGAACACTATGCTCCATCGTTGTTGCTTCTTCCAAACTAGCAATACACAACCACACTCCATATTCCAAGCACAAACAAATGGCCGCTCCGCTCGGCTTCCGCCAAGGCCCGCCTCTCCCTCCCGTCCCCCCAGTCGTCATCCCTGCATCTCTTCTTCCATCGGAGTCGAAGCCCGACTGGCTCAACCCGGGCGACAACGCATGGCAGCTTGTCTCCACCGCGCTGGTGGCCTACCAGAGCGTTCCGGGCCTCATCATCCTCTACGGGGGCATGGTCAAGAAGAAGTGGGCCGTCAACTCCGCCTTCATGGCCTTGTACGCCTTTGCCGCCGTCCTTCTCTGCTGGGTCCTCTGGGGCCATCGCATGTCCTTCGGCAACCACCTCGGCCCCATGGTCGGCGTGCCCGAAGCTGCTCTCAGTCAGCGGTACATGGAAGCACAAACAGTCGATGCGTTGTTCCCTCGGGCTACGTACACGTTCTTCCAGTTTGCGTTCGCGGCGATCACCGTTCTACTGCTTGCCGGGTCGTTGTTGGGGAGGATGAACTTCTACGCTTGGATGATCTTCGTGCCGCTTTGGGTCACCTTCTCGTATACTGTCGGTGCGTTCTCAGTCTGGGGTGGCGGTTTTCTTGAACAAATGGGTTTGGTGGATTTCGCCGGAGGCTATGTGATCCATCTCTCTTCTGGAGTTGCTGGCTTCACCGCTGCCTATTGGGTCAGAAGATTTCGTATTTAAAAGTTTTCCTTTTTTGTAATAACAAAGAGAGGAATTGCGGACCTTCATTTCGCGTTTTTGTGGGTGCTGATCAGGTTGGTCCCCGGCTGTCCCATGACCGGCAACACTTCCCGCCCAACAACATCATCCACATGCTTGGCGGCGCCGGGCTCCTCTGGCTGGGTTGGTCAGGCTTCAATGGCGGTGCGCCGTGCTCTGCTAACTTGGTCGCGTCGCTGGCCGTCCTCAACACTCACCTATGCACCGCCACCAGTCTCTCCATCTGGCTGTCCCTCGACATGATCGTCTACAAGAAAAGCTCCGTCATCGGCGCCATCCAGGGCATGATGACCGGCCTAGTCTGCATCACTCCTGCCGCAGGTTTACTTTACCTTGTACATATTCTTAGAACTTTGGACATCTAGCGTACTCTGTTCTTGATTGATTTCGTAGGACTAGTCGAGCCGTGGGCTGCGATGCTAATGGGAGTCTTATCGGGCTCCTTGCCGTGGTACACAATGATGGTGCTCCATAAGCGTTCGGCATTGTTGCAGAAAGTCGACGACACACTCGGAGTACTACACACGCACGCGGTCGCCGGCGTCCTCGGGGGTCTGCTGGGCGGCGTCCTAGCACACCCGAGGCTAATGCGCCTCCTCTACGGCGCCAAGACCGACCACCACGGCTTGCTGTACAGCTTCCAGCAAGGCTATCTGCGCAAGGGGATGCACCAGCTGGGGATCCAGGTGCTGGGAGCGGTGTTCGTAGCCGGGTGGAACGTGGCGGCTACGAGCATTATTTGCATGGCTATACGGCGCCTGGTGCCGCTGAGAATGAAGGAGGAGGATCTCAAGGTCGGGGACGATGCGGCGCACGGGGAGGAGGCGTATGCGATTTGGGGGGACGGCGAGAAGTCGTGGGCTTACGGGCGGCGGGGGGCCGAGCCGAGGAAACCCGCCTTCCACCGTCCCATCGGTTCCACTTCCTGTTGAGTTTGTTATGGTGGATTATTATGTTGGATAATTAAATAAAGTTGTCGCTGTTGTTGTACTGTCTTCCCTCCAAGCTCCGTCAACGGGGAGCTTCACCCTGGGCTTCCTCCTCTCAAGCTCCCCCAGTCCATGATCTTCGTTGCCGCCGGTGGTGACTGCCCCGTCATCCTTCAGGTCACCGTTATCTTTTCCATCTTCGGCAGCGCTGACGACCTCTAGCCCGCGCTTTGCTTCTTCCTCTAGTTCTCCTACTCTGCCCACTCCGCCTACATCTCTCTTTTTCTCCCGCTCCCAGCTAGGCCAGCTCCTTCACATCACCTGCATCCACCTCGCCCACCCTGTCGCTCTTGCCGCCGGCGTCTGCTTTGTGCCCCTCAGCTTCTCCGATCCCGTCCTCCAAACAGTGTATGGTTTGCCAGTTCTCAAGTGTCGTCATTGACGTGGCATAATTATTTTAAGATTAAATTGGCAAATAAAAAATATTTGAACACAAAATTGCAAATTTTCCTTAATTACTAATTTCAGGGCATATATGGATGATTAAAATTTTCCATAATTTAGGGAGACCCTCGCATTGGCTATGTAGTATATCATTTTTAAGTTGGACTTTCATGCCAAATTGGCCCCATTGATAATACTTAGTTGAATTATTAGTATCAATATTATTAATTATTAAACAAATAAGTGGTCAAATTTTGTCGGATGTCTTCAACTTCATCCAATATAATGATTTTGGACAAAAATCAACTAAATTGGACCGATTTAATCGGATATATTTTCGTTGCGAGTTTTTGTTGAACTGAACAATTTTCATTAAAAAACTGACTGAAGCATCACGCTATTCAAATTGGATGGTTCAAGGAAAACGATTCGAGTAATTAAAATACAAATTTAATTGGAGAGAGAGAAATGATAATTACTAAAATATTAATATAAAAACATGATTTGTCTTTTTATTTTTTTAAAACTAATTTCAAATTTTATTATTTTTTGAATAATTAGTTTGTCATGAGAAATATAAGTAAAAATATTTAACTACATTATGGCCATAAAAAATTATATAAATAATTTAACCCGGTCCAACCGTCACACTTTTTTCTGCGCTTGCGCTGGTACTTCCGTGGACGGCGTGGAGCCCTGCTTCAGCTTTATTGTAGGACGGGACGACACGAGGCCCAATAGAATTCCTGGATCTGAAAGGTGTATTTGGGCCGAAAACCGGCATTATTGCAAATATAATTTGTAGCGGCGTGTATTATTCGGTCAAAACCGAATTAACCGATGGAATCAAAATCGAATAATCAATTTGGTTTGGATTATTCGATTTTTGGTTCCGTTTGATTTTGAAAAATAAAAAAATTAAAATTCGGTTCGATTTCGATTTTTTATTTTGAAAAACCGTAAAAATCAAACCGAATCGAATTATATATTATATATAAATACATAATATTGATTTTGATTTTTTTATTTCAATTTAAATATAATTAAATTTAAATTAAAAAAAATTGGTTTAAATTTTTGATTTTCGGTTATAATTGGTTCGGATTCGATTTGTATAATATTCGATTCGTTTCGATTTTCGTTTTAAAAAATTCGAAAATTTCGGTTCAATTTATTCGGTTCAGTTTTGATGGAAAGCACCCCCCCCCCGTCCACGTTCATCCAATTTGCTGTTACCCGAATTGAGTCGATGCAGATTTCATGTTGGTCATCTGCAATTCAACGAAACTTGAGGGTTTATTTGTAATGTACGATCAATTAGCATGCAATAAATAAAGCCAGGCATCGACGAACGCCTCTCGCTGCAGGGGTGCAGATATACTAATTACTTGTATTTTTATATTTTTCCCACAAACAATTTAAGTGAATAATAAAGCAATTTCGGTCGTTGCCAAGCGAAAATTGATAGATGAGGACATTATTTTTCATCGCTCGTCAACTCCGGAAACGATCCGGAAGTCTCGAACCAAAACCGAGATATTGAGCCTCCATAGCGAATGCGGCTGCATATACGGCTTCGATTTGCACCAGCAGCAAACATTGAAACTCGGTAGGGAAGCGGATCATGGCGGAGGACCACATGGGCGCGGCTCTTCTCCCTCGTCACCACGGCGGCGATGCCGAGGAGATCAAAAGCTTCCGACAATTGACGGAGCCGACTGGGGCGGAGAAGAAGAAGCTTTGGTACCTCGCCGGCCTGGCGATATTCATGTCGCTGGCTCAGTACACGCTCGGCGACATCACGCAGGTCTTCGCCGGCCACCTCAGTACCCTCGAGCTCGACGCCGTCTCGACGGAGAACATGGTCATCGTCGACCTCGCCTTCGGCGTCACGGTAACCCTAACCCTATCTACTTACCAGCCAAGCTTTTATTTTTCTTTTCTTTATTACTTTTTGATTTTTAAATTTTTTTTTTTTAAAGTAAGAACGATGGTGGCTCGGCAAGAAACACGTTCGTCCGCTTGCAAATTAATTTTTACTTTTAACAAATTAAAATTTATTTAAAATCTGGTTATTTTGAAGTATTATTCTGTTTTTTTTTTAGTATTTTCGACTAGGACTAGATGTCACGATGTTGGGGTGATCAATAGAATCATCTAGTGCCACATGGAAAAATTAAGATCCCGATGTATATAGTTTTTCACTATAAAAATATAGATTATTAAATAAATAATTAAATTATTGTATAAGAATTAGAGGAGTTGAAAAAATTTATTAAGAAAAATAAATTGATAATGAATAATGATGAAACAGACATTCTGATTGAAAATGAGCTGTTGACAAAATATAATAATATAATATGGCCCAACCATGTGATTTTCTGGTCTGCCTGTCTATTTTGAAAAATGTTAATTATTGATTTCCATCTAATAAATATTTTTGAATTAACAAAACATAAATTATTAAGAATTAGTCATTGACAGAAAAAAAAAATACTACGTGACACCAAATTTAACTAATAACTAATACTACGTGACGTTGTTTAATAACTAATAACCTGACACCAAATTCAACAATGTCAAGGACTTGCATGTAGAAAATACGAAGAGTACGTCATGCAATATTCAAGATGTTGAGGTTTTATATGCATAATTCTCCCTCTATTCGGCATTACCACAAATTTTGCAGCTAGGGATGGGAAGCGCGCTGGAGACGCTGTGCGGGCAGGCATATGGCGCGAAGCAGATGCACATGCTGGGCGTGTACATGCAGCGCTCGTGGGTGATCCTCACCTTCACCTCCCTCTGCGTCCTCCCCATCTACGTCTTCGCCTCCCCCTATCCTCCGCTTCTTCGGCCAGGACGCCGACATCGCCGGCCTCGCCGCCACTTTCTTCCTCTACATGATCCCCCAGCTCTTTGCCTACGCCCTTAACTTTCCCATCCAGAAGTTCCTCCAGGCCCAGAGCAAAGTCTTCCTCATGGCCTTCGTCTCCGCCTTCGCCCTTCTCGTCCATGTCTTTCTCAGCTGGCTGCTCATCGTTGTCTTCAAGCTCGGCTTGGTGGGCGCCGCCGTGTGGCTCAATGTGGCTTGGTGGCTGGTGGTGCTTGGGCAGTTCGCTTACATTTCAATGTGTTACTGCCCTGGCACTTGGAATGGCTTTAGTTGGGACGCTTTCAGGGACCTTGGCTCTTTTGCCAGGCTGTCCATTACCTCTGGTAGCATGATGTGGTGAGTAGTAGTTACACAGCATAATCTCTCTTAGAGCAATGAAGCTAACTCTTGCTTCAGGGGACGCAGCCTTGAGTTCTGGTTCTATATGTTCCTTGTCGTGCTCGTTGGCCGGTTGCCGAATCCAAAGGTTGCAGTAGCCGCCATGTCCACCTGGTATTTAGATCTCTCTTCTCAGACACAAATTTCTCTGTTTCTTTTGCTGAGCTCTAAGGTCTAGATCTCTCTTGTTACAGCATCAACTTGTTCAGATGGGAGGACATGGTGTTCTTTGGTTTCAATGCTGCAATAAGGTTCACCTTTTTCCGAAATTTGAACTCTCTTGACTTGCCCTCTTGGGAAGAATAGGGAACATTAGGGTTTGTGTGGCGTGAGGATATCAAACGAGCTCGGAGCCGGGAGGCCAAGGGCGGCCAAGTTCTCGATACTGGTGGTGGTTCTCACCTCGGTGATGATTGGGCTCGTCTTCTTCGTCCTGGTCTTGGTTCTGAAAGATGTGTATGGAATTCCCTTCACCAATAGCCCGGAGGTCGTGGATGCTGTTTCAGATCTCGCAGTGGTCTTGGCCTTCACTCTACTCCTCAATAGCGTGCAACCAGTTCTGACAGGTTAATTAAATCATGCATGAGACTGTTTATCATGATTAATCCAAATGAAATTGAAGTCATTTTCTCTGAGGTTGCAGGTGTGGCAGTGGGAGCAGGATGGCAGTGGCTGGTGGCTTACATAAACCTAGGATGCTTCTATGTGTTTGGCTTGCCTATGGGTTTCCTTTTGGCAGTTTACTTTGATCTGGGAGTTAAGGTATAATGCAATTACTTATGCATTACCTAGTACTAAGTTTCTTGCTGATTATCAAACTATTCAGGAGAAAATACAAGCACAAATACATGGAAAATTTTAGGTAAATGCAGGGGATGAGGAATGGAATGCTAGCAGCAGTTGGATTGCAGACATTGATACTCGTTGGCATTACAGTGTGCACCGATTGGGAGAAGGAGGTCTTTAATTGACTTGCATTTGATTTCTGTATCATCTTATTTGAGGATTTGTTTGAGGATTTTTGTATCGGTGCAGGCATCAGCAGCTGAATCTAGAATAAGGAAGCGGGGAGGCTCTGTGGAAGAACCAAGGAAAGACTTTAGGGCAATAAAAATCATAATTTATCGGGGGTTTTTTGCACAAATGTTTGTATGTTGCATGCAAAACTAGATTGCTGAATCTTTTGGGGTACATTGCAGAATGATGATCGCTCGGAGCTATAGTAAACCTTTTTCAGTAAAATTAGGATATATTTTTCTTGTTGATAGATGTATGATTTCTCTTTTTCCTTTTTAAGTGTTTGGAGTTTGTCACGTCGTTTCAAGGTAAATTTTTTTTCATGATGGGTCTTTCAAACCAAAATTCTCAAAGTTGAGGATATAATTTTCCCAACCTTGTTGCAGTGCATTTAAAAGGAAAGAAATTTCAGGATTTTTCAGAACAAACAGAAAACATTCATCAATCTACTGTGCTTTACTTCCTAAACCTGACTATATTCCTATAATAAGAGGTTTAAATATAAACAGTTAGGGTGTATTTAGTTCGAGATTAAAATTAGAATCACCTTATTCTAACCAATTCACTATCCAAATATCAAAAAGATAATCAAATTATTTTTATGTTACTTTAAAAATTAGATTATCATACTATATCTATATTTATTTATTTAAACTTCAATAAATAATATATCTAATGATATAAAAAATCTAAAAAATATTTAAATTATTCGCTAGCGAGACTTAATATTTAAATATTAAAAATTTAATCAAATTATTTTTTTACTTTAATTTTAATTTTAAATTTGACATTAATTTTGAGATTACATCTAGTTTTACACATTGTTTGTCAGCAGGTCCAACCTCTAAGAGATGCAGAATTGATTGTTGAAGAAGTTGGTGCTACTGTTCAAACACGTTCCTGAACGTCCTTTTGCTGTTTTTTCGTATTTTGTTAAACTAGATTTTATCTTTTTTGGAGACTGTTTTGTTTTTTTTTTAAGATACAATTTTATATATTTTTATTCATTATATTTGTAACAAAATTTTAAATATTAAATTTCAGTTTGTTCAAAAAACAATAATTTTTATATAAATATAAAGTAAATATCGTGATTTCATGGAGATATATAATAAAGGGATAATTACCTATAGCCCTTTGTAATTAGTTTTAATTACTATAATTTCTGTAATTTTCGAAATTATCTATATCCTTTTTCTCAAAATATTTACCTACATTCCTGATTATTAATTAATCAAATTTTTTCAAAAAAATTCGATTTTACCCTCGGTTATTTTTATAATTAAACCCATAAAAACTTATTTTTTTATTATTTAACACCCCAAAATTCGGTTTTTTGCAAATAACACCCAAAATTATTTCGATTTACAGAAAAGTCCCTAAAATTCAGATTTTTACAAATAACGTCTCGAAATTATTCCGATTTACAGAAAAATCTTCGAAATTATTGCGAGGGTGGTGGTGCACAGGCGGCGACGCCGGAGGTCGACGTGCCAGCGTGCTAGCACGCCAGCGCGGATGGCCAAGGCCGAGACCGTCCGCGGCCGCATGCTGGGGATGGAGGCCGAGGCTAGCTCGCCAGTGCGTCGACATGCGGGCGTGGACGGGCAAGGCCGAAGCTGTCCGCGCTTGAGTGCTAAGGCCAACGCCGAGGCCAACCCGCCGGCGTGCAGGAGCAGAGGTCGGCAGTGGGAGCGGAGGCCCACGCCGAGGCCGACCCTCTGGCACTCCTTGGCTGTCTGCGCCCGTGTGCCTGCGCTCAGCCTTGGCCTCCGCTCCCGTTGCTGGCCTCCGACGTCGCCGCCCTCGCCACCGTCGCAATAATTTCGGAGATTTTTTTATAAATCGAAATAATTTCGGGGTGTTATTTGTAAAAAATCGAATTTTGGATATTAAATAATAAAAAATAAATTTTTAGAGGTTTAATTATAAAAATAACCGACGGTAAAATTAGAATTTTTTGAAAAAAAATTGATTAAATAATTTTGAGAAAGGGACGTAGGTAATTTCAGAAATTACTGAAAATTATAGATAATCAAGATTAATTATAGAAAATTATAGGTAATTACCCTATAATAAATATCATGATTTCAACTCCAGCACTGCAAATTATTTTACGGAACCGAACCATTATTCAAATTGAAAAAATTCATGTCCTATAAAATTCCAAACCTACTATTACATTTTGTCTCAGCTTTTCTTCTCTCACAAGCCTCGACCAAGAGAGCGGAAACCGGACGAAATGGCGATACTGCCTCTGCTCTTCCTCTTGCTATGTAGCCTATGCTCTCACTTCTCCCTTATGTCGCTCGCGCAGAGCCCCATCCCGGTGGACTCCGGCGGCTTCGTGTACGGTGGCGCCGCCCCGTGCAGTGGTGAGTTGGTGGTGGAGGCCTTTCTGGACCCGCTGTGCCCGGATAGCCGGGATTCGTGGCCTCCTCTGAAGCAGATCCTCCATTTCTACTCACCTCGAGTTTCCCTCATCGTCCACCCCTTTCCTCTTCCGTCAGTAACCTCTTTCTCTGCCATCCCCTGATCCATTCTTTTTTAGGGTAATTTTTGGAGGTGAATCCTGGTTTGATCGATTTGGAATTGGGAAACTGTTGTTTCAATCAGGGTTTTTTTGTTTTAATTTGTAGTGTTCTTAAGGAAGCTCGTCTGTTATGTTCTGGGATTGTTGATGATGGATTTTTTGGATGACGCAGTTACCATGACAACGCTTTTGTTGCTTGTCGTGCTCTTCACATTGCGAATAAGCTGAATGCATCGACCACATATCCCTTGCTGGAGGCTTTCTTTGACAATCAGGTTAGAAAAAGTTTCCTTTTTTCTTTTTGCAAATCGAAGTTCTTTTGTAATAGATAAAAATGAAAACTTTTCATGGATATTGATGAACATGTCAAGAAGTAATACTCTATTCGAATTTACAATTTTTACAATGATACTTGGGATGTTTGGTTCTGGAAGTAATAAGTTGCAGACAAATAAAAGGATTCGGTGCTAGCGAAGTTATTTTAATGCTTCTAGATTCTGGTTTTATAATTGTTGTTGGTAAGAAAAAAAAATGCATCTATATCTTGGAATAAAGTGATGATGTGAATTCTGGTTGCAGCTTTTCTGAAATATGAGTTTACGACCCAGTTAAGTTTGGTGGTCTAGTCCAGTTGTTTAGTTGGCCACTAGATTTTGCCATTCTACTTTTCAATATAATTTGAATATTTAGTTTACTGGAAGTATTCTTTTTGATCTGGATTACATGGAGGTTATATTACTAATGTAGTTTTTAAGAAATCAGATCTGTAAGGAATAATGATTGTAGTCTTGTTGGATCAAGTATATTCTGGCCTTGGTTTACAATATCAAATAATAGGAGTCATTTTCATATTCATTATCCAACTCAATGAACATTGAAGTAGGTCAGATTTTGCCAGTAAGCTATCAGCAATTCTTTTTGTTTTTCTCCACACAAATAGTTCAGTATCATCTATCAACCAACTTGACAGCTGCAAGTATTGCCATAATTTTATCAGATTTCTGTTAACCTCATTAGTCTGTCTTTGAATATCTATTGGGCATGAAGTGTGAAATATAGACATTTTGAGTTAGAATAGTGCACGAATCTGTGCGAATCTCTTAAGTAGATTTTCTTCTAGTCTCAGGTTTCTTTGTCTCATGTATTTGTCAAAGGAGTTTGGAGTAGATGTACTGCCTATAATTGCGGCTGTCATTTTTTCATGGCAGATTACCTAAAATGATGATGTAATTTGGCAGATTTGCTCTATTCTAATGTAAGGCTCCACAAATTGGAGGGTTTCTTATGGATGTTTGTTGAACTTAGAGAAATATTTGAAGATGGGCCTGCTGTGTTGTATGGCTTATTCTAAAGGGTAGTAAAAAAAAATATCGTGATAACATGTTAAGTAATACCAGGAAGTTAGGTCAGGGAATGAGCACACTATATGAAGCAGGGTAGTTGCACTGTTTGAGGAAAAACAATTAACTTGTGGAAATTGATGGAATAAAATTAGAGTCCAAGGAAGGCAAAGCAAAGACAAACATATATTTCTTCTGCAAAGTTTAAGAGAATTAGTGGAAGAACCGAAGTAATCTGAATGATTGTTTTCTTCAATTTACTTGTAGAAGTTATTCGAAGCTGTTAAAAATGAACTGTAAATTGGATTTTCTTGTGGAGAATAATCCAGGTATGGACTGTGCTTGTTGCATCTTTGCACGAGATTCATGCTGAATTTGTAAATTGTTCTTGCTTCTTTCCATTGTTGCAAATGTTCAATGATATCTTTAGTAGGACCCGAGTATTTCTGCATGTAGACAGCAAGGTTAATTTATGCTCCATGAAACAGGAAAGGTGGTATAATACAGCAACGGAGAACTTATCCAAAACATCCATAGTTGATGATATTGTACAGTTTGCCACAAAAACCATTGGGAACTCCTCATCGTCTGCTTTTAAATATGGTTTTGGAGATTCAAAAACTGATAGAGCTGCGAGAACTTCCTTTAAGGTGAGAAGTCACCTACTAATCATGGAACATCAAACCAAATGTCTACGAATTAACCAGAAAATCTATTGTTGAATGGTATATTATGAGTTCCATACATCTCATAGTCTTGTTCCTGTTCTTTCAGTATGGGTGCATAAAAGGAGTCACTGGTGCACCTGTCTTCTTCGTCAATGGATTCCCAGTGCCAGGTGCTGGCTCAGCCTTGAGCTATGATGAATGGAAAAGCATCATTGGTCCTTTGCTAGGAAAGAGCTGGGAAACAGAGGGAGATTCTCTGCTTTACCTCGAATAATTAGTGTTGCTACAGAAAATCTAATAAAATACCAAACCTATCTGAACAGTTGCAATTATGTAGATAGTATATCATGGGTCATTTCAATGTTATCTTGTCATCGTAACTGCTTGTTTTATGAACAATCTTTTTGGTAATGTACTTGGAACTGCTTGTTTTATAACCAATCTTTGTAGTAATGTACTTGACCTCCTTGTATAAAATTGGGAAAATTTCCAATATGCTCCATAAAATAATCTAATTTCTTGTATACGCTTGTAAAAAATTGAATATCGCATGTATCCTTAAAAAATTTAGATTATTTCTTATATAACTCTCTGGTTAAGGGACATTTATTTCACTGTCAAAACTGTCAAAGAGAATGGATAATTATTTTTTTGTTCTTTTCACTTATACTCTTGCAATTGTCAAATCAAATCAATAAAAGCACATATATAGTAGTATATAGTACGAAAAAGTTTTGGAAATGATGATCAAAGTTCTGATTTGACTCAAAGTTGCTTAAAATTTAAGGGTAATCTTGGCCGTGATTTTAGGTATCCTTCGGTTCAGGTCAAAGTTAATTTTAAGATCAAAATTAAAGTGTAAAAAAATAATTTGGTCAATTTTTTTTATATTTGAACGCTAGTCTAACTAATGAATGGTTTAAATCTTTTTTAGACTATTATACTCTTAGATGTATTATTTATTAAAATTTAAATGAATAAAAGTAAGGATAATATACTAATTTATTTTTTTAAAATAAAGTAAAGATAGTTTTGTTATTTTTTTGGTGTTTAGACGGTAGGCTGGTCAAAATATAATAATTTTGATTTTGATTTTAATTCTGAACCAAATGTACCATTAGTGATTTATGATTTCTCCTCTATCTTCGTCATCATCTAAGGTGATCTCCCTCCTCTTTTGCTTTGGCTGTGATCTTTCTCCTCCTTTACCCCGAGGGGTGCCTTCTTCCCAATCTTTCTCCTCCACCTCCATAAAATGACTTAAATACACTTGCATACTTGCCAAAAAAAAAGACTTGGCTATTTGAAAATTGACATAGGTCATCTTACAATTCTTTTGTCAAAAAATAAGTTTTATTTTTGTTTCGAGGATATAGATGTCAAAAATAAATGTTTCAAGGAAAATTTATGAGAAAATATTTAAAATTTTTTGAAATTCTCGATCAAATTGTAAGATTTAGAATTAGTCCTAGAGCAATTAATGAAGATGTGAGTTTATCACTATTTAAAAATATTTTATCTTATATATAAATATTTTACTTTATGTATCAATATTTTAAGTATTTATATATGAAATACAATGCTTATACATAAATTAAAGTGGATATAATAATGATAAACTAACACTTATATTTAGAAAATTAATTACTTTAAATACTTATTTTGAATTTTATTTTTTTTTTGAAAGTATAGAGATTTTTGAAAATATAAGGGACTAATCATGAGTTTTAGAAAATTTCAGGAGTTTTTTTGGTAATTTTTCATGTTTCAAAAATATGAATGTAATTAAAAATTTTGGAGGGACAAAAAGACAATAATTCAGTATATTTTCAAAAGAGCATATAGGAAATTAAATGTATGTTTTTTCTCTATTTTCGTGCTAAAAGTCAAGATAAATTGATAGTGGATTTATGCATCAAGGAAAAGAAAACTTTGCGCGGCAGACTTTTGTCAGCTCGGCTTCTTAACATAAAAGGCTTTCATAATGCACGATCTTTATCGATCTGCTGACTGCTAATTCCTCAAATATTTGTAAACAAATCCTTAATTTATAATAAATTTTATATAACTATCTTTTTTATGTAAGTTCAGGAATTCAAATAGGGGCTGTCTGAAAGAAAAATACTAAAAAATTATTTTATCAATTAACCATCTACTTGACGGTGAATTTATGAAAAATCACTCATCTTATAATATTAATTTTTAAAAAATATCAGATACCAAATTATTTTTATTTGATTTTATTTTAAACAATCGATTCATAATTATCAAACAATCGATTTAATAAAATTTAATTTTTAATTTCATAAAATCAAACAACCAATATTTAATAAAACTAAAAAAAATAATTTACTTTTTTATATTAATTTAATAGTTATTTAAATTTAAATTAAATAAACTAATTTAGTTTTTTTATATTATTTTAATTGGTAAAATCGAATTTTAAAAATATTTTTTGAATATTTCAATGAAAGTAATTTTTTATAAATGTATAATATAAAAATATTTTTTAATGATAATAATAAATTAAGTGATTTTTGATAAATTCAGTGGCTGCTTGTTTTTTTTTTTTTTTTAAAAAAAAGCCAGGTAGGGTGATTTTTAGCGGACGCGTTTACAGCGTTTTCCGTTCTTAGAATTCTCGGTCTTCGTCTGCGAAATAAACATTGAGACGACCCAGACCAGAACGAAAGACCCATGCAAAATGCGAAAAGAAAACCAAGAAGTCGCCGCCATCACACTCGACGATGTCCGTAGACGCCGGCGGCGACACCACCTGCCTCCTCCGTCGCTGTCCACAGTCCACCTCTACCGGCTGACCCCCAAGACCCCACCTTTCCCTCTAAATCCTCCCCTCTTCATCAATGCTCCACCCCTCACCTCACCCCTTCTCCTCTCACAGTGGCTCCATCCCCGCTTCTTCTCTTCTGCCTTTTCTTCTTCTTCTTTTTCTCGCTCCTGCTCGCTGCATCACCGGCGGAGCCACCTTCGGCTTCGATATTCACCACCGCTACTCCGACCCCCTACGCAGGTGGGCCGGCACCGCCCTGGGGCACTTCCCGGAGAAGCGAAGCGTGGAGTACTACGCCACCCTCGCCGACCACGACCGGGCCCTGCGCGGCCGTGTCCTTTCCGAGGCGCAAGATCTCCCCTTTTCCTCCAGTAACGCCACCGTGCTGCTTCCGCCCCTGGGATTGTAAGGGTTCCTGTTTAGTCTCGGATTCTTTTGATCTTGTAGAATTTTGAGGCTACTTTACGTTCAAGATGTGATCTTTTTCTTCTTTTGTTGGATTGCTGGGGGCAGTTTGTACTATACGTTTGTGACGGTGGGGACCCCGAAATTGACGTTCCTGGTGGCTCTGGACACCGGAAGCGACCTCTTCTGGGTGCCCTGTGATTGCCTGAGCTGTGCCCCGGCCTCGCCACCAAGCTATGCACTTGTATGCTCTTTTGATAATCTCTTCTATGGATACCTATGTGATTACTCTTCTTGTGAAAGCATATCTAAGTTTTGGTTTTTAACACACGACCTTTGCTTAATTAAGTGGAGTTGATTTGTGAGCTGCGATGTCAGAACTTATGGTGATATAGAGAACTTTTGTGAACTGACAATCATGATGCTATATTGAAAAATTGAAATTTGATTATTGTTAGTCCTTTTTCTTGAGCCAGTACTGTTTAGAATTTTTTTGTCTTGGACCTATATCTTTTCCAAATCCATTTTTGACTGGATCAAAAAATATATAAATTTAGGTGATGTTGGCAATTGCCTTCTTGTCATGTTATTCACTTGTTTAGGATGTTATTAAGGGTTACTTTTGATTGAAGATGTCAGGATCTGTTATTTGAGTACTTAAGTTCTGAGGACTGATGCTCTGTCTTCTTTGGTTCACTGTAAGATGATAGTTTGGTTGTTAACTTCACTTTTTGATCCTCCGAGCATCAAGATGTTTGTTTGGAAAGTGAAAACTTAAATTTGCCAAGTTTTATATTTTTTGATGTTGAGACAAGAAGACAATTGATTCATGTAACGGATGCAGTTGCATCACGCAATGTTTACAATGATTAGGCTTCATTACTTTGTAAGGCACTTGTTGTTGGCTGTCATATTCGCAACTCACCGGACTTCTTTTATTGGCAGATTTTGATTGTCCTCATCATTTTTTTGTGAAGCCTATGCTTCATATATATCACAAATGCCTTTATCTAATTAACTATATTGGTACAGGGTATTACATTTGACACCTATAGCCCTAAATTGTCATCAACAAGCCAAGGGGTTCCCTGTAACAGCAGTTACTGTGAATTTCAAAGTAAATGCTCCAGATCAGCTGATGGCTGCCCATACAGTGTTCAATATGCAACTGCTAATACTTCATCTCCCGGGATATTAGTCGAGGATGTGTTCCATTTGGTAACAGATGATACCAATCCTCGAGCTATAAAAGCACAAATAGTTTTGGGATATGTTTGCCATCTTGACATGGCATTTTCATCTTTAATTTAATAAGCTAAAATTGATGGAGTACTTCAATACCTGTCTGACTTCCATTGGACTTCTTCAGTTGTGGACAGAAGCAGACTGGATCATTTTTGGGTTCTGCAGCACCAAATGGTCTTTTTGGTCTTGGGATGGATAATCGATCTGTTCCTAGCATCTTATCGAGCAAAGGTCTTACTTCAAACTCCTTTTCCATGTGCTTTGGGACTAATGGTTTAGGAAGAATTAATTTTGGAGATAAGGGTAACTCAGATCAAGATGAGATTTCATTCCATATTAATCAATTGCAGTAAGTGCCTTTTTTTTACTTAATTGTCAGTCACATCTGATTCAAGGTTGGAATGGAGTCACTTATTAGCTTCCTCTGATTACCGGTGGTTTTGGTTTCTTTTTGGGGAAAATTTATTTTGGCAGCCCAATGTACAATATTGGCTTAACTGGATTGGATATTGGAAACACCTCTGTCAATGTACAATTCAGCGCTCTTGTCGACTCTGGTACCTCATTCACATATATGTCAGATCCCGCTTATAAACTCCTCGTGGATAATGTTGGTGATCCAGATGACAACTTAGTAGTATGGATTTTATTCAAAGAATGTTGCTTATGTTAGACCCTTTTTTTTTTTTTACAGTTCAACACACAAGTGCAAGGGAAATGATGGAGGACGTCGGATCCTGCTATGCCATTCAAATATTGTTACCATTTAAGGTGTGCTTTCATATTTGCAATATTCAGTATTGGTTAGACCTAGACAAAATCTGATGCATTATCAATGCTTGCAGCACCAACGCTACTGTTCAAATACCTTATTTGAATTTGACTACAGAAGGTGGGAGCAAATCTCCTGTTAACAATCCAATAGTGATTGTCTATTTGGGGGTAAGATCTAGCATCTATAGTAGTTACAATAACAGCATTATATGATATTAACCTGTAATTAATTAAATATGTAATTCTTTTTCTTGATGTGTACAAAGATGAGTACATCTATTGTTTGGCTGCTGTCAAAAGTCGCAAGATCACTATAATTGGAGGTAAGCTTTTCCGAACTTAATCTTCCAACATTCATTATAAATTTTTTTGCCGCGATTGTTCTATTATTTTCTGGCAAATTCAATGTTTTGCTTAATGAAAAATGCAAACTGAGTCTTTCCTTCCTGATTCTATGCAGAAAACTTCATGGCTGGCCTTTGCCTTGTCTTTGACCAAGAAAGGATGTTCTTGGGCTGGAAAATTTTCAATTGTAAGCTTATTGTATAGAATCAGTCGTATGATTTGTGTACATCGTCTAATAGCTAAAGCATTCACCGCAAAACTCAGGTTTCAGCATGGACTCCTCAAAACCTCTCCCTGCAAATCCACCAAGTCCCCCATTTCCGCCTATCAGTGTGCCAACTTCTCACGCACTGCGTCCAGGGCCTGCTGCACAGCAGTCAGAAATCAAGACGCAGGCTGCAGCGCCAAAACGATCACTTGCCGATTCATCAAATTTGAACTCCGTCGCGAGAATCATCTACACATTGCTGTTGCTCGGTTTCCCCCTTTTTTGATCATTTTTCCAGGTTGTTTGTATGATCATGTTTGCGCATTAGCATCATGCAGGCTGTATGTCAGTATGTGTAGTTTTTAATACTTTTTAGAAAGAGATGATTGACGGTTCATGGTTGCATGTATCATCCAAATAAAAATGCTTGTTTTTCTAGTGAGTAAAAAATGAGTGCATTACCGGCCGGGCCGGGCCTAATCGGATGGCCAGGATATCGTCATCCCGTTGTTCCGATTGAGTCAATCGGAGCCGTTCATTCTGATTTGGTTTAAGCCCGATAACTGAAAAACCGACCCAAACCGCCACGTCTGGCGAGAAATTCTAGGAAATGTGCGACGGCGTAAAAACCGACCGTTCACTTCAGGGTGCGGGATCGTAAAAAGAGGCGTCGGCGGTTCCGGCGGCGGGCTCTCAGGGCGGAAAAAAACATACGAGCCGTAGACGAGGGCCGAGTGGAGAAAAAACGAGTAAGAAAATCCCAAAAACTCTCTGCTTTTCCCCCCTCTTGAGTTCGATTGAGCTTGACTTCTTGTCTATTTTTTGAAAATTTTTCCCCTTTTTTCCCTGTCACATTGGTCCTTTTTTTTCTCCTTCTGGTGCGGATCTTACTTGCTGGTTAGGGTTTATGGGGGAGAGATACCTTTTTTGGTTAAGGGTTTGTGTTGATGTTTCTTTCTGTTTCAATGTTGGCAAATTATCCAAATTTGGAAACTTTGTGTAAGCTAGGGTTTATGTTCTGCTGTTTACTGTACGTATTTGCAATGTGCTTGAGATCTGTTTTTCTTCCTTGTTATTGTCTGTAAAATTTGATGCGATACTAAAGCTGCTTTCCTTTCCGGGGGAGAAGATGGATCGGTACCAGAGGGTGGAGAAGCCGAGGGAGGAACCCCTGATAAGTGAGAATGAGATCCGGATAACTACTCAGGGGAGGACTCGCAGCTACGTCAGTTATGCCACCAGCCTGTTTCAGGTACATGGATGGAGATGAACTCTGCTATTATCTTGTGTGTTGTATTTGCTCCCTCATGCGGGTCATTGCTTTAAGTGAACCTCTTCGGACATACTATTCTTGATCATTGTTTTTGTCAAGCTCTTAATGTTTGATATTTCATAGAAAATTATGCTTCAGATTTAGGATCCATTTACTTACAATTATTAATTTGCTTAGAGCGAAAGCTATGCATGATGTTCTAGGATAAAGGGTCAGATGAAATAGTCATAAAGGCAATGGGGAGAGCCATCTACAAAGCCGTCATGATCATGGAGCTATTGAAGGTATCATTAGTGGTCACCTGTGTCATTTGGTATAAAACAGAATGTTATTTGATATACATGGATTCCGCTTAGAATCTTCTGACCTGGTGGAGCTGATAAAAAAATTGAAAATGCAGAGAAGGCTTGTTCTTCATCAGAATACTGCTACTGGATCAACTGATGTGACAGATGCATGGGAAACATTAGAAGAAGGGCTACTACCGTAAGAAAATATTTTGAGCAATCTGAAATTTTCAACTCAATGACTTGTTAAATGATTTGAGCAACAGGTCATATGCTCATGAAGTATGCAGGCTGTACTTGAAATAATTTTGATTATGTTGCAGGCTCAAAACCACTAGGCCTGTGTCCATGATCATAGTAGCTTTATCAAAGAAGCAGTTAGATGCATCTGCAGTTGGGTATGTGACTTTGGTCTATGAACAACCTTTCATCACTATTCACATGTTGTATACTGAGCTTTCACTCGGTTCACTTACTTTTTAATTTTCATGAACATTTTTTTTACATTTATGTTAAATTTGATAGCTGAAAGATTCTTGTTTTCTGTATTTTAAGATCCTAGTAAGCCACGTGTTTTTAGCCCACGTGGGTTGTAGGTATCAAGTATTTATTAGGGGTATCTGTCTTTTGGATGTTGTGTACTTGGATTTTTTTTTCCATTTTATTGTCATCTTGCGCCATCTGTAGGTCTGATCCAATTGAGCTTATTTCATGTTAAATGGTTTTCTATTCGCTGATGACCCTTGCTCCTGGATCATGAGGATTTTCAGTTTATGTAAGAGTAAAATATTCTTGTAGTACTTTCTGCATAAAGATCAGTGTTTAGTCCAACTTCATAGACGACTGAAAGTAAAAGCTTCATGGAGTTAAATATTGCCTGGGGCTCTGGAAGTTACACATTGCAGTGTATAATGCTACTGGCATATTCCGTAGGTGAATAACATGAAGTTATTCCAGAAAAGGGGAGAAATCATTATGGATGTGCAGCACAAACTTTGTTCTCTGAAATTTGTATTACTTTTTAGTGTTCATTACTATTAATGCACTACCAGATACCAACTTAATTGGCTACAGTGAAAATCAAGACATTGTAAATGGCACATAAGGGCCAGTGCTTCTTTCTTTCGGGGTTTTGGCCCCTTTCTAATTATCCATCGGTATAATTTGCCATGGGATGCCTCATTATACATCTAAGTTTACAGTATTTGGCACCTTTTGCTTCAAAATGTAGATGGCCAGGCTTTAGCGATCTGTTTGTGTTATTCCCTCTAACAAAAAAACTGCAAAACATCATCATTGTAAGTTTTTCTGGCTATGCTAAAATGGGTACACTAGTGCTTGTCTCA
This sequence comes from Trichopus zeylanicus subsp. travancoricus, assembly GCA_005019695.1. Lineage (NCBI taxonomy): Eukaryota > Viridiplantae > Streptophyta > Magnoliopsida > Dioscoreales > Dioscoreaceae > Trichopus > Trichopus zeylanicus. The sequence continues at coordinate 408,238 of RXID01014846.1, read as the reverse complement.
TTTGTTATCAGATCATCTGGACACCAAAAGGTTGGTTCTGGTTTTGCTTGCTTCTTGTTGTTAACTTATGTGGAGATTTAGACATCATGTCTGAGGCTCGATCGGAATAAGATGAGCATATTCTTGTTAATATATTTTTGGTCAATTTATTGTTTGTTTTCCTTCTTTAATTAACTTACAGCATTGAAATGTCTTTCCTTGACATTGTTTCTCGTTTCTGCATTTGCTGATGGAATTTCACTTGCTTGCATACAAAGCATTGTCTGACAATGTTAACCTTCTTGAAATCAATTTGTTCATGCACAATAAAACAATGTCTAGCAGAAGTAACATATCATACTAGTACTAACTTGAAAGTTTTGTTTGTTTGTGTAATGAGCTTGTTTATGCAAGAGTTTCTAGTGGAAAATCTATTGTAAATTCTGAAGAGTCTTGGCCATTATTTAGTTTGCTTAAGTTTGTATTTTGAGGATCTTCTTTGCAATTTGTTATGCACTTTATGTTGTAACTCAATGCAGATATCAGCCCCCTTCACCAAAGTATCAGGTGAATCCTTTGCCTGAATTCGATTACGAGGGAGGTAACATTCAGGATGCTATGTATGTTCAGGAAGATTGAATGACTTTCTTTTCTTATGTATCATCATTCCAACTAGAGGGCTCACCTGGAGGTGTGCAAAGTAGAGGCCGTGGTGGTCGTGGTAGGGGTAGGGCAGAGGTGCGGGCAATCAAGTTTGAGGACTTACTGTATTGAAACTTCTAAATAGTTTATTGTTCATTGCCTGCTTTCTAGTAACTACAAAACAATCTTTTGTCTTTAGAGAATGGCACTGTTGCAGTAGATTACAAAAATGATGGGGGTTGTGAGAACAGGGGCCTTGTATATGGGAGAGGTGGTTGTGGGGGGAGGGAGGAGGCCGCAGCAGAGGCCGTGGTTTATGAGGCCATGGTAGAGGAGGCTATGGTGATCGTGATGGTTATTGTCAACAAGGGAATGGTGGATACTACGATGAAGCTCCTTTTCCTGTCCAGGCCTGTGGTATGTAATGATTTCTACTGCTTTTCTTCCATGTCTGCTATTGTCACATAACTGCAGTCCAGTCTAATTCAATGCTGATTGCAGGTTGCGGTGGTGGGAGGGGGCAAAACCGAGGAAGGGGGCGTGATTACAAATCAAATGGCCCGATCTATGAAGGGGCAAATGGGACATAATCGAAGTGATTTCAATCCGTGCGAAATTTGTGTTTCATGATGTGTAGGATGCCTGCTCCTCTATTAGGCATTTATCGTTTTTCTTTTAGTTCAAAGGTTAACTTAGCTTGTAGAATTTATCATAGTCCAGATTGGTTTTTTCCTTGTAGTTTTCAACTTGTTCTGCTAATTGTAGAATTGGACTAACGGAGCAGTACATCCTTTTAATTTTTATTTGTTGCAAGGCTTCTCTGAATTGATAATTTTTCTGCTCATCTGTACTTGCTATGAAACTATGAAAGTGTATTTTGCTGAACACAAATATCTTTTGAGACTCTTTTTGTCTTGAAAATCATAAACATTTATTATATGAATTACATAAGCTACTTGAGATATTTCAATGCACAATAGCATGTGATGGAACCTGTTGTATAATTTGGATCCATTGTTTTAATGGCCCAACTAGTTTTTAGCTCATCTGTGATTAGAAAGTGAGATTGCAGTTTATGTCGGAGAGGTCTCCTGAAACTCTGAGTTTATGGTTTTATTCAAAAATTAGATGATTACAATCACCAAAAAATTAATGCAATTAAACATATAATTACAATTTATGTCAAATGATCCTCTGAAATGTGAATTTATAGTCTTATTCGAAAAGAAATTATTGCAATCACCAAATCAGTGCAATTGAACTTGTAATGAACATCGGACAATAGAAAAATTCATGTAAAAGTGAAAATTAAATCAAAACTAAAGCGAATAGATTCTATGCAATCGCAGGCTAAATTGAATTTGAAACATAAAATTTGGTATTTTTTCCAACGAATTTGGACTGAAAGCAGGCCCCCTTGTTTTATCCTGATTCCAAGTTCCAATCGGATCGAATCTTACCAAGAAAACAAACAACGGTCGGGTCTTGTTAAACCCGATAACCCGATCAGATCTGTCGGATCCGATTAGGTTGGGAATCTAAAACTCAGAAGTGACATGCTCGAACCCTAGACCTCCACCCTTCTTCATTTTCTTCTTTCGATCTTGCAATTTCTCGGCTCGTCTTTGCGAAGGTGAAGGATGACGCAGGACGTGGAGATGAAGGAGGCTCCCGAGCAAGCCCTCCAGCCCTCCAACTCGGCCTCCTCCCCCTCCGTCCTTCAGCGTATGATCATTTTCTCCGTTCCGTCAATTTCGTTTTTTTTTTTTGTTTATTTCTGACGTTTTTATGGAGAATTTGTTTTGGATCCAGATCTGAAGGAGATCGCCTCGCTGATTGAGAGCGGGGCGTACCTGAAAGAGGTGCGCCGGATCGTGCGGGCCGTGCGGCTCACCATCGTGCTCCGCCGCAAGCTCCGGACGCGGGTCGTGTCCGCCTTCCTTAGCTTCGCACTCGCCTCTGGATCCGAGGCTCACTCCAGGCTCCTGTCTTACATTCCCAAGGTGTGATCTTTGTGAATTGCTTTGCTCGTGGAATTACAATATCGTTGCACGATTGATCTTTTAGCTGGAATTTAGTCGATCGGAGTGGGCAAGAAGACCAATTGCACCTATATATGGTATTCCTAAGGTCCTCGTGGGAGAGGTTTAGCTGCTTTGATGTAGTTACGGAGAATAATCATGAGGCGAGGGAAAGAATTTATTGCATAGAAAAGGGTTATTAAATTGAAGGTGATTGCAGATAAGGAAAAGGATATCCAATGTTATTGGTTGTTTAGTTCCATAACAGTTGGTTCTGTAGTTTGCTATTGATGAGGAAACATAGTTAATAGTTAGGTGGTATGCAGGTGTCATGCTTCATGGATGTACATAAATGCAAATCGTTCTATTTTTATTGGAGATGGCACTAAATACATATTCTAGTCATTGAGAGATGATGCTCTTGTTATTGCTTCCATAATGTTCAAGTTAGCATAGTGATGGTGGAAGATTCTCATTTTGTTTTTGGATGTGATTTCCTAGTGAATGATTTTATTTGGCTGGTTGAGTTTTGCAACCAGCTTTCTGACAATTTGGTTCAGTTAATTGGTTGGGTGTTGTTTGATCTTTGTGAACTTTTTTTTTTTTTTTGTGATTTTCTAAACCTACTCTTTAGAGTAGTTCCTAGATATATCTTATGTTGATTATAACAATCCATGAAGTGGTTTGCTTATGTTACTCTGTAGAAACTCTTACAGCCGTAACAAGAGCTCTGCAAACTGCTAATAATTCTAGCAGGGTAGATATCATATTGTTAGCAATTTTGATTTTGTTGTTTAAGTTTTTGGAAGCTACCTCAACTTGGAAAAATATCTCTTTTGGATAATGCTTAAAAAATCATAAACTGTAGATTTACATTAGCTGGCATTGTGAGTGCACAATCTTTTATTCTACATGCTGAGAAATCATTGTACCATCTCTAAATTCCTTCATCCCAATGCTGTGTTTTTTGCTATCCTTTTTGTATGGGCGCTTCTGTAGATTCTGTGATCACGGCCAAACCCCATAGTGATTCTGGATTGTTTCTATTTCACAATGTTGGATCATAAAATTTTTTCAAATTTACAGAATGTCTTTGTTTTTAAAAATAGATCTACGGGATTTATTAAAGTTGTCTTGTTGATTTGTATTGTTCTGACATTTTTTTATCATTTTTTTTCTGTGTGTATCTATGTTACTGAAGACCATTAGAAGACTACAGGATTGACGCTCACATTTTCACAAATTCATCAAGAATTTAGATTTGGATCCTCTAGTAAAATTTAGTCATTAGAGTTAAATTTGGCATTTAGTTTGAATTTACATTTTCTGCTGGAGGGAAGGCATTTTTAATTGAAAAATATCTCTGTTTATGTTTATTTTGTGATGATTTATAAAGAAAAATGCTTCTTGAGTATAGTTGTCATGTTTGAGGCAATGTAATATATGTTAAATGGCATTATTGTCTTGAATAAGGAGGATGAGCATGAGATGGATGTGGATTCAGCAAATTCAGCAAGTCAGGGCCCTGTCAAGCATCCTCTACCAGAGCTTGAGATATACTGTTATTTACTTGTATTGATCTTTCTGATTGACCAAAAGAAATACAATGTGGTACTTTTGCTCCCAACAGCAACTTTCTTTCATTTCTTTGCTTGAAAGAGAAAAAAGGTTGTACTCTCTCTTTTACCTTTTCTTTTCCAGGCTAAAGATTGTTCTTCTGCAAGTATTGCTCGACTCAAGAACATGAACAGAAGGACTGTTGATGTTTTAGCTTCTAGGCTCTATTTCTATTATTCGTACAGCTATGAACTTACAAATAGTCTTGCTGAAATACGTGGGTGAGTTAACAAACAAATTGTCAGGCAATTCATTTCCTCATGAACCAATAATATATGTTAGAGTTTGTCCCATGCATCTCACAATCAAGGCAGATGTAACTATTTTGGTGCTGATCCTTTTTGTTATCAGGAATCTCCTAGCCTTGCACCGGATGGCAACCCTACGGCGTGACGAGCTGGGCCAGGTCTGTTGATTTTCAGGAATTTTTCCATTTTAGTTTGATAATCTACCTTGTAGTTATTACTTTTGTTGGTGTTCTGCAGGAAACTCTTCTCAACCTGCTTCTTCGCAATTACCTTCATTATAACTTGTATGATCAGGCAGAAAAACTGAGGTCTAAAGCACCAGGTTTTGAGGCTCATTCAAACCAACAGGTAAGACTTGTTTTTCTTGATGGACTCAGCTTTCAGATGGATTTATCATGTTCTCTAGTGATGCATATTTCTCTTCCATGTGTCGCATTGTCCTTTTGTTTAGCATCACTATTGCTTAGAATACTTGAGCTGCTTTATGATGCTAACCTTGTATTTTCTTCTGCAGTTCTGCCGGTACCTTTTTTACTTAGGAAAAATCAGGACTATTCAGTTAGAATACTCAGATGCCAAGGAGAGCCTCCTGCAAGCTGCTAGAAAGGCTCCAATTGCAGCCCGAGGATTCCGAATTCAATGCAACAAGTGGGCTGTCATAGTCCGCTTGCTGCTTGGGGAAATCCCTGAGAGAACTGTGTTCATGCAAAAGGGCATGAAAAAGGCTTTGAGGCCATACTTTGAGCTTACAAATGTGAGACCTTTTGCTTTTAATTTTGGACCCTGTTCGCACTGCCACCACATTCTATGCTGTTGATCATCTTTGTTTTTCTGTTTTAAGGCTGTGCGAATTGGAGAACTGGAGCTGTTTAGAGCTGTTGCTGAGAAATTCTCGGGCACATTCAGTTCAGATAGGATTCATAATCTGATTGTGAGGCTTCGCCATAATGTTATCAGAACTGGTCTCCGCAACATCAGCATATCATACTCTTGTATATCACTGGCTGATGTTGCTAGAAAATTGAGGTTGGACTCTGAAAACCCTGTGGCAGATGCTGAGAGCATTGTAGCAAAGGCCATACGAGATGGTGCAATTGATGCTATGATTGATCATGCAAATGGTTGGATGGTATCGAAAGAAACTGGGGATGTCTACTCTACTAATGAGCCCCAGTTTGCATTCAATTCAAGGATTGCCTTCTGCTTGAATATGCACAATGAAGCTGTGCGGGCACTGAGGTTCCCTCCCAACTCCCACAAGGAAAAAGAAAGTGCTGAAAAGAGACGGGAGAGGCAGCAGCAGGAGCAGGAGCTTGCCAAGCATATTGCTGAGGAGGATGATGATGAGTTCTAAGCTAGGATTTTGTTCATTTGCTTTTGCATGTCTGACAGGCTTCAGCATTTGTTCTATCTTGATTCTGCTGAAAATTGTAATGATTACAAATGCTTGTTCCTCAAGTTGTTGTCAATTATTTAGCTGAAAAGTCACTGATACGAGATTTTTGTGATCTCTCTTAATTTTTGCCATAATTTATCTTTGCAGACAATTCAATTTTAGCTAACTTTGCATTGCGTAGTGTGTACAATTGTTATTGGATTCTTCGAAGTTGGGCATGTTATGTTTTGTTTGCATCTTTCATCATTAGCAGTTAATGACAATGGGCAGTTACTTTGTATTATAGTTCCTTTTGCTTGCTCTGCTTGATCAGCAAAATTTCATAGAGTTGCATCTTTGATAATTTGGTTAAAACAGTGGATTTACTTTTCTTTAATAGTAATTCCCATGTCTTCTGACATGGTGAGCGGATACTATAATTTGCTGCTTCTGCTTCCTCTATCTGAAAAAAAATCCAGAGGAAAAAAGAAAATCAAAGATGCGTGAAGATCACATGGGTGCATGGTTTGCCAACCCACATTGCCATGTGCTTGCAGAATCCCAAGCAATGGTGTGAATTGAAAAGGTAAGTCATTTCATCTCAAGAATAAAAGCATCTTTGCTGGTGTTATTTGTTTAATACTCAGAGAATTTTTGATTGACCAATATCACATAACATAGTCTTCGCATCCAGCTTTTTCTTGAAGCTAACTACTTCCATGATTGATTAGGAATGAAACTAACCTTGGTGGTTGATTTGGAATTTGCTTTCTGATGATAAACAAATTTTGAAGTGGTTCTAATTCTCCCTAGTTGACTTTTGCATATGATAATGGCAGAACTTGAATTGAATTTAAGATCCATGTGCAGGAATGCATCCTGATGATTAAGAGCAGAATCTTAGTTCCTGGTCAACAGATACTCTCTACCTCAAACTATTTTTTTCGTTTGAGTAACTTTACCAACATTGCATTAAGTTAGGTCAACTGTACTATGATTCCGTAACACATTTTGACTAGTCCATGATAAAATTTTCATTCTTATTCTGAATCACAAGTTCATCTATGTCACAATCAAGAACTGTAATGCCTAAGTATAGGAAAGCTCAGATCTGATCAGACTGCAAATTTATGTTGTATGATATACTATTAAGCATAGAGAAGAGAGAAAACCTATGTCTTTTTGCATTGTTAAGCTATTAGTTTTTTTAATAATATTGCTATTGTTGAGCCTATGTGCTTGTTTTGGCTTCAAATTTACTTGTCTAATTCTATAATAAAAACTAGTTACTCTGCAAAATCCTTACATGACCTAGTTGCCTTCTTGTTGAACAATTCTGCCCATTGTTTTGCTGCTATCCTTTCATTACTGTTCATATGCTGCTCCATTTTTTTTTAAAAGAAAAAATTGATAAAACAGATTAAGTTCCATTGAGAAAAAAATAATCTCAAGTACCCTAAATGAAGCAATTACTAATTAATGGGTAGGAAAGACCTAGTAGTTACAACCGTAGAATGTCAACTAGCTAATTTATTTGAAACATAATAAACTTTGGTTTATGAGAATGTTGTGCAATAAAAGGTGATAGATAGCACCTAGGCAGACTATTATCAAGTGCCTTCCTGTTCTAGTTCCTAAAACCTTTTCGCTGATTTCTGATACTTGAAATGATATTCCGAAGGCATATCCAACTCATCCAGATCCATTGAAGCCAAACCTTCATAGAAACTAGGACATTAAAGAAATCAATCCACCAGCAATATCTTGGTTGGTAGTGGCAACAAGAGCAGAGGAACTCCATGTGCGCCTCTGCTTGCTGAAACGTGACCATGTGATAGCCTATCACTTCATTAATCACCGTTCTCTGACAACCCTAAGCAACCCAGAATTATATTCATAGTTATATACCAATTTCAAACATGTAAGATCAAAAGATGCATTTCTGAGATAAGAACCAGGACTATCAGTTGCAACCAATGCATCCAAGAATATGACTATTTTAAGAATCCGTCTCATGTGCAATTTCATTGAGCCTTGATGAGCATCATCTTCAAACTTCTTCTCCCTATTTAAACACTTCCATTTTGTTCTTATTCTCCATCCCCATTGGTTCTTAGCTACTTCCTCTTGTCTCCTCCTCTCTCTTATTTTTGTTTTAGATAAGAAGAACACAGATATGGAGATTGGTTTCTCCTTCCTACTCTGTTTGCTTGCTATGTGCTTCTTCTCTGCTGGTGTTCAGGGCTTCAAGGCATCAGCGTGGAGCAGAGCCCATGCAACATTCTACGGCGGGGACGATGCCTCCGGAACTATGGGTATGCAGCAATTCAAGCAATGTCATTTCATTTATTTCAGTTTTATGAGATATATGCACTGTTCTGAATCTCAGTGGAACATTTGCAGGCGGAGCTTGCGGTTATGGCAATCTGTACCAAACTGGGTATGGCACCAGAACCACCGCGTTGAGCACGGCTCTCTTTAACGACGGGGCTGCATGTGGACAATGCTACAAGATCATCTGTGACTACAGGTCCAACCCTCAATGGTGCATCAAAGGCACTTCTATTACTGTCACAGCAACAAACTTCTGCCCACCGAACTATGCGCTTGCCAACGACAATGGTGGGTGGTGCAACCCGCCGCTCCAGCATTTTGACATGGCAATGCCTGCCTGGGAGAAGATTGGCATCCCTCGTGGTGGAATCGTACCAGTGCTCTACCAAAGGTCATTCTCCTCTTTTTTTAGTCATTGATGTGATTGTTTTATACAATCAAGCCACGATTGATGATCTGATGGACTTGTTGATTATCTAAATACAGAGTGCCATGCAAGAAGAAGCACGGTGGAGTGAGGTTCACCATCAACGGGCATGACTATTTTGAGCTGGTGCTCATAACCAACGTGGGCGGAGCCGGGTCAATAGACTCGATGTCAATCAAGGGATCAAACACTGATTGGATGGCAATGTCCAGGAATTGGGGTATGAATTGGCAGTCGAATGCCTACCTCACTGGTCAGTCCCTCTCCTTCCGGGCGACGACAACCGACGGCCAGACTCTCGTTTTCCAGGACATTGCGCCTGCGAACTGGGCCTTTGGCCAGACCTTCACCAGCAGTTTGCAGTTCACCTAGGAATGTAATGGAGGGGCCTGGGTTTCAAGTGGGTGGCAGAGGCGTGCTTGATGTTTTGGTTAAAGAGTTGCCCGCCAGCCAAACAGTTTGTTGCCATTACTACTACACTTGTACTGCATTTGGTCTCTTGATTTGCAGAAAATTTTAGCTTTTGAGAGAGGGGAAGGATTCATGAAAGCTTTACTTTAAGATGAATCATTTTTAATCATTTCGTCATGCAATAATTGCTGAACAGTGCGTTCTTAATGGGTAGAATGCGCTGTTAATGTATCCACTTATTGTTGTTGTTACATTTCAGGTCATTGTCTAGTTGAGTTGTGATATGTACATTGAATACTACTTGAAGCATGCCATCTGTCCCTGAGAGCAAGATCAGGGTGTTGAATGTAATTAACCAAAATTCCAGGGAGTTACATGCGAAAAATCCCCGATTGCCGGGAAGGCAGGCAAAGTTGTGTGAAGCAGATTTGATCGGATCACATGCTTTTGTTGCAAATTATGATATTCTATTTAAAATTGGATATGCTTATTGCAACACTTAGATCTTGATTAATTGCATATAACTCCCTATAAGCTAGCAAAATTGTAAACAAATCCCTGAATTTCTAATTTTTATCTTTTGATGGATTGCATATAACGCCCTATCAGGTAGCAATATTTGGAGCATGTGTAACTTAAAATTTTTTAAGTATTACGTCAAATGATATATATTTTCTAAATATATTTTATTTTAATAATAAATCTACACCTAATGAAATTTTTACAATATATTTGCTAATACAAAAAATATTTAATTTTTTAAGTTGGATGATAAATATATAATTTAACAAAATTTAAAGGAGTTATATACAAATTTAATTTTGAAGAAAAAAAATTATAATTTGATAAAATTTCAAAAAATTATATGCAAAATTTTAAATTTAAAGGAGGATATATAATTTGATAAAATTTTAAGAAGTTATATATAATTGACCTTTTATTTTTTCTGTAAAAAAAATTATTGAATGAATATTTGTGGCAGTTACTACGTACTAGTGCTGGGAATGACTATTTTGCCCAGAGGCATTTATTAGGTTAATTAAGTGATTTTTTTATTTTTTAGTTTTTATGCATTCACAACCCCGAGTTTTGCAAATCGAATAGGATTTTGTAGAGGGAGGTAAACGCATATATGATTTTGCAACTCAGCTCTCATGTCTTCTCTTTCTTTTCCTGAATAAACCAATGACACAACAGCAAACAGCGGAATAAATTCTTAAAACTCAAAAAAAAAAAAAAATTCAAGTGAAAGGCGAGGTTAAGCATCTGAAAACTGAAAAAGCAATCATTCAGAGATTCCAAATCCGAATATTGGTCACAGTCAATCTAACAGCTTAAGGTACTCCTTCATCCCCGCTCGATTTACATGGCAACCCCACTCTACGTCCCTCCCCTTTTCCAGACTCACTGACGTAGCAGTAGTAAAAAGCATTCATCTCTTCCAGTTAAACCCTAACCCTGGATAGATTCCCATCCACAAAAACGACGACAATGAATCTGATACATTTTTTCACACCCAAAAAAAAATAAAAAACACTAGCCCTAGATCACCGGGTACGTACGTACCTTTCAGTGAATCCAGTTGTAGGCCGCCTCGCGCCGACCTTTCTCTGTGTCACTGCTCCCCGTTTCACTTGCATGGAAACTGAAAAGCCCCTTCACCCAATGCTGGCAGCTTTGGGTTTTCTCTCCATAAAAGCCTCCTCCTTTTTGCAGCTCCACTTCAGGCAAACCTGTTGCCATTGACAGTGACGCCACTACCAGTCTCCTCTATTTACCTATCTGCAGTGTTCCCCACCTTCTCGGCTTGCTCATGGGGAAGAGCACGATAGGGAAGCGGGTGCGGTGGACCATGAGGCTCGAGGCGCTGCTCTTCTATGAAGAGGCGAAGGCCGGCCTCTTCTCTGGGGAGAAGTATTGCTACTAGATCTCCCTTCTTGGTGAACTTCTAAAGGGCTCCCTTCCTGAGTTTCCAAATCTGGTTTTGTGTTGTGTTTTCATGAGTGCATGGCTCGGAACTGTGAGTTTTAGGTTTCGATGTATGTTGCTTGTCGAGCATATTTAATCTGTTGTCGACTTCTTGTTGCAGTGTTTGCTTTATCGAATATAAGTCGTCGTCTTCTTCTTCTTCTTCAGTTGCATTCTGCATCTTTTAAGTTGTAACTCTAAGTTAAAAGTACAGTCTAGCAAATTTTGGCTGCACATACAATGCTTCTTTTGGGAGTAAGAGCCTTCACGAAAACATTATTATTATCATTTTTACGGTGGTTCTTTGTCTAACTTGGGACTGTCCACAAGACGAACAAGCTCATGAATACTGGGTCATCTACACCCCGGGTGAACTATATAACCGCGACTCAAACCATAAAAATGGTAGAAATAACACATGCAAAAGTTCAATCAGGATGAATCGGAATCTCAAAGTGTGAGGTGCACCACACCCAAACTTAGTGCCTGCATGTCTAAACCAGCATCGTGGCAGACTGTGTTGTCGTCGCCGTAGCGCCCCCGCCGGCCACCATTTCCTGCGCCACCATCCTCCGGCTACGGTTTATAGTGAGTAAGGAAAGGTAAACATGCTCTTCAAGCTCCTCCAGCTGCGTCTTCAACCCCTCCTCGCCGCCCTCCAGCTCCTTCACCACCTCCTTCACCATGTGTCGTTCGCCGGCCCTCACCGCCATCCTTGCCACGTCCCGGCCGTGCTCCACCTCGTCCCCCACCCTCCTCACCATCCTGCTCATCGTGTCCATGTCCCTCCCCACTATATAAGCACCCCTGGCCGCCGCATCCACTGTTTCCATGTCTCCCTTCCTCCGCGGTCTCGGTCTCGGTAGCATCGCCGGCGCCGCTGTGACCACGCCGAACACCAAAACCACGTGACTGGCCACAACCAATGCGGCCACAGCTACAGTAGCGCATGCGTTGGCTATGACCAACCCAGTGGCCTTTTTGGACGCTCGAAGTAGCTTTGATCTTTTCTTCATTCTGTGGCGGACGGCAGTGAGCTGGAGAGTTAACGGATCGAAGAGGGCGTGAGTGCGGTGGAAGTTAGATAGGATTTGTGGAGAGAGAGGGTTAGGGCGGTTGAGGAACGAGGAGAGTTGGGAGAAGGTAGCGGCCGTGGTGTCACCAGAGAGGCGGAGGAGGAGGTGGAGGATAATCCGGTGGTGGGACCGGGTGCGGTCCAGGGAGACGAGAAGAGAAGTGCAAGCAGTGAAAGCTTGGTGCGTGGCGTCGAAGAAGTCGAGGAGGAGGCGGTGGAAGCTATCTTCTTCGGCAGAGGACGCAACGAGAGTTTCTTGACTCGGCGCGACGAGTAAGTCTGGAAAGCGGGTGTAGTAAAAGGAGAAAGAAGAGTTTGTCTCTTCCACTTCCGGCATCTCCTCTTCCTCCTCTACGCCGGCGGTGTGGTGTACATGGGAAGAAACAGAGGTGGAGGTTCTTTTGGGCTTGTGCTGGGCCTTGGTGAAGATGTCGATGAAGGACTTGGTGCGCAGAGTTTTCTTGTACTCTTCTTCTACGTTCAGCCTGCTTCTTCCTTTGCCAACTCGTCTCGCCATGACATGCTCTTCCCCTCCCGTTCACCAAAATTCCCACTTTTACAATTTACACCAAAGTGAATATAAAGTTCTTTATTCAAATTTGTTGCTTGGGGTGAAAGCAAATGAATACGATGAGTAGACGGACAAAAGAGTTCAGCAGCTTTATATAACAATAAAGAACAAAATGGAGTACTAACCGGTGCCGGAGAAGAGGAAGAAGAAGAAGAAGAAGCGATCAAGTTGGGCCACAGACTCTTCAAACTACTAGAACTTCTCCCGCAAAAGCATGCTTCAACCCTGAGACCTCTCCGTTTCTCTTCTTCTCTTCTTCTGTGTTTCTTGTATTGCAAGAGAGAGGACTTGGAATTGTGTAGGGTCGGAGCGGAGGGGATTCTTATAAGGCCAAAAGGCTTGAGGATGTTGTGCACGTCAGTGTGCGTGGCGCGCGGGGACAGGGCACCACGCGGCCGCAATCGCACGGTTTGCCGCGTTAGCTTTTGCTTGCTTGTTTTGCCTGATACATGTTTGATGTTTTGCCTCAATGAAATTGCATAGCCCACAGCCATACGCCAATCGTTCCCTCGACCGCCATTTCCATCCCTGAAGTCAGTATCGTATTTATCCTACAATTTTTCAGCAATTTTTAATATATATTTTAGCAGTCAAAGACAACACTCTGTTCAATTCCATTTTCGTTGCTTTACGTTAATGATTGGGATAATGATTAGACTGATCACTGTTAGTAATTTCTATATAGTTCCATTTTCGTTGCTTTACGTTAATTATATATTAATTCACCGTCCGATAACTTAAGCAACAATTAAAATTTGGCGAACTCCAACCAAATAGATTTCAATTATTATATGTTGCATTCAATTCTTCCCATAAATGCACGAAGAGTTGTTATCCATAATAATATGGTTTTAGACTTTTATCAACATAATTTGGATTAAAAAAACTTTTTGGTAATTGGTAGTAATTATCAAAATTTCAGGGTTGTATGGTTAAATTTTCCAGAAATCATCCTCGTCCATGTCCCTCAAAATCCACGGATCGTGGTCGCCGCCAGTTCGATCTCATGGCACAGCTGGCGACGGAGGACGACGGCTTGGCAGCACCGAGCAGGAGCACGGGGCAGGCGCCCATGACTACCGTCTCTCGCCACTACTTCGGCGGCGATTCTTCGGAAATTTCCCACTCTTTCTTCGTCGACATCATCGAGGTCACAATACCCACAACACCAACACTCCATGCCCTCGTTTTTCTCCTAAATCAAGTTGTCGAGTCCGATTCCTTACAGTTTACCAGAATTCCGTGTTTTTTATTGGTCTTGATCACTGCAATTCGGGAAAATTTTGAAATTTGTAATTGCAGAGCATGCAAGAAGATTATGGAATGTTTGTATGGCCGTGTAGCATCGTTCTTGCGGAGTATGTATGGCAGCAGAGGTCGAGGTTTTCCGGCGTTTCCGTTGTTGAAGTATTGTCTGCCTTACCTGCTTGATTATGTATAATTTGGTCAAATTTCTTTTTTGGGGTGCTTTCAGTTACAAGTGTAACCTAGATTGGTCCTGTTTGCAGTTCTGCATTTCATCTCGGTCAAGGTTATTGTATCGTTGAACGTAATGAACTCCGGTTGTGGTGTTGATTTCTAGTTGAAAGATTGAAGCTTTTTCATCCAATTCTTTTTTGATAGAGATTGCTGCTTATCTGCTTGGAATGTTCATCCTCTGCTTTGCTGTTTATGCGATTTGAGTCATAATCATCCTCTGAAAAGTACTATTATTGTATAAATATAGAGTTATGCGAATTGAGAACTGTGATTAATATATGATTTATTAGATTTATGCAGAGTGTGTTGTGATTCTTGTGGAATCAAAGATGATTGTGTAGATTGTTGAAATATGTTTTATCCCTTGTTTGGACAGCTAGGTGCTGGAACTTCGTTGCCTGGGCTGGTAGCGGCAAAACTAGGGGCAGATGTGATGCTAACAGATAACTTGCAGAGAACTGAGGTAATTTTCTACTTTATGGGATTGCTTAGCCAATTAGAAACGATACACGAGTGGAAGAGTTGTAGGGTTTTGATGCTAGACTTCACATGGGGCACTAATTTCTTAGCATTTGAACCTGCAGGTGCTGGAGAACATGAAAAGCATATGCAACCTTAACAAGCTCAGCTGTAAAGTTGTTTTCATCCTTCTAATGCTTTATTCTAGACAATAGCATAGCTGTTTGGTCTGCAATTAAACTAGAGTTCTGCTAATTTGCAGATACTAGGCCTCACATGGGGAGAATGGGATGCCCCTCTTTTTGATTTACAGCCTCAAATTATTCTTGGAGCTGATGTATTATACGATACTACTGGTGGGATTACATCAAAAGATAATCTATAACATCTTATCTTTATCACGCGTATATGTGCTTGCTAAAGTGCTTCTTGTGATGTGTCGATCCAGATTTTGATGACCTCTTCGCCACAGTTGCATTTCTCCTGCAAAATTCTCCTGAATCAGTATTTATCACAACATATCACAACCGGAGGTCTTTCATTCTCTGATTTTTAATGATCCTTTGAATCAAAGAGTTATAGCAAAATAACTGTTTTTTCCTCTTGCAGTGGGCATCACCTTATCGAGTTCTTAATGGTGAAATGGGGTCTGAAATGCTCAAAACTCGTTGATGGCTTCTCTTTCATGCCAGAGTCAAAGGCTTCTCGTCTGCAGGGAAACATTCAACTTGTGGAAATTCTGCTGAATGGCACAGAAACCAAATGATCCCTAACCTTGATAGTTCAACATGGATGGCATCTACTTAGGTTTTAGGTTTTAGGTTTTCCATTTCCCTAGACATTAAACTCTTTTACTATTGATGAGGCTGGTGCTATGCTGATCGACTCTCCACCAGCTTTCTGAAGAGATTCTGAAGAACTGATGAAAAGGAATATTTTTTTTTTACTCTTTTTTTTTTATCTGTACTGTTTTATGACACCACATTTTGGTTATTTTTACATTTTTACCTAGTTAAAGAGTGATCTGTGTTTTTATTTGCAATGGTAGCCTGTGTTAGCCCCCGTCATTCATCATAGCCCTTTTCGTGCTCTGTGCACCTTCAGTTGTGTTTAATTTTCCACATGGCTTTGTTGATTATGACATTAATTTTGATTTGAGAACTTTTGGATCCGTTGAGAAATAAATTTCCTCCATGTTGTTTTTGATAAGAACCTAAATAGCTTTAGACCTGAAAAGCTAGTCACATAAAGACTCCATGATGAGACAATTAAGCTCTTAATTACTCGATGATTTTGATTATTAAAAAAAAAACTCGCTCTGACTCTGGAAAGTGCGACCATTCCACCTTTGATGCTACGCTTTTCCTTGTGCACACAATTACAAAAACAAAAAAATTCAAAACAGATTCCCCTCTCAGCCATAACTTAAAAAAACTAAATCTCCCACTAAAATCTCACTCTTTTCTGGAACTTCTCTATCTTACCACCTTACAATCCAATCTGATTTCCTGGCCACCAGGGATGCTGCTCATCTTGATCATGGACTTCACAAAAGCCTTTGAGAACTCATCTTCAGAGCTGGCAAACTTGGTGACCAGTCCTTTGGTCTTTGGGTTGGTCATAAGAGCCTGGTCTGAAGAGAACAAACTCTTCCCTTGCAGCAGCAACTTGTAGTAAGTATTGTCGAACACCGTCGCCGTGGAGTCCATTGTGGAGCCTGCGCTCTTGACCTTGTTGTGCAAAGGGCACACGCTCCTCAGGCTCGCTGCCAAGCTAGGATTCAGTGAAGGGTCGACGTCGTGGCTGGCGTCGAAGTTGTGTATCCTGTTCTGGAAGGAAGAGCAGTGGGAGAACCCAAGTGTGTGTCCTCCTGTAGAAGAAATGAGTTGAAAGCCACTGTGAGAAATAAAATGAAGTTCCATAGCTAGAATTCAGAATTTGATCTGTTCTACCAGAGAGAGCTACTAGGTCTGCAGTGGAGAGGCCTCTCTGGGAGAAGCTTTGCATCAGTTGAGAGAAGTTGAAGAGTGGAGCTGGGAGTTGTATTGTGTCACTCGCCTTGGAGATCCTTCCATCTTTTCTTCCATTGGGCACCTTCCATGTAGGACCTCCAGACTGCATTTGACAAGCTAAAAAGTGTCATAACTTGCTTCTAATTATGTTTTTATGATGCATTTAAGTATGATGAAATGATGTTGCGTTTAATGCCAATATATAATTACCAATGCCACTGCGTCCCTTGCAGCAAGTGCCAATATATCAGCACAAGAAACAACTCCTGGGCACAACTCCTCCACAGCCTTCTTGGCACTGTCTATGACATAGAATGCATGGAGTGAAATGTTTGGAGGGCCATCCTTCTCTGCTGTGTTGTTCCCTTGGGAGCTCAGCAACACTGAACCATCACATCCCTTTTTGCAGAAGGAACCATATCCACCATCAGAGAACAGTTTAAGGACTTCACAACCATTGAAGAGAGAGCAAGAGAAAGAGAAGGAAACCCTAATGAAGCAGTCATGGAAGTGCATTCGGAGCAGCGCTGCAGGGACTGCCCTGTCGTTTGCCATTGCCTTCTTCACTGCGTCTGTCACGGCTTCCTCTGCTTTGGGGCAGGTATTGGCGTAGTAGTCCGTGCTCAATGCAGAGCCCAAATGAAAGATGGAGAAGACGAGAAGGGAAGTCGCCAATGTAGCTGATGGAGAAGCCGTTGCCATGTTCTCTAGAGCTTATGTTGCAGTTAGATGGAGAGGGATGCTATTTATAGCAGAGATGGGTGGAGCTATTACTGGTTTGATAGAGATGGCTTAATTAAAAGTGTTTGGTAATAAAAAATCATGATGTAGGAGTAGTGTTCTTGAAGCTTTCCCCTTTTCATGGATTCAAAGCCATGCATGTTGTATTATTATTGCTTAATGTGAGAGCTTCGACTCTTTGGCTATTACTTGTGAGCAATCACAATTAAGCATATTAAAACACATGACCACCAAAAAAATTAGTGCTCTTCTGAGGAAGAGGATGATGGATGACCTAACAACTAATGTCATCGTCATCTTGGTTAATACCAAGTAAATGCTACATTAGGATTAATTTTTCGCCTTAAACTCAAAGGAAGTGAGCTTTAACTTAAAGTTTGGATCACCGAAAGTCTGAAAACACAAGAAAATGCATGTTTCTGTTAGCATAGCAGCTTTTTATTTGTTTGAATTGCAAGGAGTAAAATTATGAGCAAGTAATCAGGGGAAATTATGTATATTTGGCGGATATAGATGAGCTATCAAATTGATTTCAGTTACAACACTTAATGTACAAGTTTTCTTGCTTTATTTTATGCAAATCCTGTGTCTGTTGAGCAACTATTGTGATGAAAAATTGATTGCTTTATAATTTGGAGCAGGGGTGGACCTGAAACCAACCACTTCGTCGTCACTCGTTCGTGCGTGCCTGGGTTAAGTGGACTATGACATCTAGGGTGGCCACTGCCTACCGGCTCTATCCTTCAACCCTGAAAGATGAGCCCTGCTTCGTAAAGAAATACTTGTCGTTAATCCATGGGAAATGTTGGTGCACCTTCCACAACGATCCAGCTCGGTACGATCAAAATGTACAAGCTCGCATTTTTTTTCTTTGAGAACAGTATAGGCCGATACTAAGATTTTTTGAGTTTCTGAACATGTCAAATTCAGTTATGTGTTTTGTTATAAAGCGCAGATGATGAAGGATGTATCATCAATCAATAATTGAGAATAAAGGTGTCATGCTTGAAACGTATAAAGTTAAAGAAGCAGCTTAAAAGGGTTTAACTTTTTGCGAACAAAAATTGAGCACTGGTGGTCACAGAAAGGCGATATGCGAGAATATAACTGTTGCTCTTTTCAATTGCTATACATTATATCATTAAGGTTTGAAAAACTATTTGCTTTTGAATCTTTTATGTTAAGTGGAATATATCGCAAGGATTCAAATGATGAACAGAGAATTAGTCCTTAACTTGTGCTTAGCTGATGTGAAAGTATTTTGTGGTACGAAAGTGTAAGCAGTTTGGGTTAGTCTTCAAATGGAGTACGAGCATTGCAGGACATACAAGGAGAAGAATGCAGTATTAGCTGCTCAGATCTCCACAATAACTGGTGCTCTGTTTGTTAAAATGTTTTTTTGACTAAAATTGAGTTATTATGTTTAATCACGCTAATTAATCAATGTTAATATTTTACCAAAGGTCAACGAGAGAATCAAACCAAACCAAAGGTTTGCAAGTTGGACGCTTATAAGCAACCGTTGCCTATTCCTCCATATATAACACTACATCATCCAAGAACGAGAAACAAATCTAAAAAAACATTTTCTCTGCATGCTTTTTCAAACTCCTCCCAAGATTCCATTTGAAATCATCTACGTTCTACGCTTCCTCTTCTTCGCGAGACTCAGCTCTCCATTCCGCTCGGGCACCGTAGAGGCGTACACGTCGGCAACAGGCCGGTGCCGACGCTTTCTCCGCCCAAATCTGCCGCCATCTTCATCCTCGTTCTCCCCTGCCAACGGCGAAGCCTGAGTACATGCAAAGGAATGAGAAGAGGACGAGGCGGCGGAGTCCTCCCGGCTCCCGCTGAGCTGCACGAGGACCGCTGCTGCTTCTTCCGCCGCCGCCGTCTCCGTCTCGGAGAATTCTTCTCGATTTATGTGCTCCTCCATCGCCCAAAATTTTGAGTTTGTCTGCCGTTTCGGTTTCTCTTCTTGTTTTATCTTTGCGTGGAGGATGACCTTTTTTCCTAGTCGGACTCGGAATCCGACTTGGAGTGGGATTCGTTTTCTTTGTTGTCGTGTCCCGCGGAGCATTTCAAGAGTCGACAACGGTAACTTTTGGATGCTATCCTGGCCGTCGGATTTTCGGTTTTTTTTTTTTTATTCCATTGGAGCAGGTTATGGTCAGGAATCCAATTGGTCCCCAAATGGGCTCGAGTTTCCTGGCTCAGGTCCCAAGACATGTATCAAATGACTAACAGTTCCAGTTAGCTCTGGCCCAAAACGAGCCCAGACCATGAGTTCCGATTCGAGCCAACAGTCCGCAACAGACTCTGTTGAATTGGATCTTGATTTGATTTAGAATTCATAGTGTTTTGCATACACAAAGCATTTGAGACCACGTAATCAAAACGGAAGACTTTCAAAACACAAACGATTAATATTATTTTTGAAGGTCTATTAATATTATAAAATTAAAATGTTTATTTGTCTAACAACATAATAATAGAGAAGAAAATAACAAATGGACAAATTATATCGGAGACTTGGACGTCAATTGAGTATTTAGATGATCATCTAGAAATTGATAATACTAATCTTTTGGGCGTTTAAATGGTCAACCTCTGATTTTGACTGCGTTAACGGAGAGAAATTGTGAAATCTAGGCTTTAATTGTTCAATTAAATAGATGATAAAATTGCTTAGGGTTATTCAACGCCAAGAGCATACAACTTGGAATACAAAAAGCAATTAACGTCATATTCTCATCAATATAATAAATTAATCATATTCCGTTCTCCAAAATCCTCCTCCAACACCAGAGCGCCAGAGGAAGCCATGGCGTTCAATCTCTCCGTCCTCTTCGTCTTCCTCTCCATCTGCTTGAAGCTCGCCAGAGCCAAAGATTACACCGTCGGCGACGACCAGGGCTGGACCTCCAGCTACGACTACTTGACATGGTCTCATGAGTACAACTTCACCGTCGGCGACGTTCTCGGTGAGTTCGGTCACATAACTTCATGTCTGTTCCAATCTTGTCTGCAACTGCAAAGCACTAACAGTGGTGATTTCTTCTTAGTCTTCAACTACATCAAGGGCCAGCACAACGTGCACCAGGTGACGGAGGATACGTTCCGGTCCTGCAACCCGGCGTCGGGGGTGAAGGCGACATACACGAGCGGAGACGATCACGTGAGCTTGACCGCGCCGGGAAAGTACTGGTTCATTTGCACCGTCAAGTTGCACTGCAAGGGAGGGATGAGGTTTGGGATCAGTGTGGCAGGGAAGGCGCCCACTGCGTTGGGACCTGCAGCATTTGATTTTGACGCGCCGCCGCCGCCGCCTCCGCCACCGGTTGTTGGTGGCGGCGGGGTGGCCGGAGGAGCGGTGAGGCGGCGGAGAGGGTGGTTTGGTGGTGTTATTTTGGCGTTCGTGTTGACTCAGTTGTTTGCCATTTGATTGACTTAGTCTTGAGGAGTGGGCGGGTCGTGTTCTAGGGTTCCATTTTCTTAATTGTCGGTGGCTTTATTCTATTCTATTTTGGAAATGTTGTTTTGAATTGATTTGAGCTCTATGAAACCACGTGTATTGAGCTAGTTTATGAAAAAAAAAAAGAAAAAGACCAGGAGCCCGTTTCAATTGAGCTCATCAATGTCTACTCGTATTGAAAAGTTTTGATATAATTCACTTAAAATTTCGTAATCAGAGATTAATAAGAATTTAAAGAAGAGTATTAAATTGTTACCGAAAGCGTGAAGAAAGAACTTGTCCATCATCTACAGCGGTGATAGCGTCGATGTTTGCTACGATGATAATTATCGATTAAGCAGGTCTGTGGTATACTTGATTTAATTAATTAAATAGAAGATTAATATAAAATTTTTTTAAAAATTTCGTGACTAGTCACGTCAATAGAACTGCAGTGCAGCAGCAACACGAGCACTTCATTTGGAAGCTTTTTTCTGCATTTTAACTTGATTTTTGTCGAAAAAGAAAGATGGAAAATAGTACAAATTAGATCACAGAGTACGTGCCGGAGAAGATTCACTGCGCGGAGCAGGATGATGCGTAGCGCGGCCGAAGAGCGACGCATTAGGTTTGATTGTAGTGTGCTTTCTCGTCTGGAAGAATTTAATGCCAATAAAAGTCAATTTTATTCGTCAACGCGGGAGTTGACTCGCGAAATATCCTTCCAAAAATGACCACAATCAAATCCCAGCCGAGCTCCTTCAGCCGGGCATGGTCCCCGTTCACTACAGTGCTGCTGCATGCATTCTGCAGGCTCTTACTGATTTGACTCTCTCTCTCTCTCTCTCTCTCTCTCTCTCTGCGTAAAATTTTCCCATCGGAGTCGGACGCAGGCCGTGCCATTCTACCTCTCATCCCTCGTTTTGACACCGGGGTTTTTTCGCAAAATCAGAAATTTGTATGTAGACCCCCATCAAATCGTTATATTTATATATCTGCATGCTCCAACAAAATAAATAAAAATTTATGACATGTTCGGATTGAGATTAGAAGTAGAAAAATCAGATTCGTTGCAATCATAGCAAAAAATATCTAGCGCATGATTTGATTCCGAATCAAATTCAAATTTAAATTTAAGATTAAAATTAAAATATTAAAAAATAATTTGATTAAATTTTTAATATTTTAATATTAATTTGACCAGAAATGATTTAATTTTTTTTTAGATTTTTATATTCTTAAATATAAAAATAATCTGATTATTTTTTTATATTTAAATAATAAATTGATCAAAAGCGAATGATTTGAAATGTTAATAGTCTAAATCTATTCTATCGGCATGCTAAATCTACCGTCATAATAATTATAGGAATTCAATTTAATTTGTATCAAAATAAATATAATCATTAGATTAATGTCTCGTGTGTAATTTTTTTTTTTTTTTTGTAAAATAGGAGAATCCACTAAAGTCAGCAAATTGTATGAAGTCTTAATTATTAATATCATAATTCGATTTAAAAGAACAAAAAGAAGTACATGTGAGATTCCCGGAAGCACTGCTACACTGCGCGCCAGCATAGCGAATGAGTACCTTTCTGTACCTCCACCACCTGTCATTACCCCTTTGATGTGTCTCTCAGTTCTGAACAAAAGATCAAGAAAGGAGTATAAGTCGAAGAGTCTCCTTCTTCTTCCTAATCGTCTTCGTCCTGTTCATCGATGGAAGAGGTGTGGAACGACATGAACCTCGCCAATATCCCCACCACACCATCACTCATACCACCCTACCACCGCCGGGCCGGCCACGCAACTACCCACCCCGCGGCCTCTGCTGATGTCACCCTTCAAGACTTCCTCGCCGGAACCTTCAAGGACCCCGCCGCCATACCCAGAGAAACCCCTCAAACCAAACCAAATTCTGCCTTGGTCTCCGGTGCCTCCGCCGTGGTCTCAAACGCCGACACGGTCTGCTCCAAGAAGCGAGTAGAGGAGGACAGCGCGGGCCTGGACCGGCGGCAAAAGCGCATGATGAAGAACAGGGAGTCTGCGGCGCGATCAAGAGCGAGGAAGCACGCGTATACTGAGGGGCTGGAGCAGACGATAGTCAAGCTAACTGAGGAGAATGCAAAGCTACGGAGACAGCATGAGGAGGTAGATCAATACAGATATTTTCTCTCTCTTCATTCTTCGTGATTTGGTCATGATTTTTCTTTTGTTTGAGCAGATGCTGTCGGCAACGGCCGCTGGCGCCTCGACCAAGAGCACACTCCAGAGATCCTCCACAGCTCCATTTTGAGGAAACAAGCAAATCTAGTAGTTATCTGCCCAGTACCTTTTTGTTCCTAGTCTTGCTTTTCCATAAAATCGAAGGAGTTGTCTCATAAATCCTCTCGTGTTTATCTAACAATACAACATACAATGAATACTAAGGTTGTAATGTCCATTTGCAACACTGCTGAAGGATACGGTGCAACTTAACAAATAAATCAAAGGAAAAATCACTGAATGTGAGAGATAAGAATCCAATTTTTTATGACCGATTTGGTTTGAGTGCTAATCATATTAGGGGTTGGGGATTCATAAGAGTGTCAAATCAAATTTATATAATGAGTATTCATGTTTTGGCGCCAGCGCATGTGCCCTCTCTCTGGCCTCGAGCCAGTCTCACTTGAACCCTCGGGCTTGCACTCACGCTCTTGCCGTCCTCGCGCATTATGGTTTGACAGAATGATAATTATTTAAATATGTACATATTGCTGGAAAAGCCAAAGGGTCAACATGTCAAGTTTTATTACAACTACTTGAGATGTGTTTGGATAACATCCTTTTTCGATTGGATATGACTTCGACTATTTCCGGAGCTAGGTAATTAGTTAATCATAGACATATTTTAGTTAATAATCGTATAGTGGATATACCAAGTTATCGTTGCAAGCCCAGAGATATTATTACTACGAAGAATAAATAAAGATCAAAAGCTCTGATTCAAAATTCTATGGAATCGCCCCTCCACGAAGAATTGCCAAAATATTTGACTATTGACTTATTCCGATATAAAGGATTAGTAAATCAAATAATAGATAGTAAATCGATACCCTCGCGCCTACGTCCTCTCTCAAGCTCATGAGATATAGGTCTTTTTCACTATATCTATTGGACTTTATCTATCCAATATCTGATGTGGAACTAATTTATCATACCTGATATTATAATAACTGTACTATGATGAATATCGGACCATGTGTTTTCTCATACAGTTGGGTAGAGTTTGCGAAAGCAACTTTCTTGGCCAAAGAAAACGGGGACCGGATGCAGTGAATTTGATGATTTATGGCGCACGTTAAGGTTGAAAGTTGAGCTCGGGCTGTACGAGCCCTCATGGCGGCCATTGCTTCTCCACTTTGAAGTGGAGCTCGAAACAATCATCGCTGTTGTGTCGGCGCGTCTGCTACAGAACATGCAACTACGAGCTCCTCTTCATCGGATTGGCCACCGAGCCAGGATGCCTACGTTCAATGAATTATCTTATTTCTCATTTTAGCAGTCTCTATAAGGTCGTTTCTTTGGATTTTTTTTTAAAAAAAGATTTTTATGTTGTCGCAATTTTCTCCATTTTCCTCTTAATTTTCCCCTTTTTTCTCAAATTTTTCTGCGCCGGATCTGTAATTTGGGAATTTTGCCATTACACCCTGTAATTTGTTGTATTTGTAGACACCCCCCTGTATTATCGATACTTGCAGACCCTATCCCCTGTCCTCCTGCACTTCATCAACACCTTGCAAGGGGGGCGGGGTTCAGAAATTGCAAGACATTTATTTTACAATAAAAATGCTAGTTGGCATCATACAAATCGATCCAGAATAATGGATTACACACTACATAAATATTCGGCCTTTGACTAAGTTATGTGTAGACCACGAGTGATCTGACCCAATGAACCTGGAGAGATAAGTGCAGCACACGTTCAATGAAGCTGACGATTCGATTATCGTGTTTATGACGAATAGATACTTATAGCAAGTCAATAAAATGATTTGAGCTGTGTGAGACTCACGATGTTATTTTCAGGCTTCCTCCAGTAAAATCCTTGTATTGCAATAACAGCAATGTTGGATGCTATGAGAATAAAGATGCTAAGAGAGTGCCTTCCCATCCATTCCAACGCGTATGTTACAGATTTGTATCCATTAACATCAATCTGCAGTAATAAACAAAGTCGCAGTTATAGCAACATTTTGGAAGAGAGGAACAAAATTTCTTAATGAAGCAATATGGCCAGAAAAATTAAACATTTGCTAACATTAAAAAAACATTGCACAATATATTCCTAACATTTTGCTACATGATGCATATTCATACAATGAAACAGAGGGTTTTCAGTTATTAAAAGTAATCCTCGAACAGCTCTAGAGAGACGCATATCACATGCACGACGCATTGCTTGGAATTGACAAGAAATGAACCATCACCTTAAGATGGTTTGGAGCTTACCAACAAGTATAATGCACAAAAAGTGAATCCAGCAGAAGCCGTTGTTAGCAACATGTAACTTATGCTGTATAAAGATTTGTTAAGGGGAATACCTACAAGAGAAAATAAGGAAAACTATATCGGGTTAAGTTGAACAATCGGTGAGATCAGCATCTCATCTGCAAATGAACAGGTTTGAGTTTCTAGAAGCACAAGGCTGGATATACCTGAAAATGTCAGCAACAATGCCAATGCAAAAATTGAAAGTGAAAAGTATAACCACTGGAAAATTCGATCTTTATGATCCTGAAACATAAAGTGGAATACATAAAATAGGGCACTAATCGACACCATAATTTCAAAAAATTTACACATGAGAATTGGAACAGCGGAGTATAACCATCTCTTTCATACCTCAAGTTGAACAATAATGTGACCGAAATGAAGACCAATAATGCAAGTAACAGCAGCCATAAAGGAGCTAAAGATAAATTTCATTAGTAAATGGCATGCAATTGGAAGTTCCAAGTGAACATTTTATAGGATGATAATGCAAAAAAATTGAGTTACCTTAAAATTCCTTCAGGTTCAAATGGTGCTTGGCACCATGAAGGTGGATTGCTCGAGTCTTGGTCAATCTTGGAACTTCTGCATACCTATTTGTCAAGAAGAAGTTTGAAACTAAATAAAAAAATGCATTGTTTAGCCAAAACAAATAAATTTAAGATCCTCCAGAAACAGACCTCCAAATTTCTATATACTGGTTTCTTGTACAAGTGTTCAATACCAAGGACAATACGATCAATCATACCAGCTGCATTACATGCAGGTCCAATATCACCTCTTGTTGCACATTTCACCTGTAGGTTGTGGAGGAAAGTGGTTACCATTTGATAATCATCTTGATAAAAGAAAATTTTCAAGGCATCCAACAAATCAATAATATTTTACCTGAAAAAAGTCAACAATGAAAAAGTTGGAGACAACATATTCTGAATTATGATTAAAAAAGTTTAAAAATGTAGATATATTTTATCCACAGAACTGGAGTTCATATTACAAAGCAAGTGAAACAATAAAGAATCTGCAAACAATTTCCTCAAATATTCCTTTATGAATAAGGTTTTGATTTTTGAAGTTGAATGTTCTTCGCTATCAGCCCAATCATCACTTATGCCCAGATAACAATGGCCCCAAATCTTATTGGAGCATAAGTCATGATGATTTGCCAAACCATGGTAGTGTATACTAAGGATTCCCTCCCTCTTGTTGCATGAAGCATTGCATAACATACATCGAACAGTCACTGCAAAGTTGGTAACATTCTCCATGTTACCATGTTTCTGACGAATTTTCTCCACATTGATGGGCTTGTGGAATATCATTGCACACTATCTGATCCGTTTATCTACCTGGTTTTTCACAAAAATAGAATAAGTGGAATGGCTAGCTTTGATGGGAAACTGTAACATAGACTGTCAGCTTACCTTCAGTTTTCTGTTAAGTTGAAGTGTTCTTTACCTTTGACCAATGGTATCTTAGACTTGGGCACTAGTTTAGCTTATTGACTAGAATCTGAACAGTGGCTTAATCCTAACTCTTTTTTGTGCAGTACGCATAGTCATGGTCTCCAATTAGAGTCACGACAATGGCTGTGTGATGGAAAGGAGTGATTGGCAAAAGTAGCAAAAGCATTACAATGGTCCTATAATACCAGTGCAGATTGATTGTCATGCATGATCTTTTTGAAAATCAATTTGTTACACAAAGAAGCATTGCTAGATCATCAATAAATTACTAATATTATATATGAGAAAAGTTGAAGCATTAGCACACGTACAGTACAATGTCCACAGGAAAAAGAAACATATACTGCATGCTGCATATATCAATAAAAAACCTCACTGTTTGATAACTGTAATCATCAGACTGTGAAACCAAAGCAGTTGTCTGCTGTAGTCGAAATTGCCAATCTGGAACATATAAGCCATATAACAAGCCCAAATATATGCTGGACAGTGAAAAGATGACAGCCCTATAACAGAAGTACATGGTAGTTAAGAAAGGGGAGAAACAAAAGGTACATGCTACTCTGGAGCAACAAAAAAAAAGGTGAAAAAAAAAAGTACACATGGGTGGTGATGAAGATAGCTTTTAATGATAAATGGAACAAAAAGAAAACCACCTTTGCATCCTCTGGAGAATACTAAAAAAAAGTAGATCCTTAACCAGAATCAGTAATTAAATGAAACCACGAATAATAATGCTCACAAGCCTGCTCAGAAAATCCTTTTCCACCATTGAGTCCTATTTATAGAAACATTTATTGATGCCAAAAGCCTATACAGAATAGTCCACAACACCAAAGCAACGCCTAAAGAAACAAATCTAAACATTTCCTCAATAAATTGACAGTAATTCTATAAAGCTAAACTAATATTCTGCAAGAAGCATAAAAAATAGTTTTATACTAGCAACAAAACCAAGATGAAATTCATCAAATTTCTCATATAAAGACAAATGATATCCAAATAGAGCTAAAAGTTGACATCTATTTCTTACCATTGAAGAGCATATTTCCTGAACAAACCACCCTCATCCATCTTTGATAAGCTTGATGACCAAATTTCGCATAAGGCAGCAACAACATATCCAAACGCAATCCTCTACAGCACAACACGTAGAAGAAATAACCTTGATATCATGTCAAATTTAAAGGGTACAATAATTATGCGATTCTTAACAGAGGCTCAATAAACATCTAACAGAACATGAAGGGAAAAAAGGCAACCAGCAAAAATTACGCAGATCATTCATTTCTAAGGTCACAAAGTGAACAAATTTCATCTAGAATTCAGAATTAAGTTCGTATCAAAGATATTGGCCTAAATCTAAAGATGCTTTAGAAGAGCCAAATGCATATAATATTCAAGATTGGGTTCAAAGAGAAGTAGAAAAGTCATTTCACTAATAAAGATAGATTTTTGTGTAACTAACTGAATAGAAAAATGAGAAGCAACGCAAGATTCCAATTTTGCACGATAAGATACCTGTAGAATACCAAGCCAACGCATTTTCTCAACATCAACACCAAAAGTCAAGGAGTTAACTCCGTGAAAGTAGCCACCTGGATCCAAGAAATATCGAGATAATACTGTAAAGATCTACGAAATACCTTGCAAAGAAGGCTAAACAGGACTTGCAGAGAGATTGAAAGGGAACACTTGTATTCTATGGTACCTTGAAGAAAAACCCCAAGAAGAAAGAGCTTCATTGCCCTAAGGATTGCCTTACATGTTGCCTGGACTTTGTTGGTTGTTTTCTGAAAGAATGAAAAGCAAACTTAGCTTCAACAACTAAAAGTCGGAACTTTAACAAAGCACAAGCTTTATCATCTGAGAAGCAGCACAAATGACTGCGTTCGGAGAAGCAAATTGAATACCTTGTATACCAGTGAAACTGAAACGCCAGCTATGAAAAGGAAGAATGGCATCACGAAATCCGCCAAGCGCACACCATTCCACGGGGCGTGAGCAACACCGGGGAGAAGAGAGCCAGCATAATCAACAAATATCATAAGCTGAAGTTCCATAATTCTAACATTAGAAAGATTCCAACCACAGGTCTAGCAATTTAATTCCATAATTCGAACATAAGAGAGACTCCAACCAAAAGATCTAGAAATTTAATTCCCACGCAAACCACAAGTAAACGAGATCGAGGGTTACAGCGATGGAGAGACCGCGGAAGACGTCAAGGGAAGCGAGCCTAGGGCTCTTTGAATCCATCTTCTTGATAGGAACTTCGCCGTCTACGGCGCCGTCGCTCAGCGGGACGTAGTCCGTCATTTCCGGATTCCGAGGCGGATGTCGAACTCGGACAGGAACTAGACATGGCGGAGACATTTGTGAGATTCTATACTATTGTCTTGCAAGCCGATCCGAACCGTCGGATCGGATATTTCTTATCAAACGGTCCGTTTGGTTGGGAACTACGGGAAGTACGTGAATTGGCCCCACTTCCGCATTTCCGGAGCTTGATCCGGACCATTAGTAAGTGCCGTCCCACTTCCTAGCACTTTCAGAAAGAGTTCATTTGTTACAGGTGGCTTCATTTTTTCAAGTCGCCAAACTGGAAGGAGAATTTAAATTAAACTATCAGGATTTTTTTTTATTATTCTAATTAGACCTAATAATATATGATCTGTTTTAAATTTAATTTAAATTAAATAAGTTCAAATTTGTTATGATCAAATTTAAATTGCAATCGGGTCAATTCATATAACTTATTTATGATTTAATTGACTTATTTATTTATCGAGTCATAAATGAGCCGAATCGGATCAAATCAGATCAACTTATTTATTAATTAAATCAATTAAAATTATTTAATTATATATTTTTTTTATAATTTTTAAAATTATTATTTATAAATTAAAATATTTTAATTATTATAATTAATTTTTAATAATATTATTATTTTAATGATTTAAAGTATGTTAAAATTATTAATTTTATTTGAATATGTCAAATCAACTTGAGTTAATTTAAATTAATTTAATCCAATCAGATCAATTAAAATTATAATCCATTTAATTAAATAAGTCTATTCAAATTTAAATTATTTAATAAATGAGTTAATTCGAATCGAATTAAATTATCCATTTAAAATCAAGTTAAATTCGAATTTGAAAAATTGATATATTTAATAAACGGATTAAATTCGAATTGATCTATCTAATATAATACTGCAAATTTGATTTGATCTAAATCCAATATGTGAATCAGAATTATCATGTCTATTCCTAGTAAACAGAAATTTTCAGCTCCGGAAAGTACAGATTTCACACTTCCACTGCCTAAAAAACTTCCACAGGTCCACCAGACACCCTGTAACTAGTAACTGCAAATCAAACACAACACTAGAATACGGATCAACTTGATCGCTGCAGGGTGGTTTTGAGTTACAGCCACATCTCCATCATTGCAGCAAATACAAAATGAATCAGCTCGCTGATTGAAAGCTTTAAGTCAGACTATCACATCTACACTCATGATTGCTGAACCAAAGAGTTTAAATGCTACTGACCCAGGAAGAGAGCTTTCATGATCTAGGAGTAGCAGAAAGATCATCCTCCTCTTTTGCATTGTAATCGTCGCCGTATATGCTCTCCGCCATCTGCCAGACTTGGAGGATGTTATCCTCAGCCACACTGGCAATGACCCATGGCTCATCTGGGCACCATGAGAATTCTGAGATTTTGGCGGTGTGACCTCCATGAGCAAAAAGCAGCTCGGGTGGCCCATCCTCAGCATCTTCTTCTGTCTGTTCATCACCAATCCTAACAGAAGCGCCAAAATGGGAAATTAAGGGGTATGATCATGCTAACTGATATATAGATGGCTTAACTGATTGAGTTGGATCTCTGTGGAGGATGAGCAACACACTTGGTTGCATGCATTATGTATTGCAGAAAAGCCAATGAAAATTACACAGCTGAAGAAAAATCCAAAGTGCAAAGAGTCTGCAACATTAGATCTGTCAGCTAGAGATGTCTCAATTCTTTGAAGGGTTTTGCAGCTTTCATGAATCATAATATTCTGAGAGTTGGTGCTACTGAGAACTATCTATCTATAATTATCTGTGTTGATCATTTTGTTCCCATACTTCTATTAGACAAAGTGCCCCTTTTTTTATCGTAAGATGATCTCTATGTTGTTCAAATGAAAAATGAATATGATGTTAGGTGTATGAACTGTACAGAATTTAAGTTAGTATTAACTCCATAGGCTCATCTGTTGATAACCCGAGTTACCTGCAATCGAAACCAGGGGGTTGACTCTATCCAACCCATTCAAAAACTAGGTCAAAAACCGTGCCTAACCCAATCTGACTTCTATAATGGTAAACAATCACACCCATGCTGGGCCAACTTTTGCTGCCCAAATTCTTATGACTACTCTTTGTATCATTTTAAAATCTGCAAGCCCATGTCGCACAAATAGCAATTCTCCCTTTGTTTTCTTCATGTACAAACAAATGTTGGTATGGTACTATGATGGCTGCTAAATAGTGTTTCCCCTTGTTGATTAACAGGAAAAGAACACACACACACACACACAAAGAAAGGATGCTGAAAACTACTGCAAATTCTACCTAGTTTCCAGCATTACTACCTGGAAAGGTCCCAGACCATCAGTCTCTTGTCCTCGGCACTAGAAGCCAGAATAGTCTCATGGTTAGGGCTCCACTCAACCTGAAGCACTGCTGCTCTGTAGCAAGATAAAATAAAAAAAAGCATTAATAATGCGGCAGTTACACTAATGAAATTAGCGTTGCATACCAAACAATTTTGAAAAAATTGAGAATATAAATAATAAGAACTAAAGTAGGCCAAACATACTGCACTAAAACTCTTCAAAGAAGAAAAAAAGGCTGAGTGAAAACTCTAAATTGAAAAATAATCAAGTTCAAATATATGAAAACCCTCAATCAAGCAATAAATTAGGGGCTTCACAAGCACCAATGTACAGATCAAGATTCTTGTAAAAAGGAAAGGGACATGATCTTCTTGCTCAAAAAATAATTACGAGCAATATGAGCATTATCAAATAATTGTATACACACACACCCAACATGTTGTTCAACGGATAACATTTGGAAAGACAGCACATACGTGTGACTAGAGAAGGTATGAAGGCTTGCTGTTAGCTTTCTTAAATCAAACAGATTAATTGTTGTATCTGCAGATGCTGTTGCCAAAAGCCACTCATTAAATGGACTGAATGATAAAGAGTTGACCTGAAAAAATGGAAAGCAAAATTTATTACTTTACCACAATTGTTTGCCTACACAGAGGAATGGAACAAAAGATTGGATATTATATTGGGATAGGTTAATCATATACAAGGTCATCATTTTAGGGTTTCCACACTCTCATACAGCAACTCATAAGCAGCTAAAAAAGTGCAAATAAATTTCGGATGGCACCTCCATCGTATTGTAAATGATAAAACATGTAAATCATTAGAAAATGTTCACCAGACTTGGAGCCTTCCAAGGAATGGCCACCGATGGATGTGAGGACTCACTTTGCTGATTACTAGCCTAGGGTGACTCCTGCTTAGCTTTGTTGGGGCATGGGTTAGAACCCTTCCCTTGATGACTTGTAGTGCAACACTTTGCATAATTATTCTGGGCTCTCAGTCAACATTCTGAGGTCTTAATTTTTGACAATATTTTTTTGCTTTTGCATCAAAGTTGTATCCTTAAATTAATTGCTAAACCAGAGTATATCTTAACAATTGGAATAGTCCATTTCTTCTTTGGTCCAACATAAAAGAAACATTTATCAATTGCAAGTGTAGACCTCCTACATGCATATAATCTCACATCCACAGAAGATTTACTCTATGAAGCAACAGTTCAGGTTCCTCACTAATATAAATCATCAGAAATCAGCACCTCATCTTGGTGAGCTACAATTGAACTTTGTGGTTTCTTTGGTGCAGCAGAACGCATGTCCCATATCATCAGTTTATGATCATCTCCCACAGTGCCAAACAGATTTTCATTCTTTGAGTGCCAAGCAACATCCTCAACTGCATCCTCATGAACCTACAAGCACCCAAGTGAATCACAGCATTTCACCACATCTAATTAAAATTGTTGCAAAATTTCTGAATCTATCAGCTCTTTGAGGCATTACCTCAAACACTTCATTTGCATCCAGCACCTTCCCACCAGCCGCCACACCAAGATCCCACAAGCAGATCTTGGAATCATAAGACCCGCTCAGCAACCACCCCTCCTTCATCGGGCTCCAGGAAACTCCGTACCCTTCCGATGAATGCCCTCGCAGCACAACATCGGGGCCCGAGTCCTCCCCTTCGGAAGGGGTTTCCAAGCGGCGGCAGCAATCAAAAACATGAACTTCCGATCCACAAGTCTTGGTAGCGACGAGAGAAGGCTGCTGTGGCATGTAACGCGCCCGATTCACCTCCCCTTGGTGGCGAACCGTCTGATAGATCTCGACGGAGGGGATCGGCGGCGGATCGGACGCGAGGACAGGAGGACGCGGCGGGAAGCGGACGGAGGAGAGCATGAGAAAGTTTGGGGAGTCGCCAGAGGTGTGGGTGCCCAGGAGGAGGCATCCGGTGAGGGATTGGGAGGAGGAGGTGGTGGTGGCGGCGGCGGCGGTGGTGGCGGGGAGCCATTGGACGGTGAGGGAGGGCCACTCGAGGGCGTGAGAGATTACGAGGTCGTAAAGTAAGGGGGTATTCTTCTTCCACACCTGATACTCCTCCGCCGCTGGCGCCGCCCCTTCCTCCTCTTCCATTTCTCGATCTCGCACCCTTTTTTTCTGCTCTTCCGTCCTCCCGCCAAAACCCGGCTATATGTGATTCACCGTGGGTGGCTTTATAAGAGTTTTTTGCATAAAAGGCCAAATTTTTGATAAAATTCACAGCCATACAGTTTTATTTATTTGCAGAAAAACAACCAATTTTTTGGTTTTATCATCGAGTCCATTTGTTCTCCAACAAGCTCGCAAAATCCCGAGTCTCAAACACCAGCGAATGCACCAAACCACCAAAATGCTCCAGAGCCACACGCCGCCGATCCATCCATCGCCGGTGAGCGGGCTCAGCCTCACCGGCTTCCCTTCCTTCCCTCCGAACCCCTCCCCCAACCCTAAATCCCCTCCTTCCTCCTGTCGCCACTGCCTCCCCTGTCTTTCCCCTCCACACCCGCCCTCCCTCGCCTTCGGCCTCCCACCTCTTCGACGTCTCTCCAATCGCTCCCTCTTGTTACAGAAAATATCGATATCCACCACAATTTACGATATAGAGAAAAAACAGAGGAAGAGAAAAGATAACACACAACAGATATATATAGGAAAAAT
Organism: Trichopus zeylanicus subsp. travancoricus; assembly: GCA_005019695.1. Lineage (NCBI taxonomy): Eukaryota > Viridiplantae > Streptophyta > Magnoliopsida > Dioscoreales > Dioscoreaceae > Trichopus > Trichopus zeylanicus. The sequence continues at coordinate 374,053 of RXID01014846.1, read as the reverse complement.
GATCCAAAGAATATTGTATTGATGAAAAGAGAAAAAAAAAATTACAATGATGGAGACAAAACTTCAATATCACCAATTCTCACAAAAGACTAAGTAGTCTAATCGTCACAAGACGTCTTGAGAGTATTGATCTATGTCTCTCTCTCTCACTCTATTTTGAAACTCTTACATCAATGGTGTATTTATAGATATGGTCTAATTGTATTTGAGTCAAAGTAGAAGACTAACTCAAATAAGACTTCTATTAATTTAAGTCTTCTAGTAGAAGATAAATCTAGATAAGGATTATGCCCACTAAATAACTTCCTAATATAATTAAAACTCTCCGGAAAATCCGGATTCGAGACACAATTAAGCCAACAATCTCCACCTTGGCTCTAATCATCTTATTATCTGAATTTGAATTTTCAATAGATGTCTTTGTCATTATCTTCTGGTAATTTCACCAGATTCCAAGTATGGTTCTTTTGAACAGAATCAATCTCTTCATTCATGGCAGTTTACCACTGAGAAGAATTTTTATCCTGCACTGCTTTTTTATAGGAAGAAGGATCACCATTGTCAGTAACTAAAGCAAAAGCTACCATATCTTCAAAATTATACCTTTCAGGTGGCTTTATTTTTCTTTGAGATCTTCGAAGTGGAGTCTTTTCAAAAACTTGATTCTTAGAATTTTCTTGAGAGTCGGGCATACCCCGAATATCTTCTTCTGAAGGAATTACATGCTCTACCTCCACTTACATTATATCATTGGGACCTTTCTTGAAAGATTTTAGCATAACACTTTCGTCAAATACTATGTCTCTCTCAATAATTACATTTGAAATAGTAGGATCCCACAAACGATAGCCTTTGACGCCTTTGGCATAACCCAGGAAAATACATTTTTTGGAACGTGCATCTAACTTATCCTTGACAACATGCACATAAGTAGGGCAACCAAAAATCTTTAAAGAAGAATAATTTACAGGTTGACCAGTCCATACCTCTTCAGGAGTCTTGCAATTAATGACTGTTTGAGGAGAGCGATTCACAATGAAGCATGTTGTATTGACTGCTTTTGCCCAAAAATCTTTATCAAAATTAGCTGTACTGAGCATACTACGTGATTTCTCCAACAAGGTTCTGTTTATTCTTTTAGCTACACCATTTTGTTGAGGTTTTCTTGGGATGGTAAAGTGGCGTTTGATGCCTTCATCTTCACAGAATTTGAGAAACTCCGTTGATTTGTACTCTCCACCATTATCACTTCTGAGGTATTTAATTTTTCTATCAGTCCTTTTTTCAACTGAAGTTTTCCACCGTTTGAAAACAGAAAACACTTCGGCTTTGTGATGAAAAAAATAAATCCACACTTTTCTGAAAAAATCATCAATAAAACTGACAAAATAACGAGCACCAGATTTTGATGGAATAGGAGAGCACCACACATCAGAATGAATATAATCAATTAAGCCTTTAGTGAAATGAGTACCAGTGTTAAACTTTACTTTGGATTGTTTACCATAGAGATAATGCTCACAGAAATTCAATTTGCATGATTTAAGGTCTTTCAATAATTTTCTTTTGTTGAGCTCACTTAAACCTTGCTCACTCATATGACCAAGACGCATATGCCATAAGTGGGTCATATCAGAAAAAGAAGCTTAAGAAATTGCTGCTCCACCTGCAACGATTTTTCTTACTAAGTCATACAAATTTCTATGCTTTAGGCCCTTCATCACTATCAATGAGCCTTTAGCAACCTTAAGAACTCCACCTTCAGCAAAATACTTATAACCAGCAAAATCTAAAGCACCCAAAGAGATCAAATTCTTTTTTAAATCAGGAACATATCTAACATCAGTAAGAGTTCTAATAATATTATCAAACATCTTAATTTTGATTGTTCTAATTCTAATAGTTTTGCATGGATTGTTATTACTCATCAAAACTAAACTACCATCATAAGACTTGTAGTCTTCAAACCAATCCTTATTAGGACACATGTGGTAAGAACAACCAAAATCAAGAATCCAAATATCATGGTAACGATCAAAATTAGAACTAATAGAGAGAACGTTACCCAAATCATCATCTGAACTCCCTTCAACAACTGACACTTGTTCTTTGGCTTGCTCTTTAAATTGAGATTCTCTTTCTTTCTTTACTTTGAGCTTCCAACAATCTTTAATTGCATATCTCATTTTCTTACAATACCTGCAGTTAATTTTTTTTGGATTTGGATCTAGAACGACCTGTCTTTGATCTTTCTTTGGTACAACCTCTGACAATTAATGCTTCTGAGTGTGACACATCCCCTTTAATCTTTTCAAATATTCATTAGATAGAAGGGCAGCAGAAATATCGTCAAATTTCAAATTCTTCCCATACATGAGAATAGTTTTAAAATTCTCAAGAGAAGGAGGTAAAAACGATAATAAAATAATTGTCTTACCTTGATCTTCAATTTTAACATCAATGTTTAATAATTGAAAGACAAGTTTATTGAAAGCATTAAGATAATCAACGATATTCGTACCTTTTCTCATTCGAAAATTGAAGAGCTTCTGCTTTAAGTAAACTCAATTTGAGATAGACATACTCATATATTGTTTCTCCAGCTTTTTCCATAACTCCGAAGGTGATGTTTCATCAAGAAACGGATAGAGTACCTCATCAGTGAGACTGAGGATGATTGTGCTATGTGCACTAGCTTTCTGGTTTTCCCAGACACTTTCAGCGACATCTTCAGGCTTGACGTCCTCCAATGTGTTTCTCAATCCTTATTGAGTAAGAATTGCACGAACTCTTACTTGCCAAATAGGGAATCCTTACTTTTCATTGAATTTCTCTATATCGAACTTCGTAGTAGACATATTGAACCAAACTCTAATACCACTTGTTGCGGAAAATATCGATATCCACCACAATTCACGATATAGAGGAAGAACAGAAAAGGAGAAAAGATAGCATACAAGAGATATATGTGGGGAAGACGATCCAGAGAATATTGTATTGATGAAAAGAGAAAAAAGAAGATTACAATGGTGGAGATGAAACTCCAATATCACCAACTCTCACAAAAGACTAAGCAGCCTAATCGTTACAAGACGTCTTGAGAGTATTGATCTATGTCTCTCTCTCTCACTCTATTTTGAAACCCTTACATCAATGGTGTATTTATAGATGTGGCCTAACTGTGTTTAAGTCAAAGTAGAAGACTGACTCAAATAAGAATTCTATTAATTTAAGTCTTCTAGTAGAAGATAAATATAAATAAGGATTAGGCCCACTAAATAACTTTTTAATATAATTAAAACTCTTCGAAAAATCCGGATTCGAGACACAATTAAGCCAACACCCTCTGGCTAGCCTCTTTCTGCAGCTCCCTCCCCTCCTTCCTCCCCCAGTACCTCCTCGCCCTCCCCTCGCCGCAGCCCTCCTCCATCAAGGAGATCCTCTCCCTCTGCACCTTCCTTTAGACCCAGCTCTTCGAGGCCGTCGCCGAGCTCCAGGAGATCCTCGACCTCCAGGTCTCGCACGGGGTCCGCGCCAAGGACTCCACCCTCCTCTCCGTCACCAAAAATATCAAGGAGGCCGAGCAGGTGCTTGATCATCTGTTGGACGACTACGCCACCAACCACAGGAGCTCTAAGCGGGCGAGATCGGAGGAGAACATGGAATGGTACATGCTGCGTTCGGTGATGGATCTGAACGACGTGCTCTCCTACGCGCACCGGATCAGCTACACCACCTTCGCCCCGCCGGAGCACGGCGCCGGCTTGCCGTTGCTCCGTGGAGCCCTCCCTCCGGCCCTGCAGGACAACGAGGTGCGTGCCTCCGCGCTCTACCACTTTGCAGACCTCGATGTCGGAGTGCTGCCGAGGAAAGCGATTGAAACGAAGGAAGGAGCTGCTGCCGGAGGTAACATTGGTGGCGAGGCGCTGATGGAGCCCACGCCGCCGAGGGATGAGGCGCAGCCAGCATTACCAATTCCGCAGCCTATGCTGCCGATTGCCGTGCCGCCTGTACCACCTGGATGGAGGCCTGGAGATCCTATACACTTGGCGCCATTGGATGGGGTTGTGGTCGGGAATAGGGGTGAAGAGCAACGGTTGCCAGCTGTGACACCAGCACAGTCCAGGGCGCCGGAGGCCATACAGGACAAGTATGTTGGGCTTGATATCAATCCAGATCAGGATGAAGACAGTAGTGATTACAGCAGTGATGCTGGAAGTTCAGAAAAGGATAATGAAGATTGAGAATCATTGGCATGGTTTCTTAGGATTTGTTTAAAAGTTTTCTGCGTTAGTGTCTGTGTTTCAACATTCAGTAGACAAGTTCATGACATTCTGTGCACTTATAACTTTTATAGTTATCACTGAAAACTTAGACATGCTCAGAAATCCGTAGCTATACCATGCATATCACTGTAGCTAATCATGTTGTCATTTTATGGCTTGATAATATGTTTTTGTTCCACTTACATGATGTATCCTTGGGGGGGAAATCTATACTTGCATGAAATGATCTTAGAGAGAGAAGAAAAGAGGTTTTATGCATAACAAATCTTCCTTTGTTTGTTGGGTCATTACCTTCAGGCATGTATTGTTGCTAATGAGAATCAAGAGATGGACAATATCTACATTCTTCTTTATATAATCTTTTGAACGAACAAACAAAATGAATGGCCTATATTTTAGCGTATTTTTAACCAAGGTTTTATAACTCGATATCAACGATTCCGCCGTTTCGGCCGTTTCGGTTTCAATTTCGGCTATTTCGGTTTCGACCGAAAGATTTTTTAAAATTATTAATTGGATATTAATCAGAGTTTGACTATATTTTAACTGTACTTTGACTTCAAATTAAAAATACGATAAAATATTGAAAAAAAAATTTGAAAAAAATTGAAAAATTAGGAATGAATTTATACTTAATTTTACCATAATATTAAATATTATTTTATTTAATTAATATTAATTTTGATAGTTAGTCACTGATATAGTCTACTTTTAATATATATTAGTGTATTAAAAAAAGATACAAGAAATAATATGAATATGATTAAAAGTTAAAAATTAACATAAGCACATTTAACTTTTCATTAAAATGTACTTCACACATACATAATTTATAAATTCTAAGATAATACAACTAATCATCATAATCATCATCCGTTGAGTTTGGAACATCTGGGTGTGGAATTACAAATTCAGTACCTGGATGATTCGGACGAGTATTTGTAGGCATATGAGCCAGAACAACTAGTTCTACGCGATCTTGTGGCAGTGATTCTGAAGTATAACCATATATCGAAGGTCCAAAATGAAAATTATATTTTGACTAAAATTTAACTTTATTTTAATTATTTTTTAACTTTAAATTAAAAAATTATAATATGTTTAAAAATTTTAAAAAATAATGAATAATTACGTGAATAATATTATGTACGTGAACAATATCTGACAGAAACCGATAAGGACGTCAAAATCAAATTGGCTATAGCGCTGGTCTTAGTGTAAGGCCGGCCTCATCTTACAGGAGTACGGGTCGGGTTGGTGAGGGCGCGAGATAGGCGAGGAAGCGGCGGTAGACTAGTGAGTGCGCAGGGCCCTTAGGCTCGGACACGAAGCCGACACGAGATCCTCCCCACGCCCCACACACCCCCCGCCCGCTCGCACGCGCTCGAGCCCGGCGAGCTCCCGCCCCCGCGCGCGATCCCGGCGAGCTCCCGCCCGCGCGCTCGAGCCCGCACGCGCTCCCGCCCGCATTCGTTAGTGAAAATGAATAGTAATAAACAGTAATAAATAATAAATCCTAACCGAAATTTAAAACAGGGTTTCGGTTCGATTTCGACCGAAACGGTTCGATTTTGGCCGAAATTTCGAACATTGTTTTTAACATTAAACAAACAGTGGGAAATGTAAAAGCATACCAAATGGTTCCATAGGAATGCTGGCAACCTCACTCCTACTAGGAGCTTATTAGAAGTTTCTTTGCTTTCCCTGTCTTATCGGTGCAATGTTCTCTTGAAGCAAGTTCTTTCAAGTTCTTTCCCTTGGACTAATACTTCTGATTGTGTATTCAATCAATAATGCGTCCCCATTGTATCAGTCTTTCTCCTACTCTCTTTAGTTTTTGGCGAAACTGAAGCTGTTTTGTATTGTGGATTCATATGGCAAACAACTAGTCGTATCTAATTGGAAGTTTGCTGGATATTTCTTGGTTTAATGGAAACAATTGGTCTCCTACAAATTTTCAAAGTTTAGGTATCCTTGGTTTGCCAAGTTGACTTGAAACTCCTTTTTGAATTCTATTTTCTTTCCAAAAACAACAAAAGGGAGCCTCTCTTTCAACTTGTGACTCCACGGCCCATAAATTTTCACTAACCAAAACTACCAAACAAACAGCAGATGTAGGAAATCTAACTGAACACCACTCAGTTGGATGCTTTTTTATGTTATAATACCATTTTATTTGTAGTATGGAGCACAAACCTACATGTAGAATGATGAACTGCAGAGTTCTCTGACAAATTTAAGTCCTTACAAGCTGTTTGCATGGCATTCTTATTCTACATGGTTGCTTAATTCATTCTGTTCTGAGGTCATGATCTTGGAATAATTCTATGATGCTTGCAGCTCCAGCATAAGTATGCCCATTTCGCCAAAACCACATCCATTTTGATTGTCAGAGGTTAGTTTACAGTTAACTATGAATTATATGGAGCTGAGCCTTGTATCCATAGAGTAGCTGGCTTGATGGTGTCCTAACCATACATGGCCTGGAAGCCTTTGTGTCTTGTGTTGACAGAATTTCATTTCATAAGTTAAACTTCACTGTCATATGCATATGGAAGAACATCATCTCATTAATTATGCCCAGCATTTTCATATATATCTGATTACAGGCTTGCCATCATTTGGCTGATTTTGAAAGCTAGGGTTCATGTAACCATTCATTTTCCGGAGAAGAGATATACTTGTTACAGTCTTTTTTGGAGAAAGGCGTCTGGATCCTTCATCAAAGAACTCTTCTTTTCTTGGCTGTCATAGTCAGATTGAAAAATACTATCGAGTAAAATAACCCAAAAGCAAATCGGCATAAGAAGAGTATATTATTCGCTAAAAATAATTTTTGTTCCTCTACTGTTTGGATGTATTTTCTAGATTAATTCAAAGTGTTATAAATTTTAGGAATAATTACCTATAAATCCCTATAATTAGTCTTAATTATGTACAACCTGTAATTTCCGGAATTACCCACACCCTGATTATTATTTAATCAATTTTTTTATAAAAAAATTCCGATTTTACCCTCAGTTATTTTACAATTAAACTCATAAAAACTTATTTTTTATTATTTAACATCATGAAATTCGATTTCTTTTTTCAAATAACACCCCGAAATTATTTCGATTTACAGAAAAATCTCCGAAATTATTGCGATAGCGGCGAGGGTGGCGACGTGCGGGCGGCGACGCCGGAAGCCGGCGGCGGGAGTGGAGACCGGGGCCGGCGCGATGGCACGCGGGTGTGGCCGTCCGCGCCAGCGAGCTGACCTCGGCCTTGGGCTCGGCACGCTGGCGCAGACTGCCTCAGCCTTGGCCGTCCGCGCCCGCGTGCCAGGGCACGTGCCTTGGCCTCCGTCCTCGGCATGCGGGCCGGCCTCGGCCGAGGCCGGCGCACCGGCACGTGAGTGCGGATGGCCAAGGTCGAGGCAGTCCGCGCCGGCATGCCAGCCTCAGCCTCCGTCCCCAGCATGCGAGCGCGGACGGCCACGCCCGCGTGCCGGCACTCCGGCGCGCCGGCCCCGGCCTCCGCTCCAGCCGCCAGCCTCCGGGGTCGCCGCTCGCACACCGCCACCCTCGCCGCCGTCGCAATAATTTCAGGGTCTTTTCTGTAAATCAGAATAATTTTGGGGTGGTATTTGCAAAAATCCGAATTTCAGGGACTTTTCTGTAAATTAGAATAATTTCGGGGTGTTATTTGAAAAAAACCGAATTTCGGGATGTTAAATAATAAAAAATAAGTTTTTAGGGGTTTAATTGTAAAATAATCGAGGGTAAAATCGAAATTTTTTGAAAAAATTTTGATTAAATAACAATTGGGGGTGTGGGTAAATATTTTCGAAAATGAGGAGGTGTGGGTAATTCCGGAAATTACGGAATTATACGTAATGAAGACTAATTACAGAAACTTATAAGTAATTATTCCTAAATTTTATCTATGATTTTGTCCATTCATAACATCAGAGTAACTATTACTAGTTTAGTAAGGCGTAACAATTACCACTGGAATTCTAGAAAATTGATTTTTAAATTCGAAAGTGAAAAAAGTTATTTCAGAATTTGCACTGATCGTGATTGGGGATTAAAATCAAAATTAAGACTTTAATTCGTGATTTACACCCGCACCCAAACAGGACCGACGTGACCAAATCGGCGTTTTAGCCGACATAGAACAACTTGGTTTTTATCAGCTTGGCCCAAAACCGAAACGGCGACTTCGTGTTCGAATCCGGTCGAACTCGACCGGTGAGAGTTTGAAAATCCGGGGCCCATCTCCACGCAACCCGAATCCGCAACGCGTACAGGGCTACTCCCGGAGGACTCTACCCTGCCTCGCGGCACGGCGCACCGCTCTCCACCTTCCGGAAGTTGCGCAACCCGCATGCCCACTATAAGAACCCCAGCAAACATCGACTCCCACAGAAACTCGATCTGAACACCAAACCGAAATTTCCCAGAAAAATAAAAACAAGAAGTCGTCGCCTTCGTCTTCTCCGCTAAATCCGAGATGCAACCCGGAAGCGATTACAGCTCCTCCTCCTACTACGCTCACCACTACCCTCCCTCGTTCCCAAACCCTAACCCTACCCCCAATCCCGTCGATTTCCAGCCTTCCAATCCTCCGATGCCAGCCACCTACGCGTCCGCGCCGCCCTATTCCCAATACGCCGCCGCCGATTACCCCCCCCTCTCCTCTTCCCCCTACTCCTCCTTCATCCAGAACCCTGATCCGGCCACAAATCTTCCTCCTTTTTCGTCGTTCTATTCCCAGCCCCAATCTCAACCTCAACCTCAACCTCAACCGCAATCCCAATCCCCCCGATTATCCTCCTACCAATCCTACAACCCCTCCCCCTTCGCCTCGGAGCAGCAATCCTCGACGTATCCTCATCTCCAGCAGCCCCTTTTCCCGCACGATCCATATCAGCCTCCCTCGAGCTATGCTCCGGCTTCGAACCCTAGCCCTACCCTCAATCCCCCCATGTCGACCCCTTATCCGACCTATGAGAATCCATATGAGAGTGCCGGCCGGTATGGCGAGGCGATGAGTGCTTCTTACGATCGGAGCGGCTCTGAATTCGATAGGGATTTGTATGAGAAGAAGCCAGAGAGTGGGTTCCGCTACGATTGGGGTGGAGATGATGCGCTCAATGAGGGTGCCTACCGATATGATGGAGGGAAGACCGAGCCTTACGGTGCGAGGGGGACTGGTGATCCTGTAAGGTCTTCACCTTCTTCCTCTTGGATGACTTTTGATGATTATGGGAGATCCTTGAGCATTGGCTCCGACGGAAAGGATGGAGGAAGCAGTGCTAAGCTTGTGAGGGCGGTGCCTAAAGCGGACGCTCAGCAGGATGTGAAGAACGGGGTGCAGAAATTTCGGGTTAAGCTGTTGCCTGAGGGCTCTGGCAGCACTATGGATGTCCTCTGCCAGGTTTGTTTACACAAAAGCACGTTTTTTTCTTAGGATGTTGTATATAAAATCATAATTATGAATATCTCAGGTTGCTTTCTACTTTTTGGTTTACTCTTGCTGACTTTTAGGAACCCTTGGATGGTTTATGCTATTTGAATCATTGGTGTCATGTGCAAATATATAAGGTTGGGACTTATGCTGTAGTTCACGAATAACAGGATTCTTGGACACTTTGTGTCCTAATATGGCAATTACGTTCAAGCCTTGTTAGATTTTTCATTGTCAATTTAAGTACAAAGACTAACTTCTTTGAAAAAATAATTTGAACAAAATCCTAGTGCTGAACTCTAAATGCCATTGTCGAGAGGTGCTTATGCCTTGCTAGGTGGATCTACTGTAGGTATTTGAACTTATCCTATCCATTTCAGCCCCTCCCTTCTTTTCTCACATTAATGGAAATTGGCTTGCCTATGTTACTAAAAAACAAAACTCCTAAGGAGAATGAAACATTAATTAGCACATTCTTTTTGCTTCCTTTTCTATGTCAGCCTATGAAAGGCACATTATGTTCTCTTCCATATCTGAATTAAGCTGCTAAAGTGATTTGTATATCTCGTTTTACAGATTGGTTTGGATGGAATTCGCATGCTTGATCCAAGCACCAGTAGGACACTGAGAATTTACCCACTTGAGACTGTGACAAGATGGGAAGTAAGTGGGTCATATAGTCCATTGATATAGTTGAAGCCAGATCTTCTTTTAAAAAAATTTCTTGAGCTTTCATTTTGTTTGTATCAGGTGGCAGATCCATCTGTCTATACTTTCTGGTCTAAAAGCTCAGTTGACATTGAACCAAGACGAATAAGGCTGCAATCTAATAGCTACACTACCAGTACCATTCTTGACACTGTGGCAGCTGCAACTGTTCAGGTCAGGTTTTATTTCTTTTGTGAATATCTGCCTACTATGAGAAAGTTTGATTTTAATTTAACTGTATACATATTTTTGGCTGGGTGATTTCACTTTTTTATTAGCTTCCTGCTAAAATTACTTTTCTACAGATCTTTCTTATCTTGTGATATGCTTGCATTGATATGTGATGGTGTGCATATGTGGTTTTAAAATAATTTCATGCTCCTCTCTTTCCTAACTACAGCTGAAGGAGATGGGTGGAAAAGATGTCATTAGTCGAACTAGAGCAACTGCTGATACTAGCAAACCATCTGATCAGCCTGGTGAAAAAAAGAAAGGTCTTGCTGACTGGATGAACTTCATGAAGCCTGCAAATGAAGAGAAAGATCACTGGGTATGTCCAACTTCCCTTTGGCTTAGTCTTGAGTGTTATTTGTGTTTTATGGATCCACTGGGTATGTCCAACTTATATTTGACTTAGTCTTGAGTGTTGTTTCTGTTTTATGGATCCACATGATCCACATGCTATTTTTCTGCCTTTATCAATGGAACTTGGAATGTGGATATCTTGGTTGCCCATTTATGCAGCTTGAGATGTGGTTTTGATTTCTTCAATTGGACTTATTTAATGCTAAATCTAATTTTTGCTGCTTTCAGGTTCCAGATGATGCAGTTACTAAATGCACATCTTGTGGAATTGACTTTAGTGCTTTTGTGCGTAAGGTGATTATTTTGATCCCTTTCTCTCTGTTTGGTTTGGTGTTCTCATTTCCTGACACCATTTTCCCCTTTTCTATTTTCAGCACCATTGCAGGAATTGTGGCGATATCTTCTGTGACAAGTGCACCCATGGTAGAATTGCTCTTACTGCAGATGATAATGCTCAGCCTGTCCGAGTTTGTGATAGATGCATGGTATGAGAACTTGTTTGTGTTATTTTTCATATAGAAAGAGTATATTGTATCAAGATACACTTGTTACTGTTAGATTTCATCATTTTCTAAAAGGCTGACCATCTTTAGCTAGCATTCAGCGTTATTTTTCTAAATTTAATATCACCACAAACGGTCATTTATCAGAATCAGTCAGGTGTCTACCTAGATTTGTAGGATTCTAACCTGCAATCGACATTAGGATATGTTGTTCCTTTTTTATGTTTTTTGATCATGAATATCTAATTATATATTAGATGATGATATATTGGTTCTCTAGGTTTATTGACCAGTTTCACACTTATAGGGTTTTAATATTGGAGGTTAAATTTATTTTCTCTTGGTTGACAAAGTGTCAAAAAGTGGGGATTTTATATACAGTTAACATGCTTGTTTGAATTTGAAAAGATGTGAAGGGCAAGAACGATATAGTTAGCCATCCTTCATTGAATGCAGAACGTTTCCTATTGTTAGTATGTCATTTTGAGAGTGGCATATGGTCTGAAATTATTTACTTGAGTAGATATTTTGACATGCTATTATTTTCCGATGCACATACGCATCTAACTTAATGTAGAGTCACCAAGTTTTAGGGTTTATTCCTCAAGATACGATATTTGTTTCAAGTGTCATCGTATATTTTCTTTAGCATGAAATGCGTAGGATTTGCCTGTCAAAATGCTGACATTTGTCTGTGTGACAAAGAAAATACTCATGGCTGGATTTGCTTTTTGAGTTTCAATAGTAGCCTCTTACTTGCTTTACTCCTTATGAGCAATGACCATATGATTGATTAATGTTTGTCGAGGCTTGATAAGTGATATAATTTTCATGCTTTGTTTGTAACTTGCAAAGAAAGTTTAATTTTACCTTAATTGGAAGTATGGTGTATGTAAATATGTCTGGTGATATTTGCAATTATTTTCTTCATTCTCCATAGGCCGAAGTTACGCAAAGGTTGAGTTATGCAAAGGAGGCTGCTAGCAAACCTGCTGGACCTCAGAGCCATGAGGATCTTGCTAGGAAGCTTCAGGTGTTAATCCTCTCTCTCTCTCTCTCTCTCTCTCTCTCTCTCTCTCTCTCTCTTGTGTGTAGGAATTTGTAAGGAAGCACTCTAAAATGCAAATGGAGCTCCATTTTTCCATCATGTTTCCCATATGAAAGTGCCTTTTGTGATTTACCAAACGAGAATGTATGTCAGGTGCTTGATACCTTCTGTTTCTAGTGACAGATGTGAGGGTGGTTGAACAGGTAGTTTTGCCCATGCTAGTACTTGTCAATAGCATATCAGATGGTGATGTTTGTATTGAACAAAACCAACATATAATTAATCTCAAATCCTCATATCCAACTTAATTGCTGTAAAAAATAAAATAAAAAAATATTGACTACTGTTGTAAAAGAAATTCAAACTATCGCCTCCAGACTTCAAATTCAAACTTCTGTTGGAAATATTCATTTACAAATTTAAGCTACTTTAGTGGTAGCTACGGTTGGAAATAAAATTCAAACTATAGTGGTTATTGAGATTGTGAGGAATCATCTATGTTTTTTTAATCTATTACATATTACTGATTTTGTTGACTAGATGTCTTCTTTGACAGGAGGAAATGGAGAAAAATCGCAAATCATCTACAGGTACTTGGTAGTTTTGTCTTTTTTCCCTTTTTTGTTAAGTGTTCGTGCTATTGGGGCTTGAGGATCTCCTCTCAAAGTAATGAAAAGCAGCTTATCATTATCCTACCTAATGTCATCTTTTGGTTGCTAAATGTGTTATAGGTTCCAAGACTGATGGATCTAGCAGGCGAATGAGGGAAGTTGCATGTCCTACCTGCACTGTCCATCTTCAGGTTTGAAATTTGTAGACAGGACCCTTTATCACCTGTTGATGTTCTTTTTAATTGTGTTAAGTTACCACTATAGCATCCAGGCTTAAGCAGCCATTGCTGATTGAATTCCAACCTGTGATTTCGGTCGCACAGGTACAAGTTCCTGCATCAGGGTCTGAAACAATAGAATGCGGAGTCTGCCAGCACCCCTTCCTCGTTAGCGCCCATTGATGTCCCTGCTTAATTTGTTATGATGAAGTGTGCGTGCTCGTCTTCAATATCTGTTCACTTTCTAGTTGCATATAATAATATTGGTTAAGGTGTGTATATTTTTCTTGCATTTTCATAGTATGTACATCGGATCCCTGAAAGGTGTGCTGCAAAGTGTGCTTTCAGATAATGCCTTCTGGGGAGCTTTGGAAACTAAAGGTTTAATTTAGTTGCGGAATTATTGAAAATAAATTGTTCTTATGAGCCCCATTTTGGAACAATTCTTTGCAAAAGTTAATGCTATGGTTTTTGTTGTGTGAAAGAATATACGATGAACATGCATGTGATGTGATATAATGGTTTTCAAGCATCAGTCGTTCATTAGCAGCAATTTTGAGCAGAAATATTGGGTATTTATATTCATAAAAACTTCTGTTTGGTGTTAAAGATGGGTTAAACCCTCCATAATCCGAAGTTAATTGCAAATAGGAGTTATTTTGACATTAAAAAAAAAAAGATAGACAACTAAGCCCATTTTATATTATTTATCGTGGAGTTTATTGTTCTAAATTATTTTTAATTGTGAATCAAACGATTCTTTTTTACAACCGAATTTGCTATCCGGAGGGCGATAAATGACAGAGAAATTAAAATCTCAAAAAATAAAAATAAAAAGAATGAATGCTTTAATAGGGAAAGCGGCTTTGATGATGCGGATCAATTGGCGGTGGTTGGGCAGTAAATGGCTCCGGCCCTGACATCATTCAGGGCAATTGCTATTTTTGGGCCAAATCGGTGTCCGAGCCCATTGGCCCTATTCTGCTCTGGTCCATTCATTCATTGTATGTGGTGACACTCGATTGGGCACCGAGATTGAAGAGCCCCTCGACACCGATTTGCCAAAATTTATCAAATGAAGCTGTGAATCAGGACAATTTAAGACATATTTATGGTTCACATTGTCTTTTTTGGTGTAGTAATTTAATTAATGAGCTGTGAAGCGCCTTCACGGCCCGAAGGTGCCCAAAAATAAAAATAAAATAAATAAAAACCGTTCCTTTTCATGCGCTCTCCGGAACGTGGCTTCCGTGTAAACACACGGATAAATTAATTATTGACAAAAATGACTTTTAACGGGATGAGTCAAAGATCATAATTCGCAATAAAAAAGACTCGCATGATCGTCTCCGCCCGAATTGGGCCCATCTCATCGGCCGCTTTATCAAACCCAATCCTCGCCCTTTTCCAAATCGATTTGCGAGCCTGATTTCCGGACCGACGATCACTGAGACCTGACTAATCATTCTATCTATAACGATTAGTTAAAGTTCCATTTTCGGAGTTAGTGCAGCCCCCATATATATATATATATATATATCGATAATGAATATAAAATTATTTCAATAGAATTTTAGTATTAATTTTATTATATTTTAAATCATTAAATTTATTTAAAAATCAATCTACTCTAAATTTTAAATTTATATTTAGAATATACTAATTTTTAAATAAATTAAAAAATTTAAAAATTATTAAAATTAAAATTAAAATTCTATCGATAATATTTTGTATTATATATATATATCACAATATATTCGAAAAAAAAAAAAGATAAAAAATAATTGCTTCTAGAATCAAGAAAACACGTCGTAGCCATCCAAATAAATGCTCGAGTGCTAGCTCTATCAAACATTTGTCAGTTTCATTTTCGGACTCCCATTCGGAACCACTTCAATTTTCTTCCAAATGAAGGGACCATATTGTCCCGCCACGAATCTCTTCCGCTGCTGCTCGGTTACCCTGTGCGTGTCCGAACCAGTTGATGCTTCGCTGCCCATCTTGGCATAAATCGCTATAAATATCGCCATCGGCATTTCCACTTCCACACTCGGAAGCAGAAGTTGAAGAAGATGATGTTGGTCTTCTTGCTTCTCATATTGCAAGCTTTCTATGTGATTCAAACCGCAGCAGACGGCAATGGCACGAGGTTTTCGTACCCGGCCTTGCTGCTGTTCGGCGACTCGATCTTGGACACCGGCAACAACAACCTCCTGCCGACCGTCGCCAAGTGCAATTTTCCGCCCTACGGCAAGGACTTCCCCGGCCACCGCCCCACTGGCAGGTTCAGCAACGGCAAAGTTCCATCAGATTTGCTCGGTATGTACCCACCCCACACAGACGCACACACGCCTGCATGTCAGATGAATTCAGTTTATCAGTTTGATAAACGCTTGCAGCTTCACGTCTGGGCATAAAAGAACTTGTACCCGCATATCTGAACCCCGAACTCAAGTCCGAAGACCTCCTCACCGGCGTCTGCTTCGCCTCTGGCTCCACGGGCTATGACCCCCTCACCGCCGATCTGCTAGTAATTCACTTGTGCTTACCTACCTTCTCTTTGCTCTCTTTTTAATTGATCTTCTTGTAAGGCGAGTGTTTGGCGAAATTCAGTCAGTTCTGTCAATGACGCACCAACTGGTGCTGTTCAAAAACTACATTGGAAAGCTGCAGAAGACCGACGGCGAGGAGAGAGCCGAGAGCATTGTCGAGAGAAGCCTGTACCTTGTCTCTGCAGGAACCAACGATGTCGCGAATACCTACTTCAGCACTCCTTTTAGAAGATCACATTTTAGTTTTCCGGCTTATGCTAGCTTCTTGATCCAGTCTGCTTCCAGCTTTGTTGAGGTATGCCTCAATTCAGTCATTCTGTTAATAGTATTATTTTTACCAACCTAATACTAATCCAGACAGCAACAAGTCTCATTTTTACCAATTTGTTTCACAATGTTTAAAATCAATATTTGTAAAATTTTACAGGAACTGTACCAATTGGGAGCGCGAAAAATCGGTGTTCTAGGGCTTCCTCCCTTAGGGTGCCTCCCATCACAAAGAACACTTGCTGGAGGGCTCCAGAGAGACTGTGTGTCTTCGTACAACCAAGCATCAGTACAGTACAATCATCTGCTATCTCAACAGCTCCAGATGCTGTCTAAAAAGATGCCCAAGGCTCAGATTTTTTACATTGACATATACTACAAGTTGCTTGACATAATCCAACACTACACATATTATGGTATTCGATTCATTGCTTGTGTTCAATTATGACTTACGAGCTCTTTCTTTTTCACTAGGATTTCAACTTCTGTATAATTTGCAGGATTCAAGGAATCGTCAAAGGGATGCTGCGGGACAGGAAAGTTGGAACTAGGGATACTGTGTGAGCTGAGCGGACACACTTGCAGCGACGATTCTTCGTATGTTTTCTGGGATAGTTTTCACCCCACACAGAAGGCATATGAGATTCTGGTGGATCTTGTCATTCAAGAAGATTTAGCAATATTAGAATGATAATTTTCGTTTTTTTTATTTTACTTTCGAGAAACAACTTCCGGAAGAGCAGAGTTAGGGACACACGGAATTGAAAGAACACTGAAATTCTTGATGATCACTTGCAACGAATAATAATATGCTGAAAGCTTATTCTTATAAACTATTTGCGACAAACTGCTCCGCTGCCTGATCCTAGAGGGTATGAATTGGACATCAAAACAAGGAGAAGAGCACACAGCATAAACAGAACTTGGCCACATCGATTCAAAAGCACAGAAATATACTATACAAAAGAGCCAGGTCCAAAGTTTGAAGTTCAAAACCAAACTTACCCACAGGATTACTTTGCTATATACCCCGTACTCTATTATCCTATTTTCCCTTGTCTTAGCACCTAAAGACCAGCAAGCCATAAAACCTAAGGTACAACCTCGAGAAGAGATTGTTATGCAAAACAGTCAAAAGAGGGATGTACAAATAAGAAGGTAGAGCATATAACTGGGAGGGCTTCGACACTTAACAGAGCTTATTCTGGGCAACAGCATGGCATAACTCATCCTCATAAAACAGAACCCTGTTGGAAGCCATCGATTTGAACATGGGTCTTGACAAACCAGATGGCATTATGCATCTTGAAGGCAATGAATCGGGGAAAAGAACCGCAGCAATCTGTTTTATGTCCATCTTGTTTTGACGAGGAGGGCGAGGCCCTTGCTTTGGTGCTCTTGGAGTACGAGGACTAGAAATCCACAGAGCTCTTCCATCTGCCTTACTATAGATATTTTAGGAGGAGCAAGTTAGAAGTAGTGGATAAACAAATCCAAGCTAAAATGTAACTCATGTTACCTGAAAAAAGGCCAATGTTCAGTAGCAAGAGGTGTTTTTGTTCTAAGAATTTCTTGTCGAGACCGGTCTGGGGTGTTATAATTAAAATAGTACTGCCTAGCAATAAGAACCTGGAGCAGATTTACAGCCATGATTCATTAGCTATTCAACAAACACACACACCACAAGAAGCATTAATTTTAGAGTTTTCAATAGTTCATAAACATTAAAGCCAACTGAAAAACAGGCCATAAATAATACAAATGAGACAACTATTTTAAATATCAAGTACAACCGAAGCAACAATCCTCTGAAATTTTTGGTAAGAAATCAGGTTGTTCATCTCATTAAACAGAATAAAGCCCTTTGGGCTTCAGTCATGAAAAGGATTGTCAATACCCAAATAAATAATGGATTCATCGGTTTTGTTAATTAGCCATGATAGATTGAAAAAAATTAAGGGCATATTGAACCTTACAAATAGATACATAGAGGCAATATCTTCCATACGGTAATAAGACAAGTGCTTCGGTACGGAAATGAGCAAGGACGTGATAGTTACAGAACTTGGAATATGGTTGTGATTGCAGCAAACCAAACAGATAAATATCTGTGCACGCCATAACATAAGCTCAAGACATTTGTGGAAAATGGTAAACGAGATGAGATAAATGAATTCTCAAAAAGGATATTATTGTTGGCCAATGTTTCAAAAGGGCAACAAACAATATGGTAATCCTTGACAAAAGCACCAACAATAATAAGATAATTATGTAGAAATAAAAAAATATGTTGCAGATAATTTATCTGTTGTAGTTTCCGGCATGTTAAGGCATGTTAAGAGCCTTAGAAGAGACGCACATAGTGAAACAACTTACAAACCATGGACAATTCTTATTATCATAAAACAACCATCAAATAAAGATGTCAATATGAAGGACACAGAAGTCATGAACTTGAGACAGGTAAAGGAAAAAAAAATCAATTTTAGAATCACAAGGCATGAGGATAATGGGTCCTTACAGCCTTTCTGATCCGTGTGGAAACATGAAAGACAGCCCTTAGTTGATCATGGTGTAAATGGCACATGATTTTAACCTAGCCAAACAAAAAACATATGTTGTTCAGATAAATAAACCTGCTACATTCACCAATAACATGCAAATTAGAAACAAAAAACCAAGTATATGCTTTCCAGTTTATCATACCAATAGATCCATAGGAAGGGATTCCAGCCTCGAATTTGAATCACAATGAATAAATTCAGGTGTCTTAGGGGTCTCAGGCAACTTATTTGACTTAATCCCATCCACCAAACTCAATGGCGACTTCAAATTAGTCTTGAATGGTGATGCAATAGGAGATCTAACATTGATCATAGCCTCCGATTGTTGCAACAAATCTAATTTTGCCCTCTTCGATTCCAACACAATTTTCCTCTTGGTAGTCCCCGAGCAGGATCTAGTTGTAGTCCTGCTGTCACGCAGTTTAGCAAGCGCACCAGGCCTCAAGTACCTGTTCTTCGCATTCTTTACAACCTTTTTCTGTTTACAAGCCATTCCTGATAAATTAATGCTTCAATAGTTCCATAAATTCTCCCTTGCTGCAGTCAATTCCCTAAGCATTTACAAAAATAACACCTAGATCATCCACATGTTCGAAAATATCAACAAAATTGAAGTTTTGGAGGTAAGAAGCGAGCAGAATCATAATTTAACATCTTTTTCTATACCGATTAATCAAAGATACCATAGATCAAAGGAGGCTAATTTCCCACTTCCCAGAACATTTATATGATACACAAACAGGACATTAAACCATCGAGATATAAACCTTCGATAGGATCCATGGAAACCCGTAAACCTAATTCAATCCGCGAGCTGCCATTGATCTCAAGCCCCTGGGGGTCGCAGAAGGGATTGTACCGCTAGGATCAGAGCGAAAGGGAACGAAGGAACAGAATCGAAAGTTTGACGAAAATGATCACCTACGAATGGCGAATTGGGCTGATTAATCGACGGAGCGGCGCCGAAGCTGGAGCTCCAAACCCTAGAGGAACCCTAGAGATTGGAGGAAGGAGAGAGAGAGAGAGGACTCGGGGGAGCGAGGGAAACAATAAATTTTGGGAGTGCGCCCCTCTTTTTTGAAATTCTCATATTTTCCCGCCAAATGTCGATCTTTTTGGACGGGTCCGGTTCCCTATCACGCGCCGCATACCAAGGCAGTCAATCAAAAAGACTAAATTGGGCCCGGAACGCACTGGTCTGAAGTCTTGATATAGGGGCATTTTCGTCTATTTATAAGTAGTGAGTTTTAATTGCGGAATTCTTAGTTCCCTGAAGGAGGATTCGTCATGACGTGTTTCGGCATCCGCCGTTGGATGAAGAACGGAAGCGAGAGTGGCGACGGCGGAGGTTTTCTCCACGTGACGACGTAACGGACTAGTTTCAACGGCGTGATTTTAGGAACGGATTTTAGATATTCGTGAATTTGCAGTTGTAAACCTGAGATTATCTTCGAAACGGACGAGCTCTCCTAATTTGGTCAAACCTGAAACTGATCGGGCGAGGCCCAAGTCAAGTCGGTAGTCCACAATGGGCCCAAAATGAATGGGCCAACAATTAACAGCCCAGATTGGGCTCGTGTCGGGCTGGCAGTTATGGCCTGGCTTGCTTGTCTTGGGCCCGTTTACATGTGTCCCTTTCTCATGGAGGGCCTGAAATCCGAAGAGCATGTGCGAGAATGGTCCTACGAGGTTTCGACACCCGACGTGCTAACAAATACTCGCGTCGCGTACTCGGGCATCTTCTGCTTCGCTTTCCAGCCTTTCAAGCACCCGTGACTCTCTTTCGTGAATCTTGCTGCTATTAGTTTTGCTTGGTCCTTTTGTTTTTCTATGTTTCTGTCGATCCCGGGTTTCGGTTTCGGCTTGGGATAAGCCCTGCTTTTTTCTCCGACCAATCTGTATGCACGTACAGCACCGTTAGTTGTTTATCCAGAAGAACACTTAATTAAAAAAAATCTGATACTTATTGAGTTATTATTGTATTGTTGTTTGATAATTATTTGAGTTATTCTAAACTTAATTTTAATGCTCGATTACAAGTTCGATTTTGGTTTGAATTGTCAGATTGAAGTGGCCCGATCTTCGATTGAGTTTGGCCGTCTTATGACGCATCACAGTTGTTAATAATGCATTTGGAAGGGTAAGGTATTGGAATGCCCACGAGGACTGCCCACGTGATGGTTCGGATTTGCAGGCGTGGCCTCGAAGGTCAATCTCGTCCATCGAAATAACTATACGACGTGGTCGCACCCAAAAGCACTTTTTTACTGATTTATGTCGCCGTCATTTGTTCCGGCTCCATCGCGCTCCTTGTGACCAATGTTTGCCGCAGCTGCAAAAATTTATTAAAATAATTAATAAAAAAATTGTTGATTTACTAAGCCGATAATTATAATCTATTTAATTAAATGAGTTCGATTAAAAGTTTAAAACTCAAATCCAATTCGTTTTATAAACCGACTATTTAGACCACATCGAATAATTTATTTTAAAATTTTGAATTTAGAAATTTTTAATTTATTTTATAAATAAATCCGATTTTAAATTAATTTATTTAATATATAAATTATAAATTCACTCACCGGATTGACAAGTTTATATGGTTGTCAGTATATGGACAACCTTTTAATTTCTAATATTGCTAATATCAAGGATGAGTTAAAAAATTAAAAGAATTTGTATATCAAATCATACTGATTAAAAATTATTTTTAAAAAATAATTCTTAAAATAAATCGATATAATTTTGATTCTTAATTTAATGGAATCGAAAATTCAATTTCGATTTGAGTTATATATTTTGTAAGAAATTGACATACTAAAATCGTATCAGTTATTAAAAATATTTTTAATTATATATAATATAAAATTGAAAAATATAATTTTTTTGTTATGTGTATATTAATATATTTAAAATTATTTTTTAAGGATTATAATGGATAATATAAATTTTTTAGATAATTTATGTATTAGTATATTTTAAATTAATTTTTATAAATTTTTAACATAGAATAAAATAATTTAAAAATTAATAGTTTAATTTTGAAATAAATTAGAAAATCGATTCTCAACTCGAACAGATATAATTATAATTCTTAAATTTTTTAAGGATCAGAATTTATTTTAGAGTTTAAAATATATAAAATGATATAATAAATTAGTTTTATTCGCCCCTGCTTACTAGGGCAACAGGCTATTGGCTCAGTGGACCACCATTTGTACTGTAGCATATGGGCAAATATTCTCCTCGTCGCCTGGCCTACCTACTACAGAATTACCCACTGTGCATTCCATCAGTTTTTGCCCTCGAAAAGCCAACCAGGTCATCACCACCAACCCAACTCGGGCTCATTTTCTTGCAGGTGATCCGGACGGACTAAATCAGGATGTATTCAGTATGGGTTGGTAGGTGATTAATGCGTGACAACGCCATTAATGGGATATTCAATGTGTATCGATTTTTTTTTTGAAGTAGATTCTACATCTGTGGTCGCTTTTTAAGGACCTTTTGTATTGCTTAGTATGATGCCTGACATGATTAGCGGTGGGGGCGGGACTTGGTAGGCTTGCTTGCCCCGCTTTCTTGGCTATAGTGCATCAATCTTTTCTTCGCTTTTACACACTAATTACACTCACATATGTGATTAGAGTTTCGGTTTAATTGCAAAAGCATAATTATTGGAGGTATATTTGCAAATCTAATCATCATTTATTGGGAAATTAAAAAAATATGTTCATGTCCTCTTGGTCTTCGAGCTTGATATATAGCCCACGGCTTTGGGAAAAAGTTGCTGAATCGATAACAGCCGTTGGATCACGTCAAAATTCTTGACGACGCGTGTGATGCTGCTGCTGTTGTAACCGACGCCGCCCGAGAGGTAACGTCCACGTGGCAGCAGGATGCTTTTCGTAGCCCGAGTCCAGTCACCTTCCAGTCGCTCGTTTTCCTCTACACTTTGCCAGTCTATCCGCTCGTCGGTCCCGAGCCTACCTGGCAGTTGCAAGAACTGATATGCCGGCCTGTCAACTTGCAATAACTGTTTCCTAAAGTTTACGGGAGGGTGACCGTAACACAGCAATTACAGCTGGCAGTTGACCCGCTCAGTCCTGCCCCTACCCTTCGCGTCCCTTGTGCAGTAACATTTCCGTAAAAAGACCAAAATTCAAAGGTGGAGTTTGATTTAAAATAATCTAAAATAATTCAGCTAAAAAATAATGATTAATATTTTTTAAAAAATCAAATTCCATGGATAATAAATAAAAATATTTGATTTTAATTTATTTAAAAATAAATAAATTTTTATTCAGATTATTTTTGTGTTAGTCTCAAATCAAAAGGGACCAAGGGACCTTTTATTTTGCTCCTCCCGCTGGTCACGTTAATTCCCTTCCCTCTCACGGCCGCCAGACACACGAGCAGCGATATATAGGCGCACCTGCTCCCGCCTCGCCACTTCTGCCGTCGCCGAGCTTTCCCCGCGCACCAATGCTCGCGTCTTACCGAGATCCAAGCCTTCCGCACTAGCCGCCGAAGCTGCTCGGCAAAGGATTGACCGAAGATCCGCGTACCTCGGCGGCCGCCGTCGGAGATCTCCGTCAATGGCTCAGATCTGCCTCCTTCCTGAGAAAAACGAGGTTTCTCTGCTTTTCTTCGTCTTGAGCTTCTTCCTTGCTTCTCAGTATTGCTGATTTTTACTTGTTTTTTTATTGTGGTGGAAAGCGTCCAAAAATGGCTTGAGGTTTCGAATTTTTCGGATTTTTGGGTGGAGATTTGAGTAGAGGGAGGAAGAAAATGGCGTCGTGGGAACAGATGGGGGAGGTGGCGACGGTGGCGCAGCTGACGGGGGTGGACGCAGTGCGGCTGATCGGGATGATCGCGCAGGCGGCGAACACTGCGCGGATGCACAAGAAGAACTGCCGCCAGTTTGCGCAGCACCTGAAGCTGATTGGGAATTTACTGGAGCAGTTGAAGATCTCGGAGCTCAAGAGGTACCCGGAGACCCGGGAGCCGCTGGAGCAGCTCGAGGACGCGCTCCGGAGGTCGTACATCTTGGTCGACAGCTGCCAAAACCGGAGCTATCTTTACCTCCTCGCCATGGGCTGGAACATCGTGTATCAGTTCAGAAAGGCGCAGAGCGAGATTGATCGGTACCTGAGGCTCGTTCCGCTGATCACGCTGGTGGACAAGGCCAGGGTCAGGGTAAGAATTTTTCTCGACGATAAAAAATGGTGTTTCTTAGCATTACGGAAGTATTTTTATAACGGGTTTTAGTTCAATTATTTGTGGGTTTCTGATGTGAAGAGAGTGATACAAATTGGAATCTCGGTCTTTTTTTTTTCCTTGGACATGATTCCATGTTCTTTTTCAGTTGCTACATTATCTGTTGCTGATGCGAAATTTGGTAGGGCCGGGTGGTTATTTGAATATATAATATGGAATTAGCACTAGATATGAACGAATGATGGATATTGTTATTTGGAGATTCGGTATGTATAAGAGTAGGTGCGGGAGTCTAGGATTAAACACTTCTCTTTAAGGTTGCTTTGATTTGGTGGTTTAAATGTTGCTAACACCGATTTGTAGCATGAGTAGAACTTGATGTCACTTGTGTGGTTTTAACGATCCTGGTAGGTAAGCTTGACTTGAATGGTTGTTAAGTCAATGTCAGTGGAAAGCACTTGACAACAAATTTTAGTTTTTTAGTTTGTGCACTGGGTCCCAAGAATGAAACTCTTACGTTCTGACGTGAGGCATTTGAACACAGAGATAAGATTTTAGGTCCTTCCATCTAAATGGAGGTATAAGTCTGCCAGAGTTGCTTTCTACCATGATAAGGATATGTGATAAGGAGGTTTATCTGCTTTCAGTTTGTTTTGAGACCGCTAGGTTAAGTCTTATAGTTGACCATCTAGAAGTTTTCTGCTCGTAATAATATGTGCAAAGGAGATGGTTTGGTCACTATATCATTGTTTCCCTTCAGGAGATTTATCACTGGCCTTCAGAGAAATGCAGACATTGCTTGGTATATTTGAGTTTATTGCATAGCAAACACAGTTGTGGAAATTGTGGGTCTGGTGCGATGGCAAAGCAATATGCGTAGAATCTGCCAATGCCATTATCTTCATCTTGTCTTCATTGCTTTAAAGCCAGTCTTGTTTTTCTCATGTACTTTCTATGACTTTGGTTTTGTGACTTTTTTATACTTTGGAATCCACTAATGCCTTTTCCATAAAACAACAGGAAAGGCTGGAGTATATTGAGAGGGATGAGCGTGAATATACACTTGATGAAGAGGACAAAAAGGTTCAAGATGTTATTCTTAATCCGGATCCTTCAAATCACAGTATGCTACTCAAAAAGTCTCTTTCATGTTCCTATCCAAATCTGCCATTCAACGAAGCTCTTCAGAAGGAGAATGAAAAACTCCAGTTAGAACTGCAACGATCGCAAGCTAATATGGATGTTGGTCAATGTGAAGTGATTCAGCATTTGATTGGAGTGACAGAAAGTGTGGCTAGTTCACTACCAGAGAAGGACACACAGCTCAAAAATTCCAAGAAAGAGGAGCCAAGTTACCTAGATGGAGGTAACAACAATGGATGTAACTATGATGGAAGTTACCAAAATCAACAAAATGAGACTTATGTGGTCTCAAGGTCGGGATTTTCTTCGTTTTCACTTTTTCCATCACACAATTGTTTTCGCACACTGTTCTAGTCTTTCTTTCCCTTCGTTTGTTCTTTTCCTGAAATGTATTGCAATATCTCTTCAATGACAGTTCAATGCATCTGTATGAGCACTATATGATTCTCACCTACTTTGGAAACATAACAGAGGATAGCACTTACTACTTTCATAGATTTTCTGGTTGAAATGAGATTAAGCATCTCTAATTTATATTTGAACCTGTTGTAGAGGCACCTCTCCAGTTTCATCAGGTCGTGATTTGATTTCAAATAAAGGATCGCATAGGCATGAAGATTGGAATTCAGATCTTCTTGATTGTTGCTTGGAACCTTCTTTATGTGAGCAATTTTTTTAGTACCTGCTATTTACTTATGCTTTTTCACATAGCATTTTCAAATTTAGTAAATATTTTTCTCCTTTTATGTTGTCCATGTGATTATATGCCTTCTAAAATGCTTTTTGTTCTTTTTTTTTTGTTTGCTGGCATTCATGTTTATCTTATTGATGTTTGAAAGTTGAAAAGATTTTTGGTTTGTTCTTTGGAATTGTACTGAAGCATGAAGTTCAAGTTCTGTGGTTTGCAAGATCTACTTGACTATAAATGTAAATTTTCAATTTTATATTAATAATGTGAATCTCCATTTTTCTTCTATCAAATGGCCTTTATGCTTGGAGTATCAACGTTGACATCTGCAAAGAGTGATGTACCACAAGATAATGGTATCTCTAAGGATATGTCAAAACACTAGAGCAGAATATGACACTGGCCTTTTATCACTCTGCACAAGGATTTTGAAAGAGGTATCCATTCATCTTAGTATTTTACATCAGCAAGATTAATACATGAGATTTCAGGATCTTTTAAAACTTACTGCAGATCAAGGATTTGCCTACTCAATGCCAAGTATGTCACTTAGTATTAAGTTTGTTGAAATGAGGATGTCCTTGATTTCGGAGAAGCTATTGTCAATCAGTTATTGGAGAGACTCCATACTAATATTAAGTGTATCACGATAAGAAGCTTAAACTTTGATGTGCAATGTGTATGATGTAGCACAATCTCACAATAAGCTCCTACTGTCTAATAGTTCTATCAGAATTCTTTTCAAATTTTGAGTTGGTCGAGAATTACAGCGCTGCATTGAAAATTTGACTAGGTATTTCTTTTCAAATTATGAGTTTGTCAAGAAATACATTGCTCATGTTGAAATGCTTTATCTTGAAATTGTGACATGGTTTTTTTTTTCCTGATGTTTGAATCTTCAAAAATTTCTGTTTTCAGGAGCAGTTTGATGTCTGCTGTCATCTTTTGGGACTTTCTTGAAACAGTTTTACTTTTAGCTGACCTGTATTATCTTTATATAATGATACATTCTTATTAACGTCTTTGCAGGCCTGAAAACTTTCTTCTATCCGTGCGGCACATTTTCTAGAATAGCTACAGTGGCCAAAAAGAGACACATTTGTATGTAAACCTTTTTTTTATGGCTTCTTCTTTCTATCAATTTTTAGGTCATGTTGTGAGGATTTTACGGTTGAGTTGCAAACAGCTAGGTAGGGATTGAGCTATATATTATGCACTATGTACCTTTAAGTTGGCTCACACCTTTCTTGATTAGATTGCATCTTTGGTCGTGCAGATGAGCTATATTCTTGATTTCCCCCCTAACATCTAGATGTGAAGATCAAAACATGGCATATAATAGAAATCAGTGTGGTGAAGCAATAGCCATTTATGGATTAATTGTCTTTTATGTGTGTTTAGATACACTAAATTTGTCCAAACTATACGAATAAGTAACAATCAATATTTTTTTCTTCAGCTTCAGGAGAAGTTTGTAACGATCTGATGGCTTACACGCTGCTACTATCTTGTTGCTGTTACACCTGCTGCGTTAGAAGGAAGCTGCGCCAGATGTTAAACATCGCAGTAACTATTGTCTTCAGTGGCTATTGTGTCTGAGCAGTGAGCTAATCATTTGTCAACATGATTAGCGTTGCCTGATTATGTTTGCTTCTTGTGCTTTCCAGGGTGGGTGCTGTGATGATTTTCTGTCACATCTGATGTGCTGTTGCTGTGCACTTGTTCAAGAATGGCGAGAAGTGGAGATTCGTGGTGTTTATGGTATGATGTTATGGGTTTATTTACACAGATGTCAAGTCACTGCAAAACTACTTCTGACCCACCATTGCTTGTAACAATCACCATCTTCTCTGTTCACATTATAACAGTTTGACATGGCCATTTCCTAGTTCTCATCCTGCAAAACACTTCACAATTATGTCCATGAATTTTAGTTTTTTGAATTTTGAAGATTCAGCATGGCCAACACGTTCTTATCGTGTTCAACACTGACACTCCTGTTGGTGTCCAAGCTAGGTCTTAACCTATGAGCCTGTTGTGATTTGTTAGACAACTAGGGCTTAGATTTTCACGTAATCTAAGATTTTAAGTTCGTCCAAAAGAGGGATCTTTGAGTCGAGGTCTTACTAAGCGTTCAGAAATAGATAATTCACAATAGGAAATTCGTCATTCAATGGCTATGAGAAATTGTAAATTCTCACGACGAGTTTGAAAGACACCTCTTGTTTTACCACCATATGTTTCGATATCATCTGTGGTGTTCAAGTGGGGGATTACTTCAGTCTGGTTGCCCTAATATTTACCGTGAAGGGTCAGAAGTACTAAAATTCTGAAAATAATGTTTTTCCTCACTACATGCAGGTCCAGAGAAAACCAAAACAAGCCCTCCTCCAGCTCAATACATGGAATCCTGAAATGTGCCTTCCAAGCTGCATTGGTGGAATGTGCATTGTAGCTAATTTGTTTTAGTTGTTTGGTGGTCATTATGCATTCTTTTTGTGATGTTTCTCTTTGTATATGACATGGTTTTCGTTGTGTTGTATCATAGAAATTTCCATACTGAAATATACTGTTTCTTAATAAGCAGCAGGATAGTTTTAGCTCATATTATAGGGTTTTTGAGTAAGCACTCGATCAATATGGCCGCTGGCGATGAGTAAGCACTCGATCAATTGCATAGGAGCAAACACCTCGGACACTTCGCTGATCCTCAACGCCTTCTCCTGTATGTAAAGTGTAAACCATCTCCTTCCCCAAACACACCATCGAATCTGAACAGGCTCGCAGTAAACCACCTTCTCCAGCAATCTCTCCAGCCTCACCCCCCCGCCCCCCCTGCGGCAGCAGCGGCACCGGCGGATACAGCCATTACGACAGTGCCGCGTGTAGCTAGTACATCTCACGTAGCTCTTCGAGCCGAACACCTCGTCAGTGCTTTTAGTTCTTGCTCTCGTTGCTTTAACCTCGTCCACGATGTGTTGGACGATACGACGCTTCGAGGATATAAGCCAGAACGACCGCGTTAACGCAGAAGGCGTTGTGTCCTGCTCCGCCACCACGCAGTTCACGCGAATGTCGTGGAGGAGCTCGTCCGAGATAGTAGGGTCCTCAGCGAAGCGAGAGAGTAGATCCTCTCTGCCCCGGCGGAGGCACCAGCTTCCTTCCGCCTCGACTGACCAAATGCTGATGTCATCTCCCTATGATCGCTTGAGAATCTCTGGCCGGCTTTTCACAGCTGATGTTGAACAACCTCTTAACTCTCTATGAGAAAAGACTGACCTCGTCGCCAGATGGACAAGGTGGCTCAACTGACTGGCCTCATCGAGCGCGTGGAAGAACCGAACCCCCTCCTCGTTTTCGCCAATGAGCACGTCGCTGAAGTCTCGCTAGGTTGTGGATGCTGTCCGACGCGAAGCGGTCGACCGAGTCCTCGAGGCCAACCACCTCGCCGGTGGCAAATGCCCTCACAGCAGAGGCAGCAGCTGGCCAGCAGCTTCCCGGCGGACGATCTTGATGATGAAGCTGCGGATAGTTTTGGTATTGAGCTCGAAGCTGGCAGTATTGCGCTGGAGACCCCAGAGCTCGCTGGTGGAGTTGAAGATTCCGCCGCCAAGGAAGTCGTGCATGGTAGAGGTGACCAAAGCCGCCCTTTGGGTAGTTGTTGAAGTTGCCAGGATTGGCCCTGAAGACAAGAGGGTGACGGTGACGATGGAATTCAAAGCTATAAGCTCGGAGGCCAATAGTCCATAGGAGCATGCGGTGGTAGTTGTTGATTAGGCGGGAGAGGTTTCCGATAAGCGGGTAGCGCAGAAGGGGGGTGAAGTTGGTCGGCGATGGTGATGGACGGCCAGGTTCGACGAGGAAGAGGTGGACGAAAATGGCCTCCGACGAGGAAGAAGATGTCAGTGATAGTGATTATCTGTGGTGGGAGATTGGAAGGAAAGAGGGTCGCGGCTGGAACTTCCTCGCCGAACGGGATAGAGCGGGTGCCGACAGAGTTCTCGAAGACACTCCGGTTCGGTCTGTGACAGTGAGCATTCTTCTCGTCGTCGGATGCTACTTGCTCCACTTTTTTGTCCTAACCTGTGACTTTCTTTGCAGAGCATTGCCCAATTCGGTCCTCGTCTAGACTGACCCAGAGGAGGGTGTGCCGGAGTTTCTGAGGATGTTCTCCCAGAGGAGGAGGGTGCGACTAGATCGCCCGAGAATTACTCGAATATATCTGATCTTAAAAGCTTATTTGAAGCTAAGATATCGACAAATCCATTAGCCAGAAACCCTAATTGGCAAGTCCAGCAATCAAAGGAAGCTACACCAAAAAGAAAGTCACACAAACAGTTGGAGTTATCTCACAAAAAGTTCCCATGCAACCTATGGAGGAAACAGTCAACCTGTGGCAACAGTGGCGGCCAACCTAGCCGGAGCGTTGCCGCCGGTGACGTAGGAGCGGACGGCAGTGAACGCACCCGCGATGGTGGCCGGGGTGTACCTAATCAGAATATTCCGAGTGATCCGTGCGAGTGCAGCAACAACGCCAAAGAGCCAGATCTCGATGCCGAAAGAGTAGACAACAGTGAACATTCTAACAACAGTCGCCAACGTGCTTGCTGGGGACGGGAAAGTCGAAAATGTTGTCGAAACAGGTCGGCTTGATGTGGATCTTCCCCAGATCCGATCGGTCGGCTTGGAGGAGTTCGCCATCACGGCTTTTCAGCTTGACAACTCCGGCCATGATGATCTCTGGGTCTGGGAGCCTAGGAAAATGAAAAGAGATGGAAAGGCGGGAGCGACAGAGTCAGTGAAGATGAGAGGCGGGAGCCAGTGCTCCTCTTTATAGTCGATCGGGAGCCCGCGCGGCCGGGTGGGCGCGTACATGGCGGAGGAGGGGGCGCTTCCGGTGGACGAGACGCGCGCCTCCCTTCTTTGTTGACAATAATTTTCGTTCTAACAATTTGAAGAGCAGCATGTCATTTTTCCCAAAAAAAAAAAAAAAAAAAATCTTCTAAGGGCCGTTTGATAATGGGTCAAATTCAAAATCAAGATAAAAATTAAAATTAATAAATTATTTTTATAAATAAATAAATTTATTAAAATTGATTCTATAATAATTAATTTTTTTAATAATTATTATTTTTTAAAATAATTTTAATTTAATAATAAATATAAACTAATTAATATTAATTTTTTTAAAAGTAATTAGTTGGACTAATAAAAAATTAGCATGTTACCAAACATACTCCTAATACTCTGCTAATTATAAATTTTATGACCAACACAATTTTTAATCTAATTATTAACTTTTTGTCAAATCTACATGTTGATTACCGTCAAGGCAGCTAAATTGAGCTCATACGGACTACTCTATAATTTCTCCTCATTATATCTCAATATTTATAAAAAAAATATATAAATGGCTTTCGGAGTTTTTAATAATGGCCAGTAAATAAAAAAAAAATTACGCTGCACTATAATTAAGGAATTGTTTGGATGAATTCCAAAAGCCTAGAATTGAGGAAATTGGAATAATTAAAAGTCTAATTAGCTAATTTCGGTGTTTAGTTCGATTCTGAAATTGAGAATGGAAAGAATTGAATAATTTCTCTTGTTTTCCAATTTCAATTTTGAATTTCGAAAATTTTGAGAGGAATTCATCCAATTTTTGGAAATTGTGGTGGGACCTATAAATTAAATGATGAATTTATATAATATTTAGACCATTTTTATTTTTTTTTATTTTAAAAGCAATTTACTTGTTTTAAATTTTAAAATATTTATTAACTAAAAATAAATTATTTTTTAAAAATTATAATTTTAAGTTTATCAAATTATTTAACTTGTTAGTTAAAATATAATAAATAAATCTTGAATTAATTGTATTATATTTATATAATTCTCCATTTATGGGCCATTTAATATTATATAATTTTGAAATAAAAATTATATTTTCTAAGAAATATGTATTTTACGTTTATCAAATTATTTAACAAAAAATAAATGAACATAAATCCTAATTCATCGTATTATAATTAGAAAATTCTTATTCTTAGGCCATTTTTAAATTTATATTAATTTTTTAATTAACTTAGCATTTTCTGATATTAATATTTATTATCCTTATAAATAAAGTATTTATTTTTAGAAAATAATATATGTGTTATGTTTGTAAATTATATTTATATTTTTTTAGAATTTTGTACTAAATTTAATATTAAATTTAATATATATGTATTTTATGTTTATTAAATTATTTAATAAAAATAATAAATAAACCCTAAATTAATGGTATTATAATTATAGAATTTTTTATTTTTTGGCCATTTTTTAATTTATATTAATTTTTAATTAACTCAGTATTTGCTAATATTAATATTTTATTTTATTTTATTTAGTTATAAATAAAGTGTTAAAATTTAAAAAATAATATATATTTTGTGTTTCTAAATTGTATTTATATTTTTTGTATTTTATACGAAATTTAATATTACATTTAATATATTTTTAAAAATTAAGAAAATTAATTAATTTTTAATTTCATTCAAAAAATACTGATCCAAAACACGGCAATTCCAAT
Source organism: Trichopus zeylanicus subsp. travancoricus (assembly GCA_005019695.1). Taxonomy (NCBI): domain Eukaryota; kingdom Viridiplantae; phylum Streptophyta; class Magnoliopsida; order Dioscoreales; family Dioscoreaceae; genus Trichopus; species Trichopus zeylanicus. Next base: position 341,635 of record RXID01014846.1, on the reverse strand, counting down.
AATTTTTTCAATTATTAGAAATTAATAAAATTAATCAATTTTTTAATTTTGAATTAGGAATTTATACAAATAGACCTTAAATAGACTTTTAGAGGGAGGCCTTCTATTCCTCATCCACGTGACATTCATTTATTATATAAGTTTATCGGTATTTTTAGGGTTAAAATAACAATATCCTTCTTTTCTGGGGATATTTAGAAATATCCCACGTAACTCCGTACTGCAACTGAGCTCACCTCGGAGTCCGAATATGATGAGAAATCAACGGGCACGATTAATCCGCAGTAGTCCGTACAATTGTTTGATAGTTAGTTTCAGCCGCCGTTCTAGAAGGAAATTTGAAAAACGGAATCTCCGATATGCGTATAAATAGGCGAAGACGCCAAAATCGCGCTTCCCTTCTCCTCTCTCTCCCTCTCTCCCGGACTCTCGCGGAGCTCTCTGTTCCTTCCCCGAAACGATCGGCGATGGTGTCGTCGTCGTCGTCTCTAGTGAATCGGCGGAATTGTACAATCATCTATCTGGAGAGCAGCGACAAGGAGAAGATCGCCGTGGAGCAGTGGGTGCTAGAGCGGCAGTCCCGGTACTGCCTGGATCTCTTCACTGAGGGCCACTCCCCTACCGTGATCGAGGTCAAGAGCGTCAAAGGCGAGGTCCTCCGCGAGATCGTGGACTTCATGAACACCCACGCCGGCAACATCATCCTCTCCGGCGAGAAAGGCAAGGGCGTTGTAGAAGACCTGATCTGGGATTGGGACGAAGAGTTCTTCATCCGGAACTCTCACCAGATCTTGGCGATAACCGGCGTGAGCAGTGATTTCCATCTGAATCCTCGTTATCTAAGTCCTTTCTTGATCGCCTAGAGTTAGGGATTTGAATCGGGGGTTTCTCGATGATCGGAATTGGGATTTGCAGCCATTTCTCCGATTCCCCAATTTTTTGGTTTCTCGATCGCTTTTTTCTCTGTGATTTGCAGCCATTTGTCTAACATGTCGAATTCTAATTTGTTGAATATTTTGAAATCAAGAACAAGAAGTGATAAAAAGCAAAGATTCTGCAATTGTTTGCATATCAATTTGAACTGAATTCTTGCAAGATTCAGCGCTCTTTTTTGCAGAGTTCATTGTTTGATGAAACTAAATTGGTTTTGTTGGCTGGTTTCAGGGTGCAGAGGAGATGAAGATAGCGACATTGGTTGAGATTTGTAAGTGGTTAAACCTTGACGGGTTCCGTGAGAGATCCAAGGAGGAGATCTTTTTGCTCTTCCAACTGCAGCCTAGAAGGGCAAGTGAGCTGCCGTTCGCCCCGCCAAATTCCCCTGAGGAGAGCGTGGAGAGCGGGGAGAGCGCGGAGAGCGAGCTCACTTTGGCTTGCCCGTTGACGTCGCCAAGCAATGGGCCTTCGGCTGGCGATGCTGAAATCTCTCCTCTTCCTCCTCAATCTAAACCTGGTCCTTCTCCTGGTCGGCCCTCTCCTACAACTCCGTCGCCCGCTCGCTCCCACGTTGGGTCTTCAGCTGATGGTGGTGAAAGGTATCCTCTTCCTACTCCTCCTCCACCTCAACCTGCTCCTTCTCCCGCACCGGATCCTGCTCCCACAAGCTCCGGCTTCAGCTCCTAATCAAGAGCCAGCAAGGGGACCTAAGTGCCACTGCGCTTGCCTGTGAATGCAGAGGTGGTTTGCAGAAATCTGCAGCGTGGTTCATTCAGAGATCAAGAACACAGGCGGTTTGCAAATGGGAAACTTAGATTCAAATAGCCTACAAGTACTACTACTACGTGAACGATTGTCAAATTAACAGAAACTACTTCATACAGCATAGCCGGTGGCTTCTACACGCAATTTCTTACTACTATGATTTTTTTATTTCCTGTGGTTCTGTTGAACAAATTGCAGTTCTCGTGCTCTTTCTGCATATTGTTTTCTCCCTTTTTTTCTTTTCTATACAGAAAAGAGCAGAAATATAATGAATTCAGAATTTTGAGGAAATATAGAAAGTTGGATTAACAAAGCAAATTTGTTTTGTTGATTTGGAAAAATCATTTGGAATCTCTTTGATGGAATAATACAATGTGGCTAACAATTACTCAGTTAACTGCAGAACCACAAAATTGTGTGTTTATTCCCACAAATTACTCAGTTAACCGCAGAGCCACAAAGTTCTAGTCATGCCACGTGGACAATTAGTTCTTTGCAATTAGCGGAACATGGCTGCGAATGACCGTGAACCGCCGGTTCGCCGCACCTCGACGTATTATATTTTTTTTCGGAATGCTTACATTCTGTATTAACTGATTAAGCTCAACAAATTATATTCCAATTCTAATTAGGGTGGCGAGCTCGGAGTAATGACACGAGAGGAGACGATTCATTTACTATTAAGCTTCTTATATGGAGAGCTTAATTATATTTCATCTTATTCGTTCGTCCAAATACACAGATTAGCACTTCTTTTTAAGTGCTACTAACCACAAATGGGCTTCTAACTCTACGCTTTCCATCCGACCAGGTGATCCAGCCAAAGGCGTCATCTTTCAGCGAAGTGTCCTCAGCAGTGAAGGTAACCTGGTAACTCAGCTTCTTCACAGTCTGTGTGAACTGGAGCTTCTCCGGCGCCACCTTCACGTCGATCCCGGTCGGAGCTTGTACGCTGACGACGTACGTAATCTCTTCAGATCCCACATTGGTCACTGTCCTGTTTACAGTCTTCTTTGCCTTCCCATCCAGCCCGCTGATTGCTATAGACGGGTAGTTCAGATTGGAAATCAAATCTTTCCTGGAGTTCTTTGGGCATTCAAATCCCGCAGGTAATTTATCGCTTATGAGCTTTATTGTGGAAGTGTTGTAACCATAGTTGCATAGAAACAGCAAGTAGTCTTCAGTTCCTGCTTCATAGACAAGGCCTGGTTGTAGTGCAGCTGGTGGATTGACCTCCCCTGCTCCATAGTCGTACGGCGTTGCGCTGGAACCCGAATCGGTCGTTAATGTCGCGTTATCATTGTTTGTTGTAATTGCTGCAAGCATCCGGGTTGTATCAGTTATGTAGTTTAGCAATTACTATTGTTTCAGATTGTGAAGATGCTAACCTGTGGTCATAATCGCCGATCGAATGGCAGCTGGACTCCAAGTCGGGTTCCAAGACTTGACGGTGGCGGCGACTCCCGCGACGTGCGGGCAGGACATTGAAGTTCCGGAAAGAAGGTTGAAACCTGAAGGCTTCTGGCCAGGGGGAACATCCGATGTGTCGTTTTTTGGAGGCCACGCTGCGAGGATGTTCACTCCCGGGGCCGCGATATCAGGCTGTGAATCTCTTCATATTATCACCCTAATCTTCAACCATGAAAGATTTGATTAACTATATTATGTGTCTCAGATTTGAAGGCTTTACCTTGAGGATGCCAGTTGTCTGCGACGATGGACCTCTCGAGGAGAAGTAGGCTATTTCAGGAGCAGGTTTGAACTTGGTAACAGATATCGTCGGTATGATAGTTGCAACCGGGTTTCTGTGTTTGGACATGAAAATCATAACAAGTTTTTTCAGTAACATTCGAGGTGAACTGTGAGTTAATTGAGTGCAACAAATAAAAACCCTATTACTTCGTGGAGTTAATGTAGGTGAAGATTTCGTCAGCTGCCTGCGGAGTAATCTCGGTTGCTGGAATGTCAAGGTACGAAGTGGCGATCGATTTTTTGTCGTCGACGATAAGAATCACTCCGATTGCTCCCAAGTTCTTCAGCCCGTCGACCACTGTGGTTCCCGAAGGGTCATTGTCGGAGTGCTTGCAAAGAACTATCTTTCCTTTGATCTTGTTCGCATCCAACGCATCCGTGTCGCAGTGGCTAGTCACGATTTAGTCGTAGACATGAGATAACCAATTCAGTATATAATAACAACTAGTTGTATCTGTATGAGCATGCATGTATAACCTTGCTGATCCATCACTTGAGTTGGACTTAGCTGAGTCACCATAGATCAGTTGATAAGTTGGAGACTTGTCCAATTTTGAGAAATTTATAGCTACGCCCTGTCGGTCATGGAGAAAATCTTTAGAAGCAGAAGCAACAAAAACGAAATAAGAGGCGCAGAACTTTGTACCTTGACAGCGTTGTTTTTACCACCGAGTACGACGTCGGACTCGAAACTCCGGTCGATGGTCGTTGCACCAACTGTCATGATCCATGGAGCTGCATTCCCCACACTCCTCGCCGAGGGCCCGTCATTCCCAGCCGAGCAAAGTACGGTGATCCCCTTCGCCACCGCATGGAAAGCTCCGATGGCAATCGGGTCTGTGCTGAAGTCTGGCCTGAAGAACCTAGCGCCAAGCGATATCGAGAGGATGTCGACGCCGTCAGCAATGGCATCGTCGAATCCGGAGAGAATCGCTGACCCGGGGCAGCCGAAGCCTCCACACACCTTGTACATTGCAATCCTAGACGACGTGGAGCCGCCCTTGGCGGTGCCGGCAGCAAGGCCATAATAGGAGGCTTCAACAGCGCTCCCGGCGGCCGTCGAGGACGTATGGGTCCCATGTCCTTGCTGGTCTCGTGGCGAGTCGTCAGAAATCCTTGCTGGAGCCCCGTCGTCGGTGTCGTAGTATCTAGCGCCGATGAGCTTCCTGTGCCAAGAGGTATGAATGTGTACGTGTCATTACCATTGCTAGTTATGTCAGTTGTAGAATTACTGACCTAACGGACTCAACAACCAACCGTTACACACAAACATACTTGTTACAGTTTGTGGAGTTGAAATCTGGCCCGTCCCCGCAGGTACCCTTCCATCGACTCGGAATGTCTCCCATGCCTTTGTCATTGAAGCTCGGCGATTCCGGCCAGATGCCTATATTCAAAACTCGAAATCAATATACGACCATGATATTATGAGACAAAGGAAATATTTTTGTTGATCATGAGCTTGCCTGTATCTAAAAGCCCGATGATGGTGTCCGACCCACCAGTGGACGACGACTCCCCATCTGCACCTGAGCCCGGTCTCGAGTTTGACTCCTCCGAGTTCTGGAGCTGCAAGAAGTCCCAAGATCTGGTAGTTTGGAGTTGGAAGACCGGATCGACGAACACCGACACTACGCCAGGTTTCTTGCTCAAGGCCAGAGCCTCATCCTTCGTAAGCCTCGCAGCGAAGCCGGAGAATCCGTGCTGGTAGCTCCGTACTAGTTTCGGCTTCTCCTTCCTGATGATCAGTTCCAGAGCTCTGAGTGAACATGAACAAAAAAAGAAAAAAGAAAAGGAGCATGTGTTTATGACCTTTTCAAAACTGAAGCGAGAAGCTGAGTCTGGCTTTGCTTGAGAGCGCCTGCAGAAGTGTCCCGTGGCGCAGCGCCCATGTAGACAATGTAAACATCTCTCTTGTCGTCTCCATCTGCAGTAAAGAGATGGAAGCAAAGAAGAAGGAAAGCGAGAGTGACTAGAGCAAGTCTCATATTGTTCTTTCTTCTTGTCCGAGCATGTAGGTCTAGGGCTTTATATAGAGAGGAAAGGAGACGTTACAATTTGTCTTTAGTTGTGTGCGTGCATGCCAAATGGAGATGGTAGTGGGGAAGGTAGTGGGGTTATCGTGGGTGCATTCTGAGCATGTGAGCACAGCCGCCCATAGTGCGCCATCATCTCATCTCCTGAAGACCGAGAAGCTGCAGCCCACCATATCAGCTGAGGATATACAGTGAGCTAGAACTCATAGTTTGGGAGTAAAAAAAAATCTGCTGGAGCTGGTCTTCGTTAGTGCTTGGAATAGTATGGCATGGTGGACACAAGTGCAGGCTTCGGAATGGGAGAACTGAAGCACTTGAGCTGATGACGTTGATGAGAAACAGAGCTGAGTGCTTGCTGCCGGCCTGCCACTACCCACTTGGTTTTGGAACCACCAGAGGAATTCCAAATCTTGCTCTTTCTGAAACCATGAATTTAGCGCTCCGTAATTTTCGATAGTTACGAAAACCTCTCCGTAATCTCTATAATTATCTACATCACTTCTTTTTTAAAATATTTATCTACACTCTCTTATTTAATTAAAATTTTCTTTAAAATTTTATCCTCCGATATATTTTTACAATTAAATCCCTAAAAATTTATTATTTATTATTTAATTTTTTGAATATTTATAAATAACACCCTGAAATTAGTCAAATTTATAAAAAAGTATTTTTCCCAAACCATTTACAAATAAACGAGCGACGACTGCGAGGACAGCAAGGGCAGCGAGGGTCTATTTTTACAAAAAAAGACATGGACCCTTTGAATATTTTTATTTATCAATGAGTCCAATTTTTTTTTATTTTAAAATTAAATTTTACGAATAAATCATTGAAGGTTTGAAAAATTAAAATTTAAAATTACAAATTTCATATTTATACATTTTCAAATAGATCAATTGAATATTTTTATTTATAAATAAGTCTAAATTTTTTATCATATTTTAAATAAAATTTTACAAAAAAGACATTGAAGGTTTTAAACTTAAAATTTACAATTACAAATTTAACATTTATACATTTAAAAATAGACCCATTGAATATTTTTATTTATAAATAAGTTAAAATTTTATTTATTTTAAAACCAAATTTTACGAATAAGCCATTGAAGGTTTGAAAACTTAAAATTTAAAATTATAAGTTTCGTATTGTACATTTACAAATAGACCCCTTGAATATTTTTATTTATAAATAAGTTTAAAATTTTTATCATGTTTTAAATAAAATTTTACAAAACAGACATTGAAGGTTTTAAAACTTAAAATTTAAAATTACAAGTTTAATATTTATACATTTAAAAATAGACCTCTTGAATATTTTTATTTATAAATAAGTCCAAATTTTATTTATTTTAAAACTAAATTTTATGAATAGACCCCTCGCCAGCTGTTCCCGCACCCTTGCCAGCTAGCGTCCACGCCCACGCGCTCACCGTCCTCGCCGCCGTTGCTCGTTTATTTGTAAATAGTTTGGGAGAATTTTTTTTGTAAATCTAATTAATTTTAGGGTGTTATTTGTAAATATTCGAAAGTTAAATAATAAATAATAAGTTTTTAGGGGTTTAATTGTAAAAATAACAGAAAGTAAAATCGAAATTTTTGAAGAAAATTTTGATTAAATAACAATCAGGAGGGGCGGGTAAATATTTTGACAAAAGGGTTCAAGGTTTAAGGAGGATTTTGAAATTACGGAGGATTTTTCGTAATTACCAAAAATTAAGGGAGGTGTAGGTAATTAGCGTATATTCTAATCTTGGTTAGTCAACAGGAGCAACTTAATTTAACATAAATAGAAAATTTAGATTATTTTTCTGTAATCAAAATGCCCTTGATTCACCTCACTGGCCTTTGAACATCACATTTTGCTCCAGAAAGGGAAAAATAGGAAAATGCTCAAGGGCTTTCGAGGGAACTAATACAATGACCAAAGCCACCTTTTTCAACCAGAGCTTTAAAGCTATAGCTCAATAAGTCATCCATAATGGTAGAAAAATATAAGCTCACGAGAACCAATTTTTTCTGCCGCCACAAATAGAAAAGGATGTGAAGAATACATCTTTGTTATTCTTCTTGAACATTAATAGTGTTCAAGGATGCAGCCATGAAATCACAAGTTTAACCACAGTAACATAAAATTCACAACATCAAGAACTCGTGGAACTAAGGGCTTTTGTTACTTCTGCTTTTTGGACTTCTTGGGAGGATTGTTGAGTTCTTCACCTTCAGCATCAGAGGAGCACTCGAGAGGTTCATCAGGGACATCGTTTGGAACGTTGTGTCTAGTGATGAAATCTTTCAGTATCCTCATACACTCCTCTTTTACCGAAGCTAACTGTTGAGAAACAAGGCCTGCGTCTGAATTGACTGAATAAGTTTCAGTGCCAAGCTGCAGTGTAGCCTTTACTGTTGGTTTAGAACATGCAGCTCCTTGAACTTCTTCCATTTTGTTGAACTGTACAGATAAGCATAAAAAATGCATCTATAAGCATAGATAATACTGTGTGCACAGATAAGCACAAAAAATCCATTTATAAGCATACATAAAACAATGTGCAGCATTTTACGCGGGTCATTTTACTCCAACTTTCTTTTTCTGCATAATATGGACGTAATTGAGAACCAAGCAAGTGTAAGAATGGTAAAGAAATGAAGGGTTTCTGTTATAGATATGGCATCTCCGGTTGGTATTTATATCTGGTCATAGTTACTAAAACTCAAATTATACATTTAGCCTAATTCTGCAGCAGATGTATTTTGAAATTTGAGAATGCAAACTTTAATTTTAGATGTCTATAATAAATCAGAAACAAATTCGACAAATCATGCAAATCAACCATTTGGTAAAGAAAATGTCTTTAAGACCTCAAACTGGTTATCATAGGACTACTTTAGCAGCCACCATAGAATCATACACAGGGACCATATCTATCTATACATAATAAATGGTTCTGAATTCCTTTGATCTTACCCCCACAACTTTCTATGTTTTATCTTCCGAAAACATTGTGCCTATGATTTTTGGCCTTTGGAATGTAAATTGAAGCAATAAATCCATAAAATGTATGCTCAATGATTCAATCAAGGATCATGAATTGAGCAGCACAGCATGACTTTCTAAACTCAAGTCAATTATCGGTGAACTCAAACATGAAAGGTCTCATGGCAATCTACAACTTTCCTCTGATCAACATATGTGAAATTCCAATGGATAGGTGAAAATCACCTAAAAGTTCTAGCTATAACTTAGATCCAATTTCATTCAACTCATCCTATTAAACCCAAAACACTGGCATGCCAAGAGTCAGATTATGAAATTCATGTCCAAAGGGTAATAATCCAAATAATATTATGTGGCTTGGGCTACCTATAATTAAGGTACGCTGTTTCCTTTCTTTACTTCTTTTCTCTTCCTCTTTATCCATCTTTCAATCAAATCAAAGAACACTATATTCTAACTCGACAAACTTTGTTCTCTAAAAAACAACTCTAGAAGAACAAACAGCAGCTCATCTGGCAAGCAAATTGTGTACTCATATTCCACTCAACACACTCACCACTTTTCTTCCTCACACTCATGCAAAACGTCGAACTGTGGATCAAAAATACGATTTTTACTGATTTAAGCAGATACAACCCCCTCGTTCATATCTCGGAGAACAGAGAGAGATTACTAGGGTTGGATCCGAGGTTTCCAGTGGCGCACAAATGCATCCGGAGATTTTAGGACCAGAATTGAGATTATATAAAGATAAAAACACAAAAAAAAAAAAGGCTCACCGGTAGATTTTGGAAGACTGGTGTGCTCCGCCGCCGACCTTCCCTTTGCGCTACGCCAAGGACAATATCCAATAATTACCCAAAAATAAAGGAAAATTTCGTAATATCAAAAAGGTCAAGAAGGGCCCAAGCTGGCGTTTATGGGCCTCTGTTTTGGGCTTGGACCGTAAACAAAGAGCCAACCCATGGGCTATTATTGTAGAACGATGCAAATCCCAAGACCGTGGAACAGCTGAGGTCGTCAAATGAAGACTGTTTGCTGTCTTAACTTTCACAGCGGATCTCCTCTCAAATCCTAGCGATTTCGAAATTAGATACCACCAAAAGCCTAGGGTTTCGTTTTTGCTTTTCTTCGATCTCGCCGGTGGATATGGATCTCCTGCGGAGCTACGCCGACAAGAGCGATGGCGAAGACAACAACGACGCTGGCGAACCAGAGAAACAAACTCAAGCTCAAGACCCATCGGAAATACCCCATGCCGAAGAAGCAGCCCCGGATGAGGATTCCTCCCCGCCGCGCATCTATTTTCCAGCCAAGTCCTCGGCCCCGCGCGTGGACGACATGACCCTGACCCTCTCTGCCGCCGGCGTTTCCCGCGCTCTCAATGGTCCCCTTGATCCCACCCAGCGCGCCCTCTCCTTCAACCCCACCTACGACCAGCTCTGGGCTCCGATCCATGGCCCCGCGCACCCCTACGCCAAGGACGGCGTCGCCCAGGGCATGAGAAACCACAAGCTTGGCTTCGTCGAGGACGCCTCCATCCAGCCGTTCCTCTTTGATGAGCAATACAACACCTTTCAGAACTTTGGCTATGCTTCGGATCCCACCGGCCTCTCCATCGTCGGCGACCTCCGCTCTGTGTCTTCTAATGCCGGCCTTTCAGTCTACAATATCCCTCAGCAGGAACAGAAACGCCGCCGGATCCAGCTGAAGTCCGGGGATGAGGAAGCGGCTGATGATGTATCGGCGCCTGAGGCTGAGAACCCGGCGACTGAGGAGTGGTTGCTCAAGAACAAGAAAAGCCCGTGGGCCGGGAAGAAGGAGGAAGCCCCAGCTGAGCTCACCGAGGAGCAGAAGAAATACGCTGAGGAGTACGCGGAGAAGAAGGCTGAGAAAGAGCGTGGCGGTGAAGGGCGGGACCGTGGGCAGCAGCATATGGATAAGAGTACCTTCCACGGGAAGGAGGAGCGGGACTACCAGGGAAGGTCGTGGATTGCGCCACCGAAGGATGCAAAGCCAACAAACGACCACTGCTATATCCCCAAGCGCTGGGTCCACACCTGGAGTGGCCACACCAAGGGCGTTGCTGCCATCCGCTTCTTCCCCAAACACGGCCACCTCCTCCTCTCTGCCGGCATGGACTCCAAGGTCAAGATTTGGGACGTGTTCAACTCTGGCAAGTGTTTGCGCACCTACATGGGACACTCAAAGGCTGTTCGCGATATCTCCTTCTCCAACGATGGTACAAAGTTCTTGAGTGCTGGTTATGATAAGAACATCAAATACTGGGACACAGAGACTGGGAAAGTAATCTCCACGTTCTCCACTGGAAAAATCCCTTACGTGGTGAAGCTCAATCCAGATGAAGAAAAGCAGAAAATTCTTTTGGCTGGTATGAGTGATAAGAAGATTGTTCAGTGGGATATTAATTCTGGGGAGATAACACAAGAGTATGATCAGCATTTGGGAGCAGTAAACACCATCACTTTTGTTGATAATAACAGGAGGTTTGTCACTTCAAGTGATGATAAGTCCCTTCGTGTTTGGGAGTTTGGGATTCCAGTCGTGATTAAGTATATTAGTGAGCCTCACATGCATTCGATGCCATCAATATCCCTTCATCCCAATTCAAATTGGTTGGCGGCACAAAGCTTGGATAATCAGATACTTATTTATAGCACAAAGGAAAGGTTCCAGCTTAACAAGAAGAAAAGATTTGCAGGACACATAGTTGCTGGGTATGCTTGTCAAGTGAATTTTTCTCCAGATGGACGGTTCGTTATGTCAGGTGATGGGGAAGGAAAGTGTTGGTTTTGGGACTGGAAGAGTTGCAAGGTTTTCAGGACTTTGAAGTGTCATGAGGGAGTCTGCATAGGGTGTGAGTGGCATCCGTTGGAGCAGAGCAAGGTTGCAACTTGCGGATGGGATGGCATGATCAAATACTGGTATGTTTGTTCTTCAATATTATCTTCATTCTTACGTTGTTTCCTTGCCTCTGTTTGCTCTTTGGATGCTAGTTCCTTAATGTACAAGTTTCTTGCTTGTTTCTCATTTTTCTTCTGGGTGTAGAATTTTAGTTTGCTGAGCAATTTATATTGTTTGTGTATTGTGTGTCTCCTGCAGCTTTGTTTGCTAGTAGTCTTGTTACTGGTAGTATTTTGACTAGCTATCTATGTAGGAAGGCGCATTCTAAATAGAAAAGAATTTGAAGTGAAGTTATTTATGCATAATTTGCTGAAATACATCACAACAGAAATTTCTGCCCATGTATGATAACACTTGCTTTGGTGGACAAAGCAGGGATTCCCACAATCATCATTCACCTTATTTTTTAAATTTCCACCTGGAGATTTTAGAGATGATCACTTTGAAGGTTGAAATAAGGGGTTTTAAGAAGCCATTAGATTCCATTCGCTTGTTGTTGCATTGCCAACAATGCAGTTTTAAAAAGCAGCAATCCACCCATGCCAAAACTTTCTCCCAGGAATTTTTACAATAACAATTGAAACATGATGGTTTTGTACTCCAATCTGCTGCTTGTGCATGTAGATTTACTTGCCCTGACTGCTGATATTAAATTGAGCCCTCTTGATAAATATGTTGCACCAAGCTTATGTTTTACCAGGGGTATATGGCTTCATATTAGTTTTGTTTGTATTCAATTTTGTTATCAATTTCAAACTATCTAGTGAAATTATTTGTTTTGGGCGATGTGATAGTGGATAATGGAAGATTTAGATTTGATCAAATAGCTTATCTGTACACACTTATAAGCTGCAACTCAGCCGCCTAATTGCAAGATATTTTATTTTTTAGAGTCCTTATCTTCAAAATTAGCAGTTAAAATTTATATGGTTTGGGTTGGATAAGAATTAAGAAGTAATGGTTATATTTTATCCTCACCCCTTAACAAACTTTAATGGTTACCAAACATAGCCAAAAAGATTGCAGTACTATATTAGAAGCGCATTAAAATAATATACAACAGTCAGGCAGGACTGGGTTAAGATGTCAAGGAATTCTACTATAAACTCAATGCCATTCTTCTTATCTCGGGAGTGTCGTCAATGAGCTTTTTTATGTTGACATAATACTTAAGGCCCTCTGAGTTTACTCAGTTTGAGATTGAGCTAATTATCTTTCCAGTGCAAAACTTTCATAAAGGTTTGCTTGCCTTTTGCCTCTCAACTGAAGTTATTTATAGGAGTGGTCCACCCAGTTTGAGTGAAGACCTCGGAATGCCCTATATGTTATTTTGTTTCAATAAAGTTCATATGATGACTAATTTTACTCAACTCTACATGCCTTCTTTTATTTGCAATGCTTTTTTGGTTGACAAGGACAAGGAGCTTTATTGTTTTTGTTGTCTTGCAGGGATTAGCTTTATTGGTGCTTGAGGTTTCAGATCTGTAAGAATTGTTTGCTTTACTGCCCGTCAAGAAATTTGTGAAACCCTGGACAGGTGATTGTGGAGCACCCTCTTGATCACGTCGAACTTTTTAATGAAGCTAGATCTTGAACTTCCTCCTATGGTAAAGTGCCTTCATTTGATCCAAGAATTTTTCCAGTGCAGCACTGCCCAGTAGATGTTCAAAAAAATGAGGCCAGACCTTGCGAACTGATGCCACAAGGAATGCATGCAACTGATTGTATGTTTATAATATCATGTTCTTTGAGATTCTAACACATCTCCATTGGAAGAAAAATAAGGACAATCGCCAAACCAATATTAAAAAAGTAGGTGGCAGTGACAATATTTCAAAGTCAATACATTGGAGGGACTTCGGTTCTGATGTCTACGAAATCCACACTTGTGGAACTACAAAAAGTGCACCTACTGATATACCATAGAATATACAAGCTAATCCCAATGAATTTACCGAGGCATCAGGCAAAGATCTAAATCAGACTAGTATCATCTGCCATGCCAATATTTGCAACTCAAAATTCCACGTGCCAAAAACTATGAAAGAGATGCCACTTGAAAGATAGGGTTTACATGGGATCCCGACTTAATACTGCATTCCATCTCCAATGCCATTGGGATTTGCAAGCATAACTAATGGCTGCTCCTGTACATTGTTTTTGCAACCACAATAACAATGATAGCACAATAACTCATAGGATAGGAAAATACTACGAGACAATATAGTAAAGGCTGATTGCTGAAAGTTGAACAAAAAAATGCCTTGCAAATATGAACAAATGAAAATATTGATGAACTCTAATGCAACTCAGCTAAGCTCCCAACACAGGTGCAACCAATCTCCTGTTGAGAATCAGCCTACTGTTGCTCCAGGACCTAAAAAAGAAGCACCAAAGTTCCAAAATTATATCAACAGATCTTACAACAGGCATTCAAGTAAACCGAGGAAAATTCTCAAAATAAAAGAGTAATGGATTTGATGTATACCACACCAAAAACTGCAAATCACTCGGTTGGGAGTTGCTCATGAGCTTACTACAGTGAATAAGTCACCAAAAATAACTTTTATGCAACCATCTATTGGGTAGATCAAATGGAAGAAGATGGACAAATTGGCGGTTGTCAATGCCTGCACATAATTCTTTTTCTACTTAGTAATTAACATGTGCATTTTGCATTCAGGACTGTCTGGGTTCAACCTGAACCAACGCTAACTCCTTTTTGTCATGGCATATTCAAATGTTGATATAGAAAATCGTAGCTTGGGCCCAGCTCAAGCTATTGGCAACCCTACACCAGCAACCATGAACCAACCATATATTATGACTAATTCTCTCTTACTGGTATTCTTTTAAGAGACCTGATTAGTCATTACCTATTTACACAATTCACCAGACTAATGACCTTACGGTGATGCATAATACAAATTCCAGAGTGTTTTAAGTTCCACACTGAGTAGCAGCATAGTAGTGCAAACATGTGGATTTGTGCTAATAGATCATCATAAGACTTAAATTGTGTAGATGATGCGCAGATGCACCAAGCAAACTAAAAGAGGAGAGATAACATTTACATAAAAACATAAATGCAGAAGCAATATATATGCTTATGGCTTGAAGTGTCACCCTGTCAGTAATAGATTTTTGTCAGATTAAGGACACAATAGTGCTACTAATCTACTTGCAAGAAAACCAACCAGGCATCAACACCTGGAACTTTATTCCATGTTAGCAAAAATACCATTTGTGCATGATAAAAAACCATGAATCTCTCGATGTTGAACTCGAACCCATTGTTTTTTCCTACAAATATCAAATCCCAATTTTAAATATTAAAAACCTTAAGAAAACCGATCGACTTTAATCACAGGATGCAAACGGCATTTTCACTTATCTAGAATAAAGTTATATGTGTTGACGTCTGGTTGGTTGAATAACCATGAAAATGAAATAGCTAACTAGTATATTGTGGAGAACTCGTGATAAAAGAATATAAGCCACTAGATATTTGGACCAAGGTTTTAAGTTTCAGTTTCGGAAATGCATTTCGATCATTTTGGCCCATTTCGGTTTCGGTCAAATTATTTTTTAAAATTTTTTTTGACTAAACTTTGACTTTAAATTTAAAAATTTTAAAAATACAAAAAGATTTTATATACATATATTTTTTAAAAAATTATTAAATAAAAAAAATTGGGTAAAAAAAGTACTTAAAATGTTGAAAAATAAAAACTTGCCCCGAGTTGAATTCGAATCCAGGTCAAATGTGACCTGGATTAAGATCCTAATCACTAGGCTAAATGTGGGTTATGTCATAAAAATAATATATAAATATAAATATCATATTTTAAATTTTGAAACTAACTATTCACACCGAAACATTTTGGCCGAGTTCGAAACTGAAACATTTCGGCTGAAACTTAAAATCTTGATTTGAATAAGCCATAGGTATAATATAACTAAAGCATGAATGAGGCAATACATTGAACATTGCAATTGATTTCTGCTTTTCGAAATAGAAGATTACAATGACAAAAGATAAGTGAGTACAGACATTGGAATAGGTTATAATGACATCAAATCAACTACTTTAACTGACCATAGAAAGGCCTTTCACACAACATCAAAAATCGAGAAAAGGAACAGCAGAAAGTCTGATCATAGAAGATAGGTGCTAGGTGAAAATCTATGTATGTACAAAGGAAGATGACTCGAGGAGACTAAAATATGACCAGCAGTAGTTAAAAAGTAGAAAAAACAAATGTACATAAAAAATGGATAATCAAAGAGAACTTAAAAGTTCAAAACAGAAAAGGCTGGTGGCTACTAATATACACCACTAGCAGTTATAATGTTTTGGCTTGTTATAAACTAAGGTAGAGACTACAGATTTAGTTCCTATAGTGCTTTGGCATGTTATCGACTAAGGTAAAGACCTCAGATGAAGTTCCAACAGTAAAAGAAAGCATCTTGACAATGATTACAAATTTGCAACAAGTGAAAATGCATCAGATTTTTCAGTGAAGCCCACCAACATACAGAACCAAGATGCTCTACAATATACTTGATTAATATCTTCATCTTAATGAAGTTAGAAGAACAGATCTTTTCGTAGGGCGACTTTTTCAAGTGTCAAAACCTTTGGGATTTTGTATTGAACGCAGAGCTCAAATGTTAGCCTGATGGACCTTCAAAAAGCACTGGTTTAGGCTTTCACAAATCGTAAAGAACATGGAGGAGAATGGAAAGGAAAGGTGGAAATTAAAAAAGACAAAACGGAATTTCTGTAAATAATGGTCATGTGGACAATCATTTTCATGCATCTTTTAGCAAAGCAGGCATATTACTTGCCTGGAAAAGAAGAGATGAGCAAAAATAAGTATTTTTTTATCAGGGTTAAATACCATGAAAACTTGAAGGAAGTAGCATTAGATAAATTGAGAAGTTTGTGAGTAAGAACTAGATGGACCCAGATGTTTTTCAATCGACAAAAGGGCTTGCTTAGTGAATGAATTAGAACAGCAAACATTTTGAAAGTGAAGTGAACGGAATGACAGACCTATTTTTCTTCATAAAATGGTTAAAGGATTAGTTAAATTGGAGAGGTTCTCTCAATAAAGGGGGTTGTAGTCACCATCAGAGGCAAAATAAGTCGTTCACCACCTTAAAAGTTATACATGACCATACATGATATGCATCAAAAGTAGAAAAAACGTTGATACATTTGGAATTCCCCATAAAACTGTGTTATAAGAGAGATAAGTCGCAAGAACAAATGACAAGATAAATATACTTAAGAAAGTTTGGGTGTATCTCATTAGGTTAAGATGACCGGTTAGAAATAGCTCATCAATTCCCGAAGAATTCACTCGCGTTATCTTTGAGGACAAAACACTACCCAAAATAACTCCAGAACCTTTAAGTCTAAGTGCATGCTACAATTCATGAAACCAAAAATAATCAACATCTCATAGATAACAAATATATGCAAGAAAAGAAAAAGGAGAATCATACGAACAACTAGCATTAAAATAAAAGAACATCTAACACAGAAGAAGAAAGTTCATACCTTCCTTATCATTGCCATTGGAAGGACAGCTATTGGCCATCATGTTCCCTCTACCGCATGCCGAGAACTCCGATCCTGAGTTGAAACTTCCCATACACTGCACATTCCTGATTTCGCAAATTCCAAAACCCTGGCCATTTACCGCGCCATTATCGCCGCCGACCTTCCCCTGCATCCCGGGAAGCAAGCAGTGCACTTGATCATCACACCTCAAATCGCACGAATTCAAGACATGCGCCCCACCCATCAATCCAGCAGCCTGCACCGCCGGTTTCTGATACGGAAAAGACCCGATCTCCCCTTCGATCCTTCCCCTGATATCCACGAGCAAACACCTTAGCCTCAAGACCTCGGCTTCCAGCGCGGACTGGCCCTGGAGCTTCTTCATCAGTTGCTGGTTGAGCGTCCGTAACTGGACGACCTCGTCCTCCAAGGAAGCGGCGCGCGCCTTCTTCTTCTCGCGGTACTTACGCACGGCTTCCCTGTTGCCGAAGGAGCGCTTTTTGGTGGAGCCCTTCTCGGAGGAGTCGTTGGCGGCCTCGTCAGCGGAGGGGGCAGCGGGGACGATCTGGGTGTGGACGTGGAAGCAGGTGTGTGTGTGGGAGAGGTCGGGGCCGGGCGGGTTGCAGGTGTGAGTATGGGTGCAAGCGTGGTGATGGTGGCCGGCGTCCTTCGGGTAGTCATTGAGGAGGCTCTCGATCACCTCCGGGTTGGAGAAATCGAGGTCGGCGTCGTCCATGGATGAACAAGCAAAACAAGGATCTTTTCCGATCAAATGAGAGGGAAACGAAAGATCTGTTTGCAGGAATTCGATCAGATTCCGCGAAATGGGAGAAGATTGGAATTCGCGACGGATTGCGGGGACGAAGAACCCTAGAAATTTTCTCGAGAGAGGGTTGATGGAAAGACTAGGTGTGATCGGTAGGACGAGGGGCGTCACGGGGACAGCCGATTTTTCCTATTTTTGCTTTTTTGGGGAACAAAAATCGGAAAATAACTAAATAAGAGAGGCCAAATAAAATCACGGTCTTTCCTAAAAAGAGATAAACACCGGACATCGGACGCAGAGGAATCGGTCTTGTAGCTCTGGATTCCATATCGTCCGTTGATTCCGCGCAGCAGGATCTTGCTTTACCGTATGTAGCTGCTTGAACTATTTTAATACAAATAAATTTGTCATAAGCACAGATTTTACGGATCATGTATGGATGTTAAGAAGGAAATTTTAATGCAAATGAATTTGTCATAAACAAAGGATTTACTTATAATGTACGGACATTAATAAGGATTTTTATGCAAATAATTTTTGACGACAGACATTATACCTCAATTTCAAGAGAATTATCACAATAATATCCCTTAATATATGTTTGTAAACATGTTAAACTTAGCCTTGCAAAAGAAATTTTAAAAAAATTCATAGGATTTAGGAAGTGGAATAACAATGCACGATATTTCAAGCATTTCTATGCAAACAACCCAAAATAAAACGTCCTGCTCAGACTAATTAGAAAAGTGTAGCACCTATAGTTGAATGCATATAAACTGTAGTATATTCCAACAGTCATGAAATGTAGAAGAGAAAGCCACAAACAAAGGAATACAAGATTGTTAATAAAAAGGCAACCAGAGACACAGGTCAGTTGGAGATTCAAGACAAAACCATCTCGACAGTTGGCAAAATCAATTGACGAGTTGTCAAACACCAGTTGAACAAATATAGCAAGGCAAAACCAAGCCTTTAGATATCAAATGGAGAATGCAAGATACATATATCAGCATGTCCATGCAAAGAGAGTGGTCTTAAAGATGGGAAATCTCCATTGCATGAATATCTAAGTTGAGCTGCAATAGCGAGTCGGTTACGGATCACCACAGATCACAGAAGGGAAACACAGTGTGTGATGGCTCCCCGTAGGCTCACTAAATTTGTCAGCTGAATATACACCAAGTTCTGGTTGGATTCATAGAGGAAACAACATGGTGGCAGGCGGCTCATTGTTCCCTTTGCTCTCTCTTCCAACCTTCAATCACAAAATGGAGCAGCTCTTTTGAGCCTTTCTTTTCTTTTTTTTGCTTTTTGGAGGCTGCAGTACCACCTTAATGGCTGCATCAAACACTGCCTTAACATTCTGCACAAAATAGAATAGGAGCCCCAGTAAAATCACATAATAGGCAAAAAAATTTAAGAAGAGAGCAAAGAACGTACTTGCTGTGTCTTCGAACTGCACTCAATGAAATAAGGTGCACCTATTAGCTTCTTTAGCTCCTCTCCCTTCAGAGATAAAGAAAAGCATTAAAATTATGCATCCAACAGTGGAATTGATGCAGATTGAGAAAATCTTCTGATGACAAATAAAATACAGCACTTTAACCAAGACAGTTACCTGGGCAGTAGTAATTGGCACAGCACCAGGATGATCTACAAAGAACTGCTTATCGTCTCGAAGATCTAGAAAGTGACATAACACACCAATTGCAGCATGAACGTTAGAAAATGTAATAGCACAGCAGATCAAGTCTTGATCTAGTTTTAAGAGTTAACTTGCAAAACTGCTAACACCGACATGATAGTTAAGTTCTAAACATAATTACACAGCCAAATGCAATAAAACCACCTTAAAGAACAAAATGGCAACAAGGAGCTAATAAAACATACAAGAGCATACACAATGTCAAATTCAAGACAATGGAGCTAAAAGATAGCTTCAAGAACTAAAAAAGGTTTGTTTAATCAACACAATCTTAAAAAAAGGATTTTTACAATTAGCCCCTTAAGATTTAAATTGATCAACAAATAACACATTTGAGTTAATTCATGGAGGAACATTTCTCCAACATGTTTTTCTTGGCAAAAAAATATAAATTGGACGCTAAAATACTCAATGCTCCTGTGGCGAATGGAGGCTGAGAAGATGTTTAATCAGAACTAGCTAGAGAGAGAAGACGGGATTTTTACAATTACCCCATGGAGACTTAAATTGATCAACAAATAAACCCCCGGTTAATTCATGGCTATTGGAGGCTGGGATAAATGTCCTTTTGTAGTGATTGAAGATTAGAAGTAAATCACGATTCCTATGGTGTTTTAAGGCCAATTGCATTTAAAAGAAGAAAAGTAAATCTTCTTTGCTTGCCAAGTCATTGAATAGGTGGAAATAATTTGGTCTTTTACCAATCTGTTGTTTGTTCAACCACAAGTGAAGGTCCATTAACACCATCAGAAGTCAGGCCATGGGGGTATTTGCTAATAAATTTAAATCTCAGGAAAGGTGATTAAGTTGAAACCAAAGGGGGCATTCGTATGATAGCTCAATCTCAACCTAATAAGTCTCACAAGGCTCAGGAATTGTAGCTTTAAAGGTTGTTTTCAACACATAAATAAACACAAATATTGAAAAAAAAAATGCACAGATTTTTGGATAACAAGAGCTATCAATGACATCCAAAATTAAAGTTGTTTCATGTTCTCAAAACAAATGATATTCTCAAGGTTTTCTCATACAGGGTGTATAACTAGAGTTTTAGCCTTGTAGAATATATTTTAATCAGTGAAAACACTTGGATAGATAAAACTTGTAATATGAAAAATGGCTCTGATGGTAAAAATTAAAGGTTCTATCACATATATACAATTGCAAGAACACCAGTATACCCAGCAAAAACTGTCCCTTAGTTTAGTTTTTCATTATCACAACATTATATGTGAGAAATGTGTGCTTCTAGGGCTATTTGATCAAAACATTTTTCAAAAATATCACTGTGATGATGCCTTTATACCTCTCATCCAGACATATGTTACAGCAGGAGGCATGTACATTATTTCAAAAAGCGTACAGGGGCATAAATTCACATGCATTTTACAGGGGGAATACATGGAATTATCTTTACAGGGTACATACACAAAAGTACCTAAACCTTTGCAAAGGTAAGAGATTTTTTTTTTAACAGAACAGAAAGGGGAAAGGACCAATATTAGATGGACAGAAAAGAAAATGCAATTATATTCACACAAGGCATAAAATGATATGCTGAAAAAACATTACCGAGTTTTGTTCCAACAAGAATTATAGGAACACCAGGAGCATAGTGCCTCAGTTCAGGAATCCACTGTAAACAGTACAGTTTTGAAACAGATCAAAACATAGATAACCTAGTGTATTCAGAAAGATGCCAAGTCAAAAAAAGAAAAAAAGAAAGAAAGAAAGAAAAAAGGGGAATAGATGACCAGTATTTACCTTCTTGGCAACATTCTCATAGCTGGCCTTACTTATAAGGGAGAAGGCCAGCAAAAAAACATCAGCACCGCGATAGCTCAATGGTCTTAATCGATTATAATCCTCTTGCCCTGTTGCATTAAAATATGAAATCACACAAATGACAAATACCTATTAAGTCAAAACCTAAGCATAAAAGCTCCACAAGGAAAGGGAAAATACCTGCAGTATCCCACAGGCCAAGGTTCACAGTGTTTCCATCAACTACGACATTTGCACTGAAATTGTCGAAAACAGTGGGTACATAATCCTATTTCCAATAACAAAATAGGCAGTAAGTTTCAATATAGGGAGGAATAATTATTCTCCAAACATCAGAAACAGAAATGGAAAGTTATTACATAGTTAATCTTCACAGACAAATTCACAGCGACCGAAAACTCCAAAGAAAGTAAAGCAGCACACATAGCTTTCTTTAAGGACATACTCTCAGCAATATGATGAAAACTCCAAATAGAGAAGCACATGGACTCAAATAATGAACTTTCAGCCACAGATATTCTAAGTAGTTGAGAACATAACACCAAAAAGCTCCATCACAAATACTTGAAGATGTGCTAATCACACATAATCTGAGAAACTATGGAGATAGTGCAACACAATCGCCAAATTAAACAACACTAAACCCTGCAAAAATGGAATTTCCGCGAGATAACCTCAACCATCAAATTCAAAAAGAAATTTCCAAATTCTTTTCCTTCAGAAATCCTCATTTCCTGTTTTGTGGAAGGCACAGTTGACACCATTCAAACCTAACAACAAATCTTCAGAATCAATTCTTTAGCAAAAGAAAGTCACATAACGAACAAAAAAAAATGAAGGAAATCCTCCATGCGAAGCTAAAATGTAGATCACGAAAGCCTAGATCTTCCGTAATAAACCATGAGTCAAACAGGAGACAATCAAAAGGTGCAATGGCCCCAAACTTCTCCAAAGGAACACCCCCATTTATGGTCCGGCAAGAGCAAGGAACTAATTTCCTTCTACCATCACTCCATCAAACATCACCCAAAATAATCTTAACCATGTAATTCTGAACACTGAGCAATAAAAAACCAAATCTTACAAGTACAACAATTGATGCCCTGCTTTTAGGAAACCAATGCCGACAATCCCCTGAATCAAGCATTTTCAAAGACGACTGCCTTTACATCATCAATTTCGCATGATGAATCTTAATATCTACCTACGATTTTCTCGCTAATTTTCTCCGATCAAACCCTCAAATCAACCCAAAAGCAGCAAAAATTTATCCAAAGAACTAACAACAACAACGGAAGACAGTGGAAGAGAAGATCCAAGAAACTCACCGTGGGGAAGGTGTTGCTGGTGTAGGAAATGAGCATGCAGGTCTTCCCAACAGCCCCATCCCCGACCGTGACGCACTTAATAAACCTCGACGCGCTCATCTCTGCCGATCTCCTCTTCTCCTCCCCAAATCACGGCCAGAGACCCGAATCAACCCCAAAGCATCTGCAATTTCCCAGAACCCACCAGCATTCCCTCAGTCGCAGAGTCCAAGAATCGCTCGAAAAGGAGAGTGAAGGAGCCCTAACCGTAGATCGTAACGAGATCCGCAGAGAGATCAGAGAAAGAGAGAGAATCCGCACCTTGGAGACGAAGGAGAAGAAAAATGGACGGGAAGAAAGCACCGGTGCGAGGGAACCGGTCGTCGTCTCCCAACCCCGAATAACCATCCGCCTGTTAAAAGGAACTTGTTACCATTTTTTATTCTAATAAATTAAAAATGATTACACCTACGAGGACAGCTAATTATTATGATATAATTTTTTAATAATTATTATTTTTATTTCTTTACATTATAATTTTATTATTATTAAAATTATTCTTTGGGTGGTCTAACTAACCACTTTCTAATTATGGTTTGGCATTGCTACTTCTTTAAGCATGGAGAAAATGATGCCATCGTTCATTTTAAAAAAAAAAAATTGAATATTTTGGTACTTGATCGGGATTAATATTTGAATTTCAAACTAAAGCCAAGTGTTGGCTGGTTGACCAGTCAAAAAACGTGGTCGTCGTCTCGTTGGCTCCATGTTCTCGTGTTGTCGTACATTGATTGGAGCGGATCCGGCCCGGCCAAATTTTGGAGCCCGATCCACAATCCAGTCCAGACTAACAAGGCCCAAGGAAAATAGGAGGTGAAAGACGAGGGACCCGCACAACTTCACAATAGCCAATGGGTTTTTTTGCAAATAATCCACATATTTTTAGACATAATTACCTATAAGTCCTTGTAATTAACTTTAATTATCCATAATTCCGTAATTTCCGGAATAACCCTCTCGTTATTTAATCAAATTTTTTCCAAAAACTTATTTTTACACTTAAATCCTTAAAAACTTTTTTTTTATATTTACGCCCCCGAAATTCGATTTTTTATAAATAACACCCCGAAATTACTCCGATTTACAGATAAGTCCCCGAAATTCGGATTTTTACAAATAACACCCCGCAATTATTCCGATTTACAGAAAATCTCCGAAATTCGACGGCTGCCGGAGTGGCGGCGAGCGGGCGGCGACGCCGGAGCCGGCGGCGGGAGTGGAGGCGGAGGCCGGCTCGCCGGCACCAGGGCGCGGACAGCCAAGGCCGAGGCCGTCCACGCCCGCGTGCCGGGGACGGAGGCCGAGGCCGGAGCGCCGGCACGAGGGCGCGGACGGCCGCGACACGCGGGACGAACGGAGAGGCCGGCGTGCCGGCAGCAGGCGCGGATGGCCTCGGCCTCGGCCTCCGTCCCCGACCTCCGTCCCCGTCCAAGGCCTCGGCCTCCGTCCGCGCCTGCGTGCCGGGGACGAAGGCCGCGGCCTTGGACGGGGACGGAGGCCTCGCCGGCGCGCGGCCTCCGTCCCCGGCACGCGGGAGCTGACGGAGGCCGAGGCCGTCCACGCCCGCTGCCGGCGCGCCGGTCTCGGCGTCCGTCCCGCGTGTCGAGGCCGTCCGCGCCCTCGTACCGGCGCACCGGCCTCGGCCTTCGTCCCCGGCACGCGGGCACGGATGGCCTCGGCCTTGGCCGTCCGCGCCCTCGTGCTGGCGCGCCGGCGCGCCGGCCTCCGCCTCCGCTCCCGCCGCCGGCTCCGGCGTCGCCGCCCGCTCGACGCCACTCCGGCCGCCATCGAATTTCGGAGACTTTCTGTAAATCAGAATAATTTCGGGGTGTTATTTATGAAAATCCGAATTTTGAGACTTACCGGTAAATTGGAGTAATTTGGGAGTGTTATTTAAAAAAAACCGAATTTTAGGGTCTTAAATATAAAAAAAATAAATTTTTAAGGATTTAATTGTAATAATAACGGGTAAAATCGGAATTTTTTGAAAAAAATTTGATTAAATAAATAATTAGGGTGTAGATAAATATTTTCGAAAATAAAGAGTGTGGGTAATTCCGGAAATTATAAGGATTGTGAATAATTAAAACTAATTATAGTTATTTATAGGTAATTATCCCCTATTTTGTGACATTAACAAATAAGCCAGTCATTTTTTCCAATATATGCGTCTTCATCTGAACTGCCAAATCTTTTAGCAAAAGTTAACATAATGCGGCAAAAAATAATTGAAAAAAGTTTGAAGAGGGACCCAACGATTTTGCAGAATTAGGATCCAGTCCCAATCTGCAATCTAGCTGTTAAAAAGGAGATAAGCGCCCACACTTGCATTGTTTATCCGCAACAAGTGGCTTATGACGAACCCGGCCAATTGCGGTTTGGTAGACCCCAAGCCCACACCCAATTTCCATGTTCTCGTCTTAAATGCCCCCAGATGCTCTATCAAGATGCTTAATCAATAACAGCATGTTTAGCAATTGATTAGAAAATTAAGACTATAATTAGCTCGACAAATTCGAGATTTCTATAATTTTTAGTTTCATACATAATGATAATATAAACTAAACAGATTACGATAAAGCTGGTTACTATTGTCTATTTCCGCACCTTATTCAAAAAACAAAAGGGCGATGAAATAGAACAGTAACACCAGTCCCGCTACACCTGCAGAACATATGTACAAACCTATCTGACCAATCAGCACCTTCCACGCATACACCACACCAAACACCGGCAGTTTTCTTAAACGGAGCCGCGGGAGCAGCATACCGTACAGCTAAAGGCGGAGCTGGCGGCGGAGATCATCGGTAGCGCCAGCGTCGACGCCACTGCCGTTTCCAATGGCTTCTACTACACAAGATGTGGCTGGCGGTGGAGCAGGCGGTTTGGGTTTGGTGATCGAGAACCTCGGAAGCGGCAGGCTACTCGGAGGGGGCGAGATCGAGTACAAAGATCCATCGAACTCCGCCGCCGCCGCTTCCTTCTTCTCGATTGGCTTCTGCGGAGAAGCTTCTCTCTTCGCTCGGTCGCCCCTTCTCGCGGCCGACCCCTGTTTCTTCTGGTACTGATGGTTGCGCGGCTTGACGTTGATGGCGATCCCGTTTGACGGTGCCGAAACCGGGGCCGGTTTCGAGATCGGGAGCGGGAGGAGAGGAGGAGCCGCTGACCGGCTGGAGGAAGAAGGAGACAAGGGGAGGGAGGAAAAATTCGGGGAAGGCCGGGATCCGAACAGTCCTTGGTGCCCGGAAGAGGACGGACCGCCGCAAGTTCGGAAGACGGCGCCTCCTCTGCTTTTCTTCGGATCCGCCGCGGCTTGATCCTTCAGGATGCCATCCATCTCGATTCCTCAGACAAAACAAGTGATTTTTTCTTCCGAAAATCGGATTTTTTTTTTTATTTTTATTTTTTTTTTTTTTGCGATCAAATCTAGCAAATCGATCGACGAAAAAAACACGAAAAATCGAAAAAAGACTACCAGATCGGTGGGATAAAAGCACCGATCTGCAGCAAAGATTACTGAGGAAAAAAAAGGAATAAATTGAAGGAAATAAATGGGGGTGATTTGACACCTCCAGGAACGAGATCGGGAAGGCACGGAGCGGCTTCGATTTATAGCGCAGGAGCCCCAACTGGCTATTCTCCTTGGTCGCCTTTTATAATTTATTTTCTTATTTTCCTTTACAATTAAGTTTTGGATAATTTCGAGGTGTTCTCCCTGGTTACCGACAAAGCGGCCACGGATCCCGAGGCAAGGGATGGCGGATCAGGCCGTTGATTGTTGGTCGGAGGGTGTCGCGAGCGGTTTACATTTGGTTGTTTCTTATGGAACCCCCCCCATAAAAAGGTGAATGTCTTTCACTAGTCCGCGTGAATGTCGTGATTATTTGTTTATCAACGGAAAAAATAAAGAACTTTCCCATGAACCAAAGCAGTCTATTGTGAGCAATATTAATAAGATTTCACATTTTTATCCGCTCGCACATTTGATATGTTCGCGCGGAAATTTCATTAACCGCTCTTTTAAAAAATATCAAAAGTTGTGATCACTCGAATGCAAAATTAAAACTAATTATAATGAAAATATTAATGGCGAGTAAATCTTGAAGCGTCACTCTATAGTTCGACCATCCAAAGAAAATCCAGCGTAACTTTATCTTTTATTTTTACTGTTTTTTATTATTTTAAAAGCGAGATTTTCTCTGCTTTTTATGGATTTATTAATTAATTTATTTTTGTGTTCTAGCTTGAAGAAGCTTTTTGCATAAATGATGGTGCGAGGGGCACCGACCACTTTCCTATTGGACCACGTCTCACCTCCTTTTTCTTGCAATTGCGCTTTTATTAGAGCACACGTCAAAATCAAATGAAAAGTTTTTTTTTTCTTTTTTGGTGGTAAACAACGGGAAGGAAGCTAAAGCCAAAAATTACTTTAAAAAATGAGAAAATAAAATCCATCTAGACTGACAATTACATTTAGATCCTAATCCTGACTTTCGAGGATTTTTCACGCGTAGAACTACTGGATGTAAGCAATGGTCAGATTTGGTTTTTCCGGACAAGCTCAATCCCAAAGCCTCATGCTTTATGATGGTATTTTTTGCATATATACCCCTAGATCTTTTTCCAAATGTACTTGTTTGTGCAATCACTTAATATTACATGACTAGAAAATAAAAAAGTTATTGGTATTAAGAAAAAAGATCAATATCCCTATGTCCACTGCCAGGTTTCTTTATGTCAAATACACGTTTTTCTCATGCATAGATATATAAGTACACGCATGGAAAATCTTGTAAGAATATGTGTACGTATACAAAAATTAAGTGCTCATTACCTACACCCCAAAATATTTTTTAATTATAAATTTTTTTTGAAAATTTCCGTAATTACCTAGACCACCCCTTTTTTAAAATATTTATTTATACCCCTGATTGTTATTTAATCAAATTTTTTTTTCAAAAATTTCGCTTTTACCTTTCATAATTTTACAATTAAATTCCTAAAAAATTATTATTTATTATATATATAGCTTTCAAATATTTGTATATAATACCATGAAATTAGTTATATTTACAAAAAAAACTCAGATATTTACAGTTAAACTTTATCTCCTCTCTCATTCGGCGTTACCTAGCCGCACGCCGCTGCTCTGCCGGTCTCCAGCATCGTCGTTCCCTTGCACCGCTGTTCTGTCGGTCTCCCGTGCTGCTGCTTTGCCGGTGCCCTGCGCCGATGCTCCCCCGCCCCCCCGCGAGCAGATTCGCACCCCTCGCGAGCAATTCGGCCTCTGTCTGCCCCGCCGGCCAATAGATCTGCGTTGGCATCTCTCGCCATGAGCATATCTTCTCTACCCATCGTTCCCCCCCCCCCCCCCCCCCCCCCCCCCCCCCCCACAAAACAAAAAAAAACCAAAAAACCAACTCCTTTCCACAAAGCGCGAGCCTAAGCGCCATGCCAGCGAGGGTGTGCTAGCATGCGGGTGAGGGTGCCACGTTGGCGTGGGTGCGCAAGAGCTTGGGCGCGAACGCCGGAGGCTGATGAAGGTGCGGGCACGGGTGACGAGAGGTATATTTGTAAAATTTAGTTTAAAAATAAATAAAATTTAGACTTATTTATAAATAAAAATATTCAAGCAGTTTATTTTTAATTATGTAAATATTAAACTTGTAATTTTAAATTTTAAGTTTTAAAACCTTCAATGTCTTTTTTATAAAATTATATTTAAAACATGATAACAAGTTTAGACTTATTTATAAATAAAAATATTTAAGGGGTCTATTTGTAAATGTACAATATGAAATTTGTAATTTTAAATTTTAAGTTTTTAAACTTTCAATGACTTATTCGTAAAATTTAGTTTTAAAATCAATAGAATTTGGACTTATCTATAAATAAAAATATTCAAGAGGTCTATTTTTAAATGTACAAATATTAAATTTATAATTTTAAAATTTAAATGTTAAAACCTTTAATGTCGTTTTTGTAAAATTTTATTTAAAACACGATAAAAAAACTTAGACTTATTTATAAATAAAAATATTCAATGGGTCTATTTGTATATGTACAACATGAAATTTGTAATTTTAAATTTTTAGTTTTCAAATCCTCAATAACTTATTTGTAAAATTTAGTTTTAAAATCAATGAAAATTGGACTTATCTATAAATAAAAATATTCGAGGGTCTATTTTCAAATATACTAATATTAAACTTTTAATTTTAAATTTTAAGTTTTAAAACCTCCAATGCTTTTTTTGTAAAATTTTATCTAAAACATGATAAAAATTTAGACTTATTTATAAATAAAAATAATCAAAGGGTCTATTTGTAAATGTACAACGTGAAACTTATAATTTTAAATTTTAAGTTTTCAAATTTTCAATAACTTATTCGTATAATTTAGTTTTAAAATAAATAAAATTTGGACTTATCTATAAATAAAAATATTCAATGGGTCTATTTTTAAATTTATAAATATTAAACTTATAATTTTAAATTTTAAGTTTTAAAACCGTTAATGTCTTTTTTGTAAAATTTTATTCAAAATATGATAACAAATTTAGACTTATTTATAAATAAAATATTCAATGGATCTATTTTTAAATGTACAAATATTAAATATATACTTTTAAATTTTATGTTTTAAAATAGTCAATGTCTTTTTTTTAAAATTTTACTCAAAACATGATTAAAAAGTTTAGATTTATTTATAAATAAAAATATTCAAGGGGTTTATTTGTAAATGTATAAATACTAAATTTGTTATTCAAAATTTTAATTTTAAAAACTTTAATATTGTAAAATTTTATTAAAAAATAATTAAAATTGGCTTATTTATAAAAAATTTTTGAGGGATCTATTTGTAAATATACTAAATATTGAACTTATATTTTAAACTTTTAAGTTTTAATACATTTAACTCTTTTCTGTAAAATTTTATTTTAAAACTTATAAATTTTGGACTTATTTATAAATAAAAAATGAAGGGACTTATTTTATAAATTCACAAATATAAAATTGTTAATTAAATTTCTTATATAGGGTTTATTTGATAAATTTTTATTTAAGAAATATTAACATTTGGACTTTTTTTATAAAAAAATTCAAGGGGCTTATTTGTAAATATACAATATATGAGGGTTTATTTATAAAATATTTTAAATATTTTTTTGAAACATATTAACATTTGGACTTTTTATAAATAAAAAAATTCAAGGGGCTTATTTGTAAAAATACAAATATTACTATTTATTTATAAATATTTAATATATTTCAGCCCCTTTATAAATATTTTTTTGAAAAATATTAACATTTATATTTTTTTATAAATAAAAATATTTAAAAGGTTTTTGTAAATATTTTTGGAGAAAGAGTGGAGAATGAGAAAATAAGTTTTTTACGAGTTTAATTGTAAAATTACCGTGGGTAAAAGCATAATTTTTTGAGAAAATTTTGATTTAAATAACAATCGTGTAGGTAAATATTTTGAAAATGGGTGTGATATAAGTAATTATGGAACTTCCGGAGAGTTTTTCGTAATTAAGAGATATTTTGAGAGGTGTACATAATTAGTCTAAAAAAATAAATGGAGAGTTCTATGGTGGATGATTTTTAGCAAGGTTTTGAAATTTTTAACATTTTTTACGACTTAACCAATAATATTTTGATTTAAAATTTAATTTTGGACTTCAAACTATATTATATTTAGTTTATATTTTAATTTTATTTTATCAATTTAAATTGAACTAGTTGGTTAAAAATCTTTGTCCGCGTGACTCAAATAGACTTGGGTTTGAATATAGGTTTTTTCATTTTATTTTTTATATTTTAAGTTTTTTTCCCCAAAAAATTTTATTTAATACTTTTTATAATAAATATTTGTATTTTTAAAAAAATTAAATATGTTTTAAAATTAAAATTAAAATATAGTTAAAAAATTTAAAAATAATTTAATCAAAATCAAAATAAAAAAGTATTAATTTTTGGTGGATATTGAAATTGATTTAAAAGTTAAAACTTGATACTTTATTTTTAAGACCGTCAAAATATATAAAAATCCCAAGCTTTATTATTATTATGATAAAATTAAAATATTAGTTATGAAATATTTATTTCAATAATTAGATGGTTGCGTACAATTAGATGGACAAACAAACACTTAAGTGCTAACTAAGCAGTAGACGATCGTCTAATTTAATATTACTAATAATTAGTCATTTAAGTGATATGTGTCTATTAGAAATCTAAGTTATTATTAACTATATTAGGTGATTATTATTCATGCCTCATATTTCATATCCTATATTATTTAATTTAAATGTAAATTAAATTATGACCATTCCTTTAAAATACAAGTCGATGATTAAATCACGATTATTCATTTAAAATAAAAGTTGGTGATTTATTTATAATAGATTAAATTCTCAGTTTTCATTTGAAATGAATAATTATTATTTTTTGCTTTTGATTTGTGAGGCATGGGATATGATAATGATGCACCAGGGCCTAATCCAAATAAAAATGGTGAAGAAATTGCGTTTAAAACCCTGGAAGACAAAGAAATTATGCCCGCGGACTTGGCAATTTCTTCAGATTATAAAAGAAAAAAAATCTCCAGTATTTCACGAAAGCAGCGGCAGACACCGGGAAAGCAAAAGATCCCACCAACAAAAGACGGCATGCTTTTCTGCAAGAATAAGGATCAACGAAACCTACTCTGCCAAGAAAATCAAAACCGAAAGCGATGGGGGATCTCATGGTAATTTTCCTCTTTTTATCAGTTCAAGGGGTCATCTCAGTTTCCCAAAAAAAATTTATATTCAAGTCCTAAAGTATTCCATAAATAAACGCTTGCTTAGCGGACTTTCTATCTAGCACATGATTTTAACAGTCCCGGGGCTCAGTTGAAATTCAAAAAGATATGAGGATTTATCCGCAAAATATTACAAAAAATAAAGAAAAAAATTACTTACAATTTCTGTAATTAATCCTAATTACCTATAATTTTCGTTATTTCCATAATTACTCATACCCTCTTTTTTTCAGAATCTTTATCTATTATTTAATTATTTTTTTTTAAAAAATTCTGATTTTACGTTATTTTTATAATTAAATCCCTAAAAACTTATTTTTTACTATTTAACACCCGAAGGCCGGAGGCTGAGTTTCGGATTTTCGGATAATTTTCTATAAATCGAAATAATTCGGGATATTATTTGTAAAAATTTGAATTTCGAAGGGTTAAATAATAAAAATTAAGTTTTTAGGGATTTAATTATAAAAATAATCGAGGATAAAATCGAAATTTTCTTAAAAAATTTTGATTAAATAATAATTAGGGGTAGGTAAATATTTTGAAAAAAAAAAGCGGTTAATTTCGAAAATTAGGGATTATAGATCATTAAAATTAATTATAGGGGTCGTAGGTAACGATGCGGCATTATGCAAAACTTAAACAAAGCTTTCGGGAGGAGTTAACTAAAAACAGGAGCATTAAAACGCGCACCTGCCCAGCTCCGTGATACGTGTCCTGCTCCAGCTCACAGCCCCCGTAATAATTCGACCCAAACCAAATCTAAAAAATAGAAAATTTCCCACACGAAGAGACCGTACGACCTTACCCGATTGCCTCGATATATGTTGCATTGCAGATTGTAAATAAATCCAACGTTCAAGATATCGTCCTATTTTAAATTTGTCCTTTTCGAAACCCAACATGGCGGCGATTTCTTCAAACGTGGAGCGCGCACCCGATGCATCCGTAAACCTCCGGATTGCAAATATCGAAGCATCGAATCCCCACAGCGCTTGCATTCCCTCTCAAATCCGTGGCCAGCAGGCGAGGAAGAAGAGCAAGAGACAAAGAGAAGTAGCTTTCAGGTCCCTTTTCGCCCTTGTCTCTGCCCTCTGTCTCTCCCTCCCTCGCTCTCTGCCTCCTCCTTTCTCTGCTTTCCAGCCTCGAAATCCTCTGCAGATTGTTTGATTGATTGCTAGGGTTCTGCGTGGATCGGCGGCGATGGGACTTTTGAGCTCGATACTGGGATGCTTTGGATTCGGGACGGGATTGTCTATCGGCGCCGTCATCGGCTACTTCCTCTTCATCTACTTCCAGCCCACCGATGTCAAGGTGTTGAATGTTTTTTCCCCTCTGCTTTTCCGATTCGGATTTGTCGATCTTGATGCCGGATGCTGTGAATTCGAAGGATCCTACGATTCGGCCGCTCGTGGAGCACGATTCCAATTCGTTGGAGAGGATGCTGCCGGAGATTCCTCTCTGGGTTAAAAGCCCGGATTACGAGCGGGTGAGCAGTTGCTTGCTGTGGGATTTGTTCAGATTTGAGTATTAATTTTTGTTTAATCTTCTCGTGCTGAAGGTTGACTGGCTGAACAAGTTTCTGCAAATGATGTGGCCCTATCTGGATAAGGTGTGGAGCTGTTGTTGTGAAGTTTCATGGTTCGTAATAGCCTGATTGTTTGTCGGTTTGACGGTGTTGTGTGTGATTCGCTTTCAGGCAATCTGCAGAACTGCAAAGGAAATTGCGAAACCGATCATTGCAGAGAATACTGCGAAGTATAAAATTGGCCCTGTTGAATTCGCGGCGTTTACGTTGGGTTCCCTACCGCCTACTTTCCATGGTCAGTTTGTCATGTCTGTTTCATAACCTGAACTCTTTGATGAATTGGTTGATGCATTTTTTAACACAGGTAACCGTTTTGAAAGTTATGGAAGCCAAAAGTTATCATGATATTCTGTTTTTTGGTTCGTTTCAGGATGGAAGAAGTTAGCTAGCTTATGTAGTTCTAGGAGTTGGGAATGATTAAAATGTCCCTAGAAATTGTTACAATTCAATGCAAAGCTTTGAGATTGTCTTTACATGGTGGATGGAGTTACAATAAGTAATTGAATGGGGAACAAGTACTATTACTGATACTTCTTAATTAATGTTGGTTATTCGTAATGTCAAAGTTTAGATGCTCACAATGACAAAAGGAATGAAGCAAATATCCCTTTGAAATTTCTGTGACTCATTTGTCTAATCAAATGATCTTGGTTCTTTGAAGAAAAGGGCCAAATTCAGATGCCTACAAGACAAAAGTGAATGGTAAAAAAATCTAATTGTTGAATGACATAAGAAGCTAAGATCTCTAGCAACCTGTTTCTATGGATGTCAGAGTATCTTGGAGGTTTTCTGTTAGATGTGTTTTGTTCCAAATGGTGGTCTTCTGCAAGACATTTTTTTTATCCTAAAAGCTAGAAAAAAATTGCCAGGAATGAAAGTTTACACGACTGATGAGAAGGAGTTGATTCTTGAGCCATCACTAAAGTGGGCTGGAAATCCAAATGTCACTGCTGTGGTAAAAGCATATGGCTTAAAAGCATCAATTCAGGTTCTTAATTTGCATTCACATTTCATTCAAATTGATATGATATCTGAAGTTATGAAAGTGTAACAGACTCGCTTCTTCTTTCATCTTTTTGGGTTTTCAGGTGGTAGACATGCAAATCTTTGCTGCACCACGAGTTACTTTGAAGCCTCTGGTCCCTAGTTTTCCTTGTTTTGCCAATATTTTTGTTTCTCTCATGGAAAAGGTCTGTAGGTAATTTTGTTTCATTTCTTTGAGTTCTTGATCATTTTGCTAATTCTTAAGCTAGTATCTCTGTGCTTCCAGCCACATGTTGACTTTGGACTAAAACTTTTTGGGGCAGACATTATGGCAATCCCTGGTCTTTACAGATTTGTGCAGGTAATTTTGTTCTGCTGGTATTGTGCATTGTACTTGCATTATTTGTAGTCATACAGAATTCACACACACTTTTTGTCTCAAGGATGAGACCGAGATAGCACTAACTATTCGTTTTGCTACTCATCTGTACCTCAACTTACCAGAGAGCTTGGACATTTCTCATTTTGAATATGCTAATGTGTCCTTGAGTAGTTGATAAAAACTATTGCTTGAAAGTTGTCAGGTACCTTTGGTACACCTATTTCAAGAATACATAGATTCTTTTTCCATAGTGTTATGTTGGATGCAATAGTTCAGTTTTATGGATTCCTAACTTCGTCGGATTGACGTAACTCCAAGATGAGATTGCATCACCGTGGGGCCAGAATTTATTGTTCCTAATTGCTTCTGTGCAAGTGTAGAAATAGGTTATAAGTTCTGTTTGATAAAATGGCTTTGAACTCTGTTAGAGGTTATCTTTTTTCTGGATCTATTGGCCTATTGTTTTTTTGAATGTGTGATTTGTTAACATTGGAAGTTGTTTTATCACCAAGCTTCCTTTGAATAAAAGAAACAGGATGGCACCTTTTCAAAACTAAGTTCAACCATTTGGGTTCAAACTATTAGGCCATTGGAGGTTATCATATGAAGTAATATCGCAAATGTTTTGTTAGTTACTTTCTATTTTCTGATGTTCTTTTTGATGTATGATCATCTCCAGGAGACAATCAAGAGTCAGGTTGCAAACATGTATCTTTGGCCCAGAACACTAGATGTGGCAATTTTAGATCCTTCAAAGTAATTTCTGCATTCATTTATAATACTTAATATATTTTATTCCTTATTTGATTACTATTGCTTAGCAAAATCGTTCTGTGATTCTTACAGGGCACTGCAGAAGCCAGTTGGTATTCTACATGTCAAGGTACTTAAGGCACATAAACTTAGAAAGAAAGACCTTTTGGGCAAATCAGACCCATATGTTAAACTAAAGCTCACAGAAGACAAACTTTCATCAAAGAAAACTAGTGTGAAGAAAGGTAACCTTAATCCTGAATGGAATGAGGAATTCAAGCTGGTTGTTAAGGATCCAGGAACTCAAGCTTTGGAGCTTCTTGTTTATGACTGGGAACAGGCATGCAATATCATCCACGTTCATTGTCTTTTGTATTTAATTTATGCCATTTAAAATTTTCTGCTATTGGCTTTGCTGTATGATTTATTTGAACTTGTTTATTACCTTTAGGTTGGGAAACATGAAAGGATGGGAATGAATATGATTCCACTGAAAGATCTTGCCCATGATGAACCAAGGACCTTGACACTTGATCTGCTTAAAAACATGGATCCAAATGATCCTCAAAATGAGAAGTCACGTGGACAACTTGTTATTGAAGTGACATACAAACCTTTTAAAGAGAATGAGATGGCCACAGATACAAGTGAGGATGCAGATACTGTTGTGAAGGCTCCTGATGGCACTCCATCAGGTGGTGGCTTGCTTGTAGTTATAGTCCATGAAGCTCAAGATCTTGAAGGAAAGCACCACACAAATCCGTATGTGCGGATTCTTTTCAGAGGAGAGGAGAGGAAAACCAAGGTATTCTTAATTATATGTCAGGCAGTTATCCATAATTTCTTAGTCATAGAATTCCTACATTCTGTTTCATGGTTATTTAGCACTAAGGGGACCTTTTATCATTGGTGCAGCATATAAAGAAAAACAGGGATCCACGATGGGAAGATGAATTTCAATTTGTGTGCGAAGAACCACCAATTAATGATAAAATACATGTTGAGGTTTTTAGTAGGCCATCAAGCATTGGCATACATTCCAAGGTATGGGCCCTGGCACAATGTTTTGAACTTTGATCTATATTTATGATGAAAACTTTGATGTCTAATGGCTGGTCCCCAGTTATCATTGAAATTTTGAATATAGGGTCTTAAACTAACCTTGATGATGCAATGCAAGTTCATCCTGCCTTACTCTGCATTCTGGGTGTTTATGTATGACAGTCATCTGCAAGTGTTCTTTTCCTGTGTTTCACTGCTTTGTTGGAATTAGAGAAATGTGATTGTGCAGATCTTGCAATTTCTCAGCATTATATGCCATGCTATTTGATAGCTGAGGTCTTACTGAAGGCAGAATACTTTCATTATATCAGTCATATAAGAATCTTATATTTTTTTATCCCCAGTTAATCTTAGACAATGTGTTACTTCAATGCTAAAATTATTTATTACGAGTCTAATATGGTTTATTTTCTTTCAGGAAAGCCTGGGTTATGTGGATATCAACCTTGCAGATGTTGTCAGCAACAGGCGAATCAATGAGAAATATTATCTCATCGACTCTAAAAATGGCCGTATCCAAATTGAACTGCAATGGAGAACCTCATAGAGAAAAAACTATATGTTGATCTTAAAAAAAACGAAAGGACACTGATACAGAGGACAAATACCTGCAAATATCTGAATTCTTTGGTTCTGTTCGTTCATATTGTGCTCTTTCTATACATATTTGGCAGGCTTGGTTATCTTTGTAAAAGATATTTTTGATTAATTCATAGGAGTTCATGCAAAATTTTACTGGCTTTCTTAGCTTTATAAAGTGTATCTTTTCCAAAATACGATCATCTATTTGAAGTGAAGCTGGAAAATCACCATCCAAAGTCGGTGGCCAGGGGTTTTCGGGCTTTTGTTTCTTCAGATAGAGAAACTTATTGCTATTGAGAAATATCACACAAATAGGAACCCAACATGTAAAATTGCGCAAATAATATCCTAAAGCCAAAGCTGTACTGGACCCAGCAGCTGATTCAAAAATGAAAATCTCATTTCCCAGTTCTCCATGCCTTAACCAAAACCTACTCTTTGATGAAACCATACTTCCATGAGTCCCTCGTACCCAAAAACAAGAAGAAATAAAGCTCGCTGCCACCTATGTGCTATACCAAAGCTTTCTTACACTCTATACACATGAAACTATAACTATGCCGCCGAAAGTTATCATGGAAGCAGCCGCTTCAAGTCGAGCCCATGGTTCACGCTTCTGTGATTATAAACCAACTCAAACGCCTGCATGCAAACGTTGGCGAAGCCTGTCATTGCTTGGAAGAAGTTCGGGAACCCGGTCCGCAGGTTGTTCACTGTCATCGCCCTTGTGACACTGGCACACTTGTCGTACTTGCACTTCTCTTCTTCTGCTTTTGACTTCAACGCCTCCACCTTCGCCCGCATTTCAGAATTTGTGGAATAGGACCCATACTTGCTCTCAAGGGATTGGAGCTCTGCCATCCTCTTTTCCAGCTCCTTGAGAGCGGTCTCTGATCTCTTCTTTTGCTTGTGCTCCTCTGCTTGCTGGACAACGATGGCATGGATCACTGATAAGAAGCTCTTGATTCCCTCGGAGGCAACCTTGTCAGGAACTCGGTCGAGAGCAAGCTGCCACTCTTCACAGAGCGAGTAGATTTCAGGGTTTTGCTGGCTTTTGGCAAGTGGGTCGTGGTGGCATTGGAAGAGGGAGAGGCGAAGCCAGCCCGTGAGGGCATGTATGTAGTCTCTCTGAGTTTTGAAGAGGCTACAGAAGGCCGAGTGCCAGCGCTCGATCTCCAGCTCGAGCTGCACGGTCGCCTGCCGGTGGATGCTAGTTGTGGGATTCGTGCTGGTTGCATTGTTGAGGTATTCGAGCTGCCGGACAATGTGGGTCTGAACCTGATGGCACTCATACATGCTCGTCCACATGCACATCAAACTGCATAATAGTTTCATTCCAGGAGAAGAAAATCAATCGAACAGTTAGTACCATATAAATGATCATCAAACAAACAACGTTCAGGGGGATAAAGAATAAGAGTAAGACGCTTGAACCACATGCATTATACCACATTGCACTATCTCATTAGTAGTTTCATAGTAAGAGCATATAGCTATAGATCATTTTTCCTATAAAAAATTGTAATTGAAGTGAAAGACTAAAACATTTTCCAAGTCAAACTCAGATATGAAAAAGGCAATTGAGGTAAAAGCTTCAGACTAATTCCCCTACAAACACAATGTGTCTATGGAATTCCCAGGTTTGGAGCACTGAGTTCCTCTGAAACAAATTTCTTCAAATTCCTCTAGAATTTCAATACCTAATACAGCAATGATATCATATGAAAATTGCAGGTATTTTTTTGCCAAAAAAGACTACAGCTACCTAATAACCAATGATCGTGTAACACGCATCATAGCATGATCTCTCTCTCTTTTCTTCCGTCTGTTGCTGAAAATGGAAGGACTAGTTGATCAGTCAAAGGTCTTCTTCATCCTAACATTTGATATTTCTATATCTTTCTCTCTCAACCGACCAACCCTGGTTTCTGGTAGCCGCCTGTCAGTGACACCAGAGACTAGACAGCTCCAAACCATGATTACAGGACATCAAATATCATTAACAATGATTGCCAAAAGGTGGGGGGGCAAGTGGCAACAGCATAAATTCAAAGTTGACTCTGCGAGTCAACCACAGGATAATTGTTGTGGAGAAATCCGAAGCAAAGAGAGATGAACTGACCCATTAGCTAGCTCAAGGAGCTGGGGGAAGAGCTCAGATTCCCTCAACCTGATTATCTCAGAGGAGCTGGCTTCCGTGGCCTGGGAAGCCACCAGCATCTTGGACTCAAGCTTCTCAATCTCCCTCCTGTTCCTCTCCACCTTCACATAGTCCACCCCCTTTGCCTCCTGCCTCCTCAGGAGCCCCATCCTCTTCTCATGCTCCATCTTGATCCTCTCAGCGTTCTGTTTTCACAACGAACCAATTCACCATTTAATGCGTAACTGTAAAAGATTCACAGCAAGACAAACAGTATGAAATCCAGTTTGGCATCATTGTCCTGCAATCTGTTTGTTCTTGGGCCCCCAGACAAGCAAATAAAGAGCAAAGAACGAAGGGTTATGCCTGATAAACTAATCTAATCAACACCAGTGTCGGAACAAGCAACAAAGCATGGGTTCTTTACAGAATCAAAAGAAAACAATAAGGTAAAGATGGAAAGTTTTAGCTAAAAAGTGAAAATAATTGAGTAAAAAAGAGAAAAAATAGTACCTTGACTTCATGATAGAGCTTCTTCTCCCAAGCATAGAGCTTCTCCACAGTAGATGAATGGCTAAGACTTCCTAATCTAACTCCACCATTGAAACCCATTCTCCCCACGAACCCCTGTCCAGACCTTCCAAGCCTACAAAATCCACTTGCCTTTGAGTTTGAACCCCATGACCATAACGTTGGGTTCAAGCTCTTTCCGTAGTTACAAACCTTTCCTGCAAAAATTCGAAATTGAGATGAATACCTTACACAAAGCAAATCAAATAAGCAAAAACGAAAGTAACTTTCTTGCCTGTAAACCCGTGCGTAGAGGAAATCCCACACCGCGGGGATTCCAAAAGGAAAGAAATCCTGGCACCGGCGTCGGCAGCCTTGAGAAAGTACTCGTCAAGCTCCTTGACGATCTCCAGGAAGTCCTTGCTCCGGGGCGCGACCACCACTGCGAGCTCAACGGCGGAGGAGTCCTTGGAGTAGGCACTCACCACGGACGGCACCGGCGCGGCGGCAGGCATTGTCGCGGTGGTCTCAGAGACGGCTGTGGTGACCTCCTCCCACTCTTCCTCCGTGACGGACCGGGAGGACGAAGGCGCGAAGGGGTCCCAAAAGTCCCAGCTTGAGGAAGGGGGAGGCGGCGGGGGAGGAGGGGGGAGGATTGGGGAGGCCGTGACAGAGGAAGAAGCCCAGTTGTCGGAGCTTGGGCTTAGAGGAGGAGGGGGAGGTGGTGGTGGAGGAGGAGTTGGTAGGGGTGGAGTAGGAGGTGGTTGTAGCGAGGAGGAAGGAGGGGGAGGGAGTTGTTGGGTCTCAGCGTTGGCGAACTGGAGCAGGGCGGCTCCAGTGGAGCGGAGGGAGTGGAGGTAAAGCACGTGGGCTGCGGCGAAGGCTTGCCGGCCTTTGACGAGACGCTTCATGTACCGCCGGCGAGCTTTGCACCTGGATACCGCTTCTTCCCTCTCCAATATTGACAGCCAGCAACCCATTCCTGCTTCTACTACTACTACTTCTCTGCTTTCTGCTCGGTTTTGAACTCAAAGCTCAAATATTTGAACTGAAAGGCGATTCCTTTGCAAGGAGAACTTCTCTGACAAAAATTCTAGATTTAAATGGTTATAAAACTGCTGTAAAACGTATGGAAACAAAGTTTCTTTAGTGCCTCTGCAGCACTCCGGTACTTCTCTGAAACACACAACTAGAAATCTGTGGCTTTTCCTTCAGATCGTAAGCGAAAACTTAAGGAAAATAAAGCAAACAGGAAGCTCTAGCACGTCTAAAAATCTCTAAACCAAGCTTCACTCCGGGCTCTTCGTCTTCTTCCTCAGTTATCCCGTGGACAGGAGACGAGAAGCGGAAGCAGAGGAACAGTTTGAACTTTAAAGCGGCACCGAGTCATGGAGCCTTGGGCAGAGTGCATGAGAGGGGTTTTGATATGTTAATGTTACACGAGTCGAAAGACCATAATGCCCATGCTCTCTGTGCTAAATTTTGTGACTTGCCCTCCATTGGAGTGAAAATTATATTAAAAAGGTGGGTTTTTCTGTAAAAATGGAATATGTTTTGCCCAGGGTGATTTGGTCAGTTCACGAATTCAACGGGCATTTTTGGTACTGGATTTGGACAGTGGGGCGTTTTCGTTATTCTCGGTGATTGTGTGGGGGCACTTTGGGTAATGTACTGCGTGCGTGCTTGCAGTTTTTGGGGAATTGGGATGGGAGACTGGTGGGCCAGGAGCATTTTGGGAAATTTATATATGGAAAATATTTGAAATTAGTCCCGTGATATTTTCCAGTTGGAATGCGTCGAGAGTAACGTATGAGGAAAATACACAAAAATATCTGATGCTAAAAGAGGAAGGTGTTATTTTTGAATTAATAGGCGTATAATTAGCAGAGTGGTGTATTTGTTGCTGTTTGAGATGAAACAGCAAATCGCTACCCTCATCTTCGACCGTGAATTACGTGGCGCGAATTCGTTGGATCTGAGGTGTCCTAGTACGCGACATAGACAGAAGCCGCCCGCAGGCCCAGATAGTGGCCCGAAGCCCAGGTCCATATATATTGGGCGCATTAAGCAAAATAGTCAGTCAAAGCGGCTTAGACAGTTCTATTAAACAAGTGCAAACAAAATGCATGAAGATCAACAAAACGTCCGCTCTTCGACTTTAAATTATAAAAACATTTTTTAATGGAATTAAGTGATTATGTGAAACTTGACGTCACCATCGGATTCACGGGTAATTCGAATCTAATCAAACTTATAGTATTATACTAAACGAATTAATTTGAATTTGATCCGTTTATTAAATGAGTTAAATTTTTAATTTTTAATTTAATCTAATTTTTAAACAAATAATTCGATCTGATTATAATTTGATTTGACCTAAATTAATTTATTTAATTAAATAAGTTATAAGTTTGATATGATTTAAATTAATTTAATTTGAATCAATTTAAATTAATCCAAATTGATTCAAATAGATTTAAGTCGATTTGAAATATTTAATTAATATTAATAATTATAACATATTTTTAATAATGATAATAATAATATTATTACAAATTAAATATAATAAAAAAATACTTAATTTATAATAATTATTTTAAAAAATACTATAAAAATATTAAATAATTTAAATTGATTTAATTAGTAAATAAGTTAATCTAACTCGACTTAACTCGATTAAATAAAATAGGTCAATTAAGTTATAAATGGATTACTTGAATTAACTCGATTAAGATCTGAATTTTTTCGAATCATATTGAGATCAATCTCGGATTATAATAAATCCAAATTCGCTTAACAATCGGGTCATATATTATTACCATATCTATGTGAAACTTGGACCATAACAAAATAGCACAAATTCATCCAAATGTCAAATTGATTTAAATTTTTGTCACTAAACTTACATTTAAGTATAATAAGAAATTAAATATAATATATTAAAATTTCATCGTCATTTTATTAGTTAATTTCGATTTTTGATCAAGTGCAGGTATTTTCGACGACACAGACGGGCCACGAATCAATCAAAACTACTCTGGATTGATGTGCAACTTGATTGATTCAACAAAAAAATTAGCTGTTAGTCTACTACATTTGATTCAAGCTCTCTCCCTGTCTCTTCCCCCCCTCTGAGAACTCATTTATAAATCAAATTAAATATAAATAAACAAATTTTAAAAAAAAACCTCCTACACTGCCACTCTTTCAATGAAGATGAAGAAGCCCTGAAGGATCACAGGAGAACAAGTCTATCTCCTCTTCCTACCCACTGCTACTCAACTGTGAGTTACCTTAGAAGCCAAATCCTCGTTGAGAAATCTAGGTACTGGGGGTGGAGCTCAGAGCCAGAGTTATGCCCTGGAAAACTCTAAGCCTCTTCCCCATCTTCCCCTCACCCAACCCTGGGCTCTTGTTGCTAGATTCGGCACCGCCGTCCTCGAGAATCGGAGCCAAGACCGCAGCTAGTATCGCCTCGTTGAAGGCGTCGTTGTCCGGCAAATCCGGCAGAGACGGAGATATCCTTCTGTTCTCTGTTTCTTCCACTGCTTTCTCTTCTACTGCAGCTGCAGCTACAGGCTTCTCCATCATGTTCCCTGACCTTGTCCTCTTAAGGTTGCCAAGAGGGTCGTGGAACTGTTGCTGATGATTCATTCCAATCTGGTACTTCATCATTGAACTTGAATGGAACGGCAGCGCGTCGATGTTAAGAATATTGCCCTGTGCCAATGCTGGCGGCTTTGCAGCATTTATGTTCCTGGTTATGTTTATGTCTATGTTCTCATCAGCACAAGCATCTTGCAATGGAACGTAGTCGATACAGGGCTGCGGCTGCCAGATTGCCGATGAGCCTGTGAATACATCGAAAAGCCAGTTCTGCGCAGCGTCACTGCTGCCCAAAGACTTCGACTCGATATCTCTGAGCATCTCTTGCGTCCTTTCAAAGGCTTTGAGATGTGAGTCGGCTCCTCGGAGGCCATCAGAAGCAACCGGCCTCCTCACCTGCTTGAGGATCTCCTTCGCTTCGGAGATCCTTCCCTGCTTCATCAAGCAGATGCCGAGGTTGCACATCTTGTTGTTGTCCGGGCCGATCAAGAGGGCCCTCCGGTATGCCGCCTCCGCTTCCATGTACTCATCCTTCTGCATCAGCGCCCAACCCAAGTTCCCCTGCATCAAAACGAAGTCCAAGCATTCGTCTATAGTACACAAAACACATTATCGGATTCAAAGAAACTCTAAGAGGAAAAAGGAGAGATTTTTACTAGTAGTCGAGTTGCCTCTTGGTCGAGGGAGACCTGGAACTTCCTCCCCTGAGACCTTGCGGTCTTGGTGCGCTTACCATTGAAGGCCAGGCCTCGCTGGATGAGATGAAGCTTGTGCCTCAACAGAGCTATCTGATCATCCAATCTCCCACATCTCTGTTGATGATTCATCAGAAAAATCAACATTGGTCTATAAACATTGATATGATTCCAAAACAATTATAGAAATTGCAAGAACAATCAGAAACCTTGTAAAGATCGAGGAGAATATTATCCAGGGACTCCTGGGCTTGATCCGAACACCGACCCCTCAACGACTTAATCGCTTCAATGGCCTCCTCCGACCGGTTCTGCTGCTTCATCACAATGGCCATGTCCTTCAGAGCACTATCCACACGGTCTCCGGCGTTGATCGCCGCCCAGAACAACGCAATCGCCTTTTCCGGGTCCTTGTCCACAAGCTGCGCCGTTGCAGCAAACATCAACAAATCAATGCAGAGTAACAAAAGAATCAAACTTTGTTTTCAAGTACATTCAGAGTAAAATACCAGAACTTGCCTGAACTCTCTTGGCTCTGACATAGGGGGTGTCGCCGACCGGGACCTTGTAGGCAACGTGAAAGGCTTCCGACCCCGTCCGGACAACAATTGGCTTGATTGGCGAGGACGGAGCAGATTTGGTCGGCCGGATTGCGCCGGGGACGTTGAGGTTGTTCCATATGTCCTGCAACATCTTCTTCTTCTTGGATTAAAGCAGTGAGAGGTGGGGAAGCGGAAGAAGAAGATGATGACGGAGTTCTCTCTCTCTCTCACTCTCGCTTATCTCACTCTGTGGTTGAGGCGAGAGGAGGGGAGAGATTGAGGGGGAAAGTGAAGGAGAAAGGAGAGATCTTTGGGTTCCGTTGGGTGGAAGGACGCGCGGTGTTTATTTGTTGACGCTATTCGAACGTTGGAGATGACCGTTTGAAAAAGTAGCCGTTGTGGCTATTGCCATTTCCTTCTTT
Source organism: Trichopus zeylanicus subsp. travancoricus (assembly GCA_005019695.1). Classification (NCBI taxonomy): domain Eukaryota; kingdom Viridiplantae; phylum Streptophyta; class Magnoliopsida; order Dioscoreales; family Dioscoreaceae; genus Trichopus; species Trichopus zeylanicus. The sequence goes on along the minus strand of RXID01014846.1, from coordinate 296,955 downwards.
TGTGAGAATTTTGTATATAAGTCCATATAAGTTTTCGAATTGCCTTTAGCATTTATTTCCCGAAGGATTTTAAATTATCTAAAAAAGCCCTTGATTGATTTGCAAAAACACCCTCTTTTGGTTTAGGTCCATCATCCACCGTCTTATTATGAAAGCTTGTTACTTAAATTAAAACCAAAGGAGAAAAATGAGAAAAATACACCTTTTCACCATTGCACGATGATTAAAGGATTTATAGTTCTATTCTTGACAAGAAGTTGGATTTATTAGACTTAAAATTGTTAGGTGAATCGTATAAGTAATTAAATAAAAAAAATTATATTTTTCTTGTTAATTTACCGAAAAAATTTAATTACAACACAATATAAAATAAATATAATAATATCTACGTGCGGTCATATAATTTTATATCTTATTTTTATAAGAGAATAATTAACATAAAATAAAATTAATAATACCGTTTTTTTGTATTTTATTTTATGATGTCTCTAATCATGCTTATTTTATTTGTCATTCAAAATACATAAATAAAGTAATCTGTTTATATATATATATATATATATCGTTAGAAGAAGCGAATGATTTGGTCATGCAAAATATTGAACTGCTTCAATGAAACATCCTTTTAGGACCCGAATTTTTTTTGAAAAGAAAAACTTAAAATTACAGCTGCAGTGTATGAAATTATCGAAACTTCCAGGGGTTAATGCGCGAAACTTCCTTTGTTTTTCTGGGCCATGACTCACGGGCTCTCGGTAGTGGGCCCAACGCTCATTGCCGATGATGAACTGGCTAAAAATATTCGGCCCAATTGCCCACTTACTTCAGGCCAATGGCAAACGGATTGAACCAATCTAATTCCAACCCAATAACTTGTGCGCGAAAAGGTAAAGGAAAAGGGCAAAAAAAAAAAAAAAGAAAGAAAAAATTTGAAATTGAAGCAAAATTGGCAACAAAAGATTTCAGAGTTTTATTACTGGACTACTTAGTAAAAAATGGGGAGAAATAGAGACGGTAAAATTACGTCTTTCAGCTTCTATTATTTGATCATCTAAAAATAATTTTTGAAAAATTAATCTACTTTTAAGCGCTTATGATTTAAAGGTAAAAAATAAATTAAATTTTATTTTCATACATTTTAGTCCGAAATAACTTTTAAAAATAAATCTAATAATATTTTAAATTATAATAATACTAATAATTTTACATACAATGATAATATATAGTTTTTTAAAAGTTATTTATACAAAATAAAATAAAAAATATTTTATATAAAAAAATATATTTTCAAAACATACTTTCGTCTGACCAAAATGATAAAAATAATTTATTTTAAACTATTTTTAGAAGTGGATCGAAAATAAAATAATGTTTTTTTTTTCATTTTTTTTGTTTATTTTCAAACAATTAAATAGTCCTTAAATGAAAAATCTCAATGGGAGAAGAAGGTGGCCCTGGGAATCTGAGGCAGGCGCTGGGTTTTCGTGTAATTGTAGGTGTGCATACGGAGGAAGTGGTTGCCTGGTTGGAACCAAGGCGAGATCAAATGGGGCGCCGCATGATTCCCAGGTCCCTGTTTTCGGGCACGGCCCATCCCTCGAAAGCCCGACCCTAAAACTTGAGCTTCAGATGTACATCTCCCGAGGGCGAAGGATACCAACAAAACGGCCAACCAACCTCCTCCCTCCAACCCCCAACTTTGCATAAACTTGCACCACAAGAATCGATGTGGGACAAACGAGTGGAAGGTGAACCTAAGGCTCACATGACAACCATAACCTCTGTCCCTTCCCCACCCTCTTTTTCATCAGCATCGTTATTATTATTTCAAGGACCTCTTCGCTTCACCGTGGCCATGCATGTTACTCGTTAAACACCATTAGGTCTGGTTAAGTTAGGCATCATCTCGTGTTTCTGCTTTTGATATCCCAAACAAAATGCTAATTAAAAATAATTTTTTTTTTTTACTCTTTTTCCGAAATCAAGGTTTAGGTTATCTTCCTTCGACCTAAGGCTCGAAAAGCCAGCTCCGTCGGGTCCCTCCTGCCTAATAGAGAGTTGGCATTCATTCCCTAACAAGAAGAAGCCATGGCTCGTTCGGAGACAAGTTAGGCACACATCTCTCTTGACATAAAATTTCAAGAAATCCTAATCAAGAACCGACCCGACACAGTTAAAAATAAAAAAAAAAAAAAACATAAACTCTTTTTTCCTTAATATATATATATAGTTTGCACTCTTTAATCAAATCAGTAGACGAGAGAACACAAACAATAATAGACTGAGGAGTCGCAATCAGGGCGTGGCTAATGGCACCTAACAGCCGGTCCAGTGTTGTGCAACCACATTCGAGGCCTTGGTGATTGGACTGCTGCGGCCGAGGTCCCGCGTGGGATTTCATCTCCGATCTCTTTCTCATAGCCCAACTTGCCAACCATAGTTAATTAGCATGTTCTCATCTAACCCAACACATCGCTAACCTTCTCGCATCTCTTAACTATCAAATTTGATGATTAATTACTTTGCATCATCATAAGGAACTAACTTAAACTCGATCCATCGACGAAGAAGGACGGTGTGAGAGCAATATTATTATCACGATCAATATCAGCATCGATATTTGTAGAATGGAAGTGCACAACAAAGTAGGTTAGTAAACCTAATTGACCTATGTTTCTCATTAAAATGGATTATCAAGGTATCATGATAAAGATGGGGTGGGGGAGGCCTGCCACTCAAACCTTTCCCCACCAACTCGCATCTAGAAGCCCTAAACTCCCACTTTCTTTTTGAGTCAAATGCCTATAAAAAAACCTTCTCCTGGAGGGTCCATGGCAGTGCAACTAAGTAAGAAGAAGAAGAGAGAATTAGGGTTCGCTCATGGGGAGGTCTCCATGCTGTGAGAAAGCTCACACAAACAAGGGGGCGTGGACCAAGGAGGAAGACGACCGCCTCATCGCGCACATCAAAGCACACGGCGAAGGATGCTGGCGGTCGCTCCCCAAGGCCGCTGGCTTGCTTCGGTGCGGCAAGAGTTGCCGGCTTCGCTGGATCAACTACCTCCGGCCCGACCTCAAGCGCGGCAACTTCACGGAGGAGGAGGACGAGCTTATCATCAAACTCCACAGCCTTCTTGGCAACAAGTAAATTCCTTCGCTAACGACATCTCTCTCTCTCTTTCTTATTGCCTGTCGGTGGCTCTGATACCATGGACATGAATATTACAGATGGTCACTAATAGCCGGGAGGCTCCCGGGAAGGACAGACAACGAGATAAAGAACTACTGGAACACGCACATCCGGCGCAAATTGTTGAGTCGGGGAATTGACCCGGCGACTCACCGGCTGATCAACGAGCACGTCTCTAGGATCGCCGTCTCGTTCGACAAGCGGCCGGAGGAGAAGACCATTGGGTTTAGCTTAGAGGAAGAGAAGAGCGGCGGCGAGCAGGGGTTCCAGCGGCAACAGCAACAGCAACAACAAAGAGAAGAACAATGCCCAGACTTGAACCTAGACCTTTGCATAAGCCTTCCTTTTCAAGAATATCATGTGATTGATGAGCCTGTTGAGAAAGAAGAGAGAATCTGTTTCAGCAATACCTTTCTTGGTCTCAGTACTGGAGTCCTGGATTATAGAAACTTTGAAAAAGATGAGAAATAAAAGAGCATGTAGCAGATTAATCCTACTACTTAACAATTATATTGAGAGTATTAATCTTAATTTCTAGCATTAGCAACCTAGTACCTACTTTTATTTTACTTTACAGCTAACTTCGATTGCTTTTCGCTGCTAATTAAGAATGAGATACTTAGGGCAAAAGCAATAGGCCTTCTTTTTTGCTTTTCACGAGCTCATGTTTGGTAAGGATTCTGGTTCCTTTTTTTAGCGAGTGTTGCTGTTGATTCTCGAGAGAAAGCTGTGCAGCAAATGCCCGTGCCATTCAGTGCATCTGAGCAGCTTGTGTGTGGATAAGAGGTGAGAGGATGAGAAGCCTTTTAAGTTGGGGAGGTAGGTAGCCTATCTCAATAAAGAAACAAAGTGTAGATAAATATCTTTGGGAGGCCATACGAGGGCCACACTAAGTGACCAAAACTCCATTGTCAGGTTTGGGACCCCATACACAACAAGGAGAATCCCGTTATGATCCAAGCCCGCAACTCATTATCGACGATAGTATGAATCTGAATCATCGATCTGTCAATTACAACTACGATCGGGATGTTTCAATCCCGCAGCGCAGTGCTTGACTTTAAATTTTAGAATTAGAATCCCGTTGGACGATTATATATCCCGTTGCCAAACAGATCTCAGGTTGGTTACCGAACGCCATAACTTTTGTGTTTCCATAATTGTACTAAAATAAAGCTTGTTCGACAAAGTCTATCGTGTGCCGCACTAAATTTCAGATGCAAGAGCTATTGAAATTTGCGAAAGAAAATTGTGCATCATCACTTGTTAGGTGTAGCATTGCACGTGAGCCATCTGCATCCTCTGATATCATTATCCAACTAATCTGATCAGCTAATAACTTCTCATAAGACAAACAAAGAAGATCCACAACACAAGTGTCTCATTGATCTTATCACGTTAATTTCATTCACTGATTTCAACTTCTTTTTATCATGTTATAATAATGAGTTGACTCCCTTAATCCGCACTAATATGGTCTCCGCACGAACACTTTTGCGACTGTAACTGCCATTCTCTTCCAGTTTTTCCGATTAAAAATATGTAAGAATTGCGATTAAAAGAAAAGAAAACAGAGGATTACAGGTTTTATCAGAACAAGATTCTAAGTAGAGTTCTCAGTTGGAGAAAAACCCTCGCAGGCAAATGATGCTTTTGCTGCTTTTCTTTGGAGGAACATAATACAATATATATACATGGGCCAATTTTAGACATTTTTGAAAAGAGGATGTTCGTTGATCCAACTTCACCGCAAAAAAAGGCAAAAGTTTGATGAAAATGCACAAAAGAAAATTTTGTTTCCAAAGTTGAAACAATAGTCCAACCAGCGGTGATACAATGAGGTTAGCATTTGGAAAAAAAAAAAAAAAAAAATCAGAAAAAAGAAAAGAATAACCCTCCAAAGTGAGGTAGGGTTTCTTCGTGAATCGGGAATGACACGGGGCTTGACTCTCTAGGGTTTGGAAGAACAAGATGAGGGTCCCTGTCGAACATCCACAGTACAACACGCCACCTGACCTTTTCCTCTCCGCCTTCCACAGGTTTGGTAGGCAGGAGAAGCTTCCACTCTATATTATTACTTAACCAAAATTTTAATCTGCACTCGCACCAAGAAAAAAAAAAAAAAGCTTTTTCAAAATCCATAAGATATGGGGACGATGGAAAGAACAACCTTGCCCGCCACCCCATTAATCTAACACCTAACCACCTGTAATGCTATTTTTTTTCTTTGCCCGTCCTTGCATCATCATAATTACTCCAACTAATTCGGTATAATTAATATAATTCCAACTAATAGTTTTTTCTCCAACTCCCCGTCAGCAATACCTGCGTGACATTAGCTATGGGACCGCCGCTGATGTTCCCGCTAAGCGCTGTTTTAGATTTCATTTTCGGAAAATGGTGTTTCTGTTATTGCGTCAACAGCGGTTCGATTATATTTAATCATTGAGGTCGTAGAGTACTGCAACTAAAAGACGGACCGACGCAAATGCTTTGTTTCCTCTCCCACCACTCAAAACTTTTTGGGCGGTTCTTTTATTTTGTTTTCCCAATGGAAAAGATTCGTCCAATTGGGTTTGAACAATCTCTGCGAACCACTCGTCCCATTTCGTTCAACTTTGACCTTCGCGCTATACGGACTCTCTTTCATGGGCTTCTCTGCTGCACGGACGAGGCCCTGCCTCTGCTCCTTCCTTTTTTCCACCAAACCCTACCTTCCCCTGCTTCTAGAATACCTACTTGCCAAAATGTCTTATTAATGCGACATTTCGCCTAGGATTGCTGCCTCAGATGAATTTCGAAATTAGTTCGGGATAATTCAACACGACTTTAATTTAATATAAAAACACGATAATTCAACAATCAAATTGCTATTTTCTTTAAATTATCGTGTCTTCAAATGCAAATGATCATTGTTTTTTCACCATACTTTTATTACTGCTCTAACTCTGATTAATAACCATCGGATACGGTTTCCTTAAGGTCGGTCAGCAACCGGCATTGCAGCCGTGGAACCTTAAGAAAAAGGAATTAGATCCGTTTCTGGCTGTGTTCATCCAAACTGATTCGAGAGAGGATGGCACTTTTTTAATGGTGACATGCATGGCCAAACTAAGGAGGATAATGAAAAGAGAAGGACGAAAAGGTTGTCACGATAATGGACAGGTTACAATTAGCTTTCGGCGGAGTCCGGAGTCCTAATCGAAGGAGTGAATACCGGCTTGCTCGTGACACACCACTCATCTCCTAAATGCCCGTCTCAATCACACTAGATGCAAAAAGACATTTAGGATAAACGTCACAAGCTCATGCCTTGCACTCCACCCAGTTCCACGGTCCGTCTGGTCTATCCATTTATTGTTGACCACTTCACTATGTCAACTTGTTTCTGGAATCTTTGAAACTTAATCAGCTTGTTATGGATTTGCTATTAGACTCAAATTAATTAAAAAGTAAAAATAAAATTCCTAATGTCCAAAATGATTCATTGTCTGTGTCTCAGACTGTAGTTGAAACTTGAGGCTGGCCTATTTGGTCCCGTCAGATGTGAAATATCATGATATTGGTCACGATGTCCATCTTCTAATTTTCCTGCTGAAAAAATTGAATTTTTTAACAGAAATCCATAACTAAAATACTTGCAACAAGACAAAATGCCCCGACAAAACCCAAATACTTTTGCCGTGATTTGAGTCAATATAAACAGCAGCTGTTTCATCTTGCCACCAAAGCTGCCCGATGCCAAGGGCCAAGGGCCAAGAGCCAACTGCTGACTGACTGTTGGTTTTCAGGAAAAAAGAAAATAGAAGGAAAAAAAAGGTAATGACCTACCGGTAGGCATCAACAATTAATGACCACAGAATCTGAATGACCATAACTAAGGCCGGTAAACATTGCCGAAAATCAAATAGTCAAGAACCAGCAATTTCTTTTCCTACTCCAAAGCCGATTGTTTCTGAAACCTAATTCCACACAAACTGGCATTACAAAGATAATGTAAGTGACAACACATTTAACTATTAAAAAGCTCAACCACAGAGATTTAATCATCAAGCAGAAACCATGAGCATTTGGCAGGTGAAGTAGATAGAAACTAAAAGGCATTGATGTGTAATCAACTGACCATCCTTCTTTAGTGGGACATGAGAACTGTTTCGCAGGCTATGCAGCAGCATTCTCAGTTTCTATTTCAGAGATGAGAGCTTCAATTTCAGCTTCCTCAAGTTGACGAAGCCCTTGTTCTCTTGTCATAACAGCAATTTCAATGTTCCCTCCCCCTTCAACAACCTAAAACAGGAGTATATATTTCAGGACTCATTCAATAGAGCAATAATAGGGAAATTGTGCCAAATAACAATGATAATATCAGGATAACTTGGCTGCTGTTTCAAAGCTGAACAAAGAAACCGATAGGAAGATTGAGATGGTAATAATTTCAGAAAGGTATCACAAAATAAAGATTGATATGACTCCTTAACATGGAAAAGGAAGCATTACAGCCAAGCACAATTTTATCGCTCTATTAATAATCAAGGAAACAGATGCATAATTTAATAAAAAAAGATAAAATAAAATCATTAATGCACCTGATGACGATCATTTTTCAAAAGGTAGAGCAATAGTTTATAAACTAGGTAACTAACATCCTCACACTTGATGAGCTGTTGAAAACAATGCTCAGAATAGGGACAAGTAGAGGACAAAAATTTTGATCCAATATCCTAGTATGCTAGAAATATGAAATGAATGACTGCACTTCTGAACAATCAAACTTGTCCAACCTCACAATCCTGAATAATGTCTTAATCCTACTATGGAGAAGAGAAACAAAGTAACTCAGCAAGATGCAAGAAACTGAGGATATAGAAGTCAGTCAAGCCATGGAAAACTATGTAACAGAGGACCCATGGCTCCTTATAAAGAAAATCATGCTCTGAGGCAACAACACAAATGGCTTCTGCAGCACTTTCAGAGGAAAACCCATAGTTTTGGCAGGAAATGTTCTAGGCTAAATCAAACAGAGTATTTTATTTTGTACTAAGATGCAGAAACCAGAAGAGAGTTCCAGACTAACGTGAATCCAAGTACCCAAAGTCAAGTTAACTCCAGAATTTAGGCATTCCAGCAAACTCTTCACAAAACAAGAAGTTGTGCCAACCTTTCAAATTTAAACATATCTAAAAGCTGGTAATAACTTTTTTAACAAGAGTTTGATGGCGATCTTGTCAAAGTGGTCCAACCTCAACGGAGAAGATGAGCTCATCGGCGCTCCAAGACAATCTCTTACTGGGGGATCTTCTCGATCCCTTGGAGATTCAGTACCCTAGGAGGAGGCCTTGGTTTAGATAAGGCCCAAGAAATTGGAGGTTTGGAGATGGCCCACAAACCCTAGATCCAAAGATGGTTCAACCCATGAGATTCTTTTAAATCCAAATACAAGATCGAAGGTACTAGCACTTTCAAGGCTTTCTTACGAGGAGATCCTCCTTGCTGGAAGAGAGCCCAGATCAGCAGTTCGTCGAAGAAGATCTCTGATCAAAGTTGAGGGTACGAAGATGACAAAGAAGGGTCTTATCTTTCAGTATTTTAGGTACCTAGAATGGGGGCATTGCGCGGCTGATTGTCACAACCCCATAATCTGTTGGTGCTGCAACGGAACGGGCTATCATGCTCATTAGTGCAAACTCAAGCTGATGGCTGAAGGGGTGGAATGAGGTGAGTCTTCTCAAGCTGAGATGAAAGAATTTCATATCCCATTGGATGAAGAAGTTAGAATTTTTCTTAATTCAATAGTGAGTTAGGCAATTCTCAAATAATAAAAGAGGATTAAGGATCTAGCAACATTCAGGAAGCCTGTGTGAAGAGACAGGTGGAAGTATCGAAAATGGCACCACAATAGTTGAAAGCTAGTACATTTCTTCTTCGATTTCCCAATTCAGATGTTGTGGATGAAGTTGTAGCCGTGAGGACCTTATAGGTAGATGTCTGGGAGGTCGAGATTCAACAATGGAAACCAACGCTTGCACTTGATAGGAAAAAAATTTGGATCTCGGTAAAAACTAAAGAACTCCTACTGTGGAACAAACATATCCTATTTCAAGCACTTGCAGAATAAGGCCATCTAGTTGGAGTTGATAGATTTTTAGAGAATGCTTCGGATATGTAGGAGATTAAAGCATTGGTGTTTGTACAGAATGTTCAAAACATTCTGAAAAGGATTCGGGAATTGGTTGGAGGAATTTAAATGGCTAACATGGGGGATGAAAATGATTGGTATTGGGTTCCATGTCAAAAATCCCCCACAGGGATTTATAAACTAATGAGAATACGATAAACCAATATGAAAGAAGAGCAGGTTTTAGAACTTAATGATAATAGATTCCCTCCTTTATTGGAGCAATGTCATTTTCTTCAATTTAGTGAGGGTGATCCAACCATCTATATGTAGAAAATATCACAAATAGGTACTTTATGTGAAATTAAACTAGACATGAATAGTCCCGAAACCAAAGCTATATATCACTTTACAAAAATTAGTCACAAAAAAGGTTCTTGGTGACAAAGTGAAAAAAAAAAAAAGAAAAGATGAATATTCTGTCTCGGCATATAAAAAGAATGGGTACTCATAAAAAAAGGAGATATTTGAGAGAGATTATAAATAATGATAAGGCAGATATAATGCGAATATAAGAGACAAAATTGGAGATCATTAATAAAGAATACCTACGATTTTTGGGAGAGAAAAGAATAGAAAAATAGCTATCACTCTCTTCCTAAGGTGCACTTAGAGGAATATGTAGGAAATACTCTACTATCATTTGTCAGTTAAATACTTTAGAGAAATACCTATATACCACTATTTATGCTCCGCATACAAGAGAGAAAACATTGAAAATTTGGATAAAATTAAAAGAGATAAGAGACAAATGGAAGCTTCCATGAATGATATTTAGTGACTTCAATGTTACTAGATTCAATATAGACAATAAAAATACCATGAGTTGTAACATAGATAAAAAAAAATTCAATGATTGAATTGATCACCAGGATATAATGAAAATTCCTCTATTAGATAGAAATTTCACCTGATCTAATATGGGCAAAAAAACCCAAGTTTTGTAAAGTTTGATAGGTTTTTAATATCCCTTCATTGGAAAGCAAAATTTCTACTAGCTATAACCAAAATTTTACCACAAATCACAGTAGATCATGTTCTTATTTTACTGTCTTCTGTGGAGAGCAGAAATAGGAGAAGACTCATGTTTGAAACAATGTGATTATAAAAGAAAAGCTTTCAGAATATGGAGCTTGAATAATGAGAATCATACCCAAATAGAGAGGAAGGAGTTACAAACATGATGAAGAAGCTGAAAAAATTAAGGTATGATATTTTCAATCGGTGTAAAAATTAATTTACTAATATGATAGCTAAAAAGAAAAAATTACTGAAAAATATTGAAATATTGGAGAAAACATATAAAGATAATCATCTCTCTAAAGAAGAAAACGACAATCTTATTATATATAAAATTGAATTGAATAATGTGGAAATAAAAATTTAGAATACAATGGATTCAGAAGAAAGATGTTAATACAACTTTTTTCACAGAATAGCTAATAACAGGAGGAGAATCAACATAATAATTAAATTAAGGGATAATGAATAGGTATATACATTAGAAGAAGGGATGACAAAACATACAATAAAATTCTACAAAAACCTATTTGATTTTATAAAAAAATTGAAAAGTGGAAGCAGATTGGAGCATGTTATATTCAAAAAAGTTTGATCTCAAAAAATTAGAGGTTAAATTCTCAGAAGCAAAATTCAAAAAGGCCATACGGAATATGACTAAATCCAAAACTATAGCTTTTGATGGATTTTCCATTCTATTTTACAAAAAATTTTGGGAAACTATTATTGGGGATGTATTGCTATTTTTTTCTGATCTATTCTCTCATAAAGACTCTCTTGACAAAGTTAGTCAAGCTCTGATCACTTTGATTTCAAAAAAAGAAAGGACAATAATCTATAGGAGTTTAAACCAATTTATTTATTAAATTTTATTTTGAAAATTTTTAGCAAAGTTCTAGTAGAAAGATTGAAATACAGAATTTCAGATATAATCAACCCAATTTACCTTTATCCTTGGGAGATATATCTTAGAAAGTATTGTAATTGCAAAAGAAATTATCTTCAGATTAAAAAAAAAAAGATATCAAGAGCAACGCTAAAACTAAAGCTTGAAAAAACTTATGACAAACGTAAAATGACACTTATTATTGCAGGTGATAAAAGTAAGAGGATTTGAGAAAAAATGGGTATACTAAATCAGAGATATGTAGGAAACTAACAAGATTTCTATCCTTTTAAATGGTAGCCCCTATAACAGTATACTTAACAAGAAAGAATTATAACAAGGAGACCCTCTCTCCCCTTATCTCTTTATATTAATAATTGATTATTTGCATAGAATACTCAATATGGCATAGAAAGCAAGATTGATTAAAAAACTTTATGGTATTCTAAATTTACACTATACAGATGATACCTTGATTTTTAGTAAAGCAATTCTTAAGTATTTCCTACATATGAAAACAATTCTCTATTTAGTTAAAGGTCTATCTGAAATGAAAATTAACTTTCACAAAAATTCAATTACCCTTTCGAAAAGCTAATCAAAACCTAACTAGAAAATTGGCTAAAATTATGAATTGCAAGATTGAAAATATTTCATTCAATTATCTAGGTCTCCCAATAAAAGATAAAGGGCCGAATAAAGAATAATGGTTGTTATTGATAAGTAACGCGGAAAAGAAACTCAAAACATGGAAAGACAAAAGTCTTTCAACGGGAGGAAGAATCATAATGATTGATATTGTACTGAATGCTACACCTATATATTAGATGACCTTTTACCATACTGTAAAATGGGTGATTTCTAAAATTGATCAAATAAGAATAAGATTTCTGTGAAGAGGAATAGAAACAAACCACATATATCATCTGGCTGGTTGGAATTTGATCTATATAGGAAAACAAAATGGAGGTATGAGAATACAAGATGTTGAGGCTTTCAATCAGGCTCTATTGATGAAATGACAGTGAAAGTTATTCTCTGATCAGAATAGCCTTTGGAAAAATTGGTTCTATGCTTGTTCTGGAAAACAACAACATGATCTGGGGAAGATGACTAGTTTTTGAACAGATTAAAAGCTAACATGATCTGCAAAATTTTGCAGTGGAACCGGCGCCGAAATAGAGCAGATCTGATGCTAAAAGCCACAACTGTGCTGGTCAAGTTGCAAGGCTTTTTTACGTTGATCAGAACTGGGATTTTTTTTTGTAATGAAGGGGGCTGAACTCTATCTCTTTTTGATATTTGTAATCATGCAAACCTATCGTATCATTATATTCCTTGCATAGCAAGATTATAAAAGTAAATCCCAATTGCTCAAAAGAAAAAAAATACCTAAAAGCTATTTTAGTGACTATAACTGTACTTCTCATCCCAAAGAGACAAAAGAATTAGGTGAGGTAACATATTCCTTCTTGCTAATGTGAAATATATGATGGAGTGCTATCAATTCCCTACCAATTCAGTTCAGAACTTCATGAAGATATTGAAACTTAAAGTCAATGGATTGGGCAGCAAACTTCACACACAATGCAAAATGAAATTCATAGCATAGAGAATATCAGAGGAAAAAAGCCGCCAGATTATCATTTGCAATATTATAATTACATTGGACGGAAAAAAAATAATCAAGGATACAAGTGGTGCAGATTCCTGATGGGTCTACATTTTGGAGCAATTTAGACGTAGTTGCATAAGCTAGCCTCATATCCAACTAGGTAGCTGCCAGCCTGCCACTAATGAAGTGAAAAAAGTCTACAAATATCTGGAATTTGACACAATGTAAAACCCACGTAGGTTGTGGCCATGAGAAAATCACAGCCATACATTATTATGTTATGTTTTGACCCAGCACATATGTATGGATGGTTCATGCAGCCATTGGATTGTTTAAAGGCATTGATCTGACAAGCTTCAATGGGCAAGATTCTCTGAGTTCTGAAGGCCTTTACATAACTCTAATTGCTTAGGGTCTCAATGTGTCGGAGTGTGTTTGATGACATGGCCACCTTAAGAGAGGTTTTGGAGAAGAATATGTTCTTTGAGAGCTTTCCCTTTTTCTGTGAGGTTTTATCTGTAATGCCTCTTGTACTCTTTTTTTTGTTCCTGTGATGGAAACCCTGAGATCCTTTGGACATCAACATAGCCGCATTCTAGGAAGAACAAAATAAATTTCTGTTTTTCCGCTTGTAATACTATGTCTAAACCCTACTTGCAGCTATCTAAAGTGGAATTATTAACACAGCAACTATAATCTAAAAGAAAGTAGAATGTCAAAGGAAGAGAAAAAAGACAGCCCTCTACTGTGCAAAACCCAAACACATTAATAGAAAGCCGTGATCTAATATTGAAAACTTCAGGTACAGATGCTCGAAGACAACCATTTGAAAGAATACACATAACTTATTTTGCAAGGTATCTCTCTATTTGTCATTTATTTCAAAAAACAGTACCATTACAAAAACTCCAGCTAACATATAATTGAACCTTGGATCTTCATGGTTCATGGCTACGTTTTAATCATCCCTCCAACAGACAAAAAGTGTAGAGCATAAAAGATACAATAGTCTCTGTTCAGGAAACCACATCAATTTGTTCACTTTACTGGCTTACAACCCTATACCTATGCAGTCCATAAGCAGATAAACTTATCAGAACACACACATATATATACGTCAAAGTAATCAATAATTTTATCAGCTCGAAGGAGTTTGTGCAGCCAATAAAGGACCTCAACGATTATAGAAAATTCTGAAGTATGGGAATTTAGTTATGACAGTGAAAATCAATCATGTCCAAACAAAAGCATATAACTTCCAAAACATGAAGCAGGTGTAGACCAATAAACAAAACAATAAACAACAAATACTTACTTCAAGAAGCGCACGGATTGCCAGCTTGATGGTCTCCTTTCCAGATGTCTCCTTATAGTTCTTCTCCAAGAACTCCCTCATCGAATTTGAGTTCCTCCCAGTAGCATTCGCCTTCCAAGCAGAGAAAGTCCCCGAGGGATCAGTCTGGTACAGCGAGGGCACATCAGTGTAGGGATCGAACCCCACGATGAGGGTTGACAGCCCAAAAGGCCGGACCCCGCCGCTCTGCGTGTACTTCTGCTGGAGCCCAGCGATGTACCGCGTGATGTACTCGACGGTGACAGGATCCTCAACGGTGAGCCGGTGGCTCTGGCACTCGATCCTCGCCTTATTGATCAAAATCCTCGCATCCGCCTTCAGCCCCGCGCACGCCAGCGCGATGTGGCTGTCCAGGTTCACGATCTTCCTTACCGTGCTGCGGATCACAAAACAAGGAAGAAGGATCGAAATCGAATCCCTAAAACCCTAGACACAGACGTAGGAGGATGGGAAAGAGGAGGAAATACCGGGAATCCTGGAGCTTGGGGGTGGATTTCTTCTCGACGCCGAGGACGATGGTGTCGGTGCCGCGGACGCCGACGGCAGCGTTGCCCTTGCGGACGGCCTCGAGGGCGTACTCGACCTGGAAGAGGTGGCCATCGGGGGAGAATACGGTGATCGCGCGGTCGTAGCGGGCCATGGATCGACCTCCCAGATCCCTGAGATATTTTCGGAGCTTTTCAAAAGTACCAAAATTTCCCTAATGGACGGCAACTTGCAAGAAGAATCGCGAGCAAAGGAACTTGAGGAGCAAGACAGAGGCGTTCTAACGGATCGGGTCAGCGTTGAGTCGGCCCAACCCAATCCATGAGCGGAAAACAGGCCCAAGGGTTAATATGCAAATGCGGATGGCAGGTTCACTTATGATCGGAATCCGACAATTACTCATGACATCGGACATCCTCCTCGCCGAGCTTCTCTTTGCCGGAGATGGAACTCGTACGTGAAGAGCCGCGAGTACGAATCCATTGTCTCTTTCGTCCTTACATTGTTTTCAATTCAAAGCAATGGATTTGAATTGGACTGTGGATCTTTAGGGTACTGCCATTATGGAAATTGTTTGGTCTGTTGGGTCGATTATATATATTTTTTGTTTTGTTTGTCTGCATCTGATCGAAATCCTTTGTCTCCCTGAGAAAAATCAGAAATAGATTTTTATGCGATCACTAATATGCAAATCTTTGATTGTCGTACAAGATTTTTTATTCTGCGCATTGAATTTTCATTTCTGTTTGGATGGGGAGTGTGCAACTTGGAACACGGAGAAGAATTCAGATTCTTTGTTCTTGGGGAGATTTGAATGGTTCATGGACAAATAAGAATGGTTCACAAAAAAAAATCAGGATAGGAGGGTTGTGGAACTTATTTTGTGCTCTTTACAATAGTATAATGCCTAGAAATCAGACTGTTTGTGTGTCAAGAATGTATTTTCCAGGTATTTCAACAGTAGATTGGTGTAAAAGCTTGTAATGGCTACATAGAGAAGTTTTGCTCATCGTACTACTATAGATTTTGACTTATTCATGATGAATTTTGTGCCAGATTAGATTGTACAAAAATGTTTATTCATGATGAATCAAAAGAGAAGTTCAGACGTTTTGATCATGTTAATGAGTACAGAATTTGTCGTTCTACATCATTTGGCAGACATGGTTTGCATCAAGTGCTTCTCCCAGTCAGGGAAAGAATGGTGGACACCATCAACTTGCAGTCAATAGGCTTTGTCAGGTAGGCATCCATTCCTACTTCTAAGCATTTGGCTTCATCAGATGACATTGCATGTGCTGTCACTGCAACAATGGGAATATGTGAGCTAGTCCCAGCCTCAAGTCTTCTAATGGCTTTCGTTGCTTCATAACCGTCCAGCTTTGGCATCTGCAATAGACAAATTCAAGGTTCACAACTTGGTTATATAGCATTCTCTAGTATCAATCGAACTTTTGGCAGCACCAGTCTCATGTTGTCTTGCATGAAAATATCAGCATAATGATAACTAAATCTCTCAATGTGGGCTCAAGGCATGCCCAGCCCAACTTTAATCATTTACATTTTTCTTTGGTAATGAACTTCATTCATTCACTTGTAATTCATAAAATGAAAAAGGCGAAGACCCCTACTAGTTATGAGGTTTCTGAAACTCAAAAAAAGGTATTTTATGTTGGGAAGACACAGACAAAGCATATAAAGAGACAGTTCAAGTGAATGCTCACCTGACAGTCCATCAGAATCAGATCAAATGGAAGGTCTTCTTGTAATGGTTTCTGTGGTTGATTTTCCGCAACATTCTGAATTGAGACCTGTTTTGAATTCTCCTCTGCACAGAACATGCACCTTAAAGCATCTACTGCCTGCATTCCATCTCCTACTGCCACAACTTTGGCCCCCTCTTTTTCCAGCATTGTTGTGGCAACTCTCTGGAGAATTGGATTGTCTTCCGCCAGCAGTATATACAAACCTCCAAGATGATTTTGGTGGGGATCCATCTTAGTTGGAGTTAAGCAATCATCCTTCTTCAAAGGGAATTGTGCATCTTTACATTTATTGAGTTCCAGATCTACAGAAGATATTGTCAACTTTTGTTTACTAGGATGGCTTTCCAAAAGTCTAGCATTTCGGTTGCATAATGCTGCTGGGTTCCTGTTGTCTGTCAACTCTAGGACTTTGTTTTGGTTTGCTTTCTTGTCTATGATGTTCCTTTTTGAATCACCTAGTTGGCTGGGCTCAGAAAAAGCTCTTTGAAATTTCAGGAGGGAGGCAACAGCCTGTTGATCTGGATTTGGTTTTTGACTTGCCATTTTACTGTCTACACCTTCTTTATTGGCTGTATATGAACCTCGATACTTGTCAGAACCAGTTAAATATTTTGGAGAAGTTTGTGAGTCATCTGCTACCAGCATATTGTTGGACTTGTAGGGCATGTTTCTGAGGGGGTTTGAATCTGCAGACCCTTCTGTTGTATTGAACTTGCAGTGACGAGGAGTCTGGGATAGCAAAAGGTTACCATTTATTTTCGCCTCAATAGGTAATGTGCTTCTTCTTGAATCAACGTTTTCTGAATCTGATACTCCAGAATCTTCTGAGCTCATACTGTCAAATTGAATGGGATCTATTTCATGACATTCTGGACAATCACTGTGCATTGTCGAAGTTTCTGAAGCCCTGCCTCTTTGATCTTCAAAGTTTTCTTCGTTTAGAACAGTTTCCAAAATATGCATCAGTTTTGTCTTGTACAATGGTTTGTTAACCATCAAGAAATTTCCTCTTCGTCGTAGTTCTACTTTGATAGCATTCGATGTCTCATGACATAGTACCCATGCAAACTTTGCTTCTCCACGATATCTATCTAGGAAAATCAGCTGTTCCTTCCATATATTTGTACTTTGGTCTAGCAGCCCTATGTCCACTATAATGATTACTTTTGAATTTCTTGTGTATTGGATGTCAGTCTCCTTGGCCACCTCATTCATTCTGTTCAATTTCATGGGTTCTCTTGCTGAGTCCTCTAGAAAGCCATTCTCAGTTGTTATATTGGCTTGAAAAACTTTATGGAGCACTTCTGTTAATCCATTCCATTCAGATGCTTCCCATGTGGTGATTCCGTTTTCCCTTAACCACTGAGTTATGATAGATCTTCCTTTGCTGCCTTTAAGTGCAAGCAATACCTGCAAATGTATTCCTAAGTTATTATCTATTATCTAGTAGCACTAGTGAATATGCTGCTACCATACCATTAATAACACCATGGGAGAGAAACTACTCTACAAAGGAGAGTGTTTAGAATATTCACAATATATTGGATCAAACTTTGCTCAATTAGAGTCAAGAGGAGTATTGGAGAGATTTTCAAAGAAATCCTTTCCAATCATCATTACTTTTCTCAGAAAAACAGACCAGAAAACTTTGACTGGTTAATCAGAAAGAAAGCATTTTAAAAACATGCAAGTTATCAATTAGATTGCTCACAGTCAAGCTACTTCTGCTCAAATCCTTTTGTGTCTGGTCACCATCTTCAGGCATTCCAAGGATTAAATATAGCTGCATTAGGGTTCCTGGACCTTCCGTCTTCATGACCTTTATCTCTCCACCCATCTTGTTAACCTAGAAAGGGTCATAATCTGTGAAATTTTATTCTGCAAGGTGGGAAGCTGCATACATTTAAAAATTGTGACATTGTTTAAGAAAGAAAATTCATAGGTGGCATTTTGACGCATACAGAAACATTAAAATAGGTAGTATTCCTATATCGAATGCATATATTTACATGTTGATCCGCTTTCTTCCTTGTGGCATTTTAAATCCAAGTAGCATACTGTTGATGTTTGAGATACTCGCATCACTTCCATTAGCACCATTATTTTTCTGTTAAAAAAATTAACAAGATCCTAACTTCCCTATCATTTGAATAAAATTGTTTTATTCTTTGACTCAATTCTAAGAATCCCCTTTCTAATGTTCCTCAACTTCTATGGCTTTTGATGAGTTGGATCATTTTATTTCTAGATTTGTAGTAGAAATCCATTTGGAAGTGCCTTGATCTCATATTCTGGTTCATTGTTATGGTGAAAGGCTAAATTATGCAGTGATTGATGCAATACTTAATTTTTACTGGTAAATTTAGTCAGAAAAAGAGCAAGTAATTTTGGGATCTTTTGAAATTTGATTGTCATCCTATTACAGTTTCTTTTTTTTAGTTAGATGCCAAAGATTTTCTATCACTTCTGCTGGTGCACCCAAGTTAAATGATAGAAGTGATTGAATTTTGAGATGAATGACAGATTTTTCTTTTTTATGCAAGTCTGATTCAAATGCCAGAGATATCTTCACTCACCAAGTTCCTGACGATGCAAAGGCCTAGACCAGTTCCTCCATGCCTGCAAACAATAAGGTCCATCTTAATGCTTATTGTGAAAGTCATTTTTATATTTATCAAATTTACTGAACTCACAACCCAGCTTGTAAAAATTGTTCTCCAGCATTTGTGAATGATTCTTTTGTACGCTAAGGTAAGATAAGCTTGCTTACGTTCGTGTAGTTGATGGATCGGCTTGCTCAAAGCTCTCAAATACAGTTTCCCATTTACTTGGATCAATTCCTGTAAGCATTAGGTGGCATTTACGTTGACACTTGAGGAAGTAGTAGACCATTTCTGACTAGTGACCAAAAGAGAACAGCTTACCACAGCCTGTGTCTTCTACTTCAAACCAAAGGGTGATCCTGCCATTTTTGTTGCAGTCTGTATTGGTGGTGCTTTCGTTTTGCTTTAATTTTCTTCTGATTACACCTTTTGGAGTTTTGTGCTCTGTTTGCTGCACGGCTTGTGCAACTGATCAAGACTTCCACACCATCCACGCAATATAATATGCCCCTCTGAATGTTGTATTGTGTTATATTTGTCTGAATTATTTCTTATCACGACTAAGTGACTAGAGCTATGTTTTGGCTGTTGATATAAATAACATAATTCAACATAGCCAGTTATTGAGAATTTAGTTCACCAAATCACTCATTGTGTAGGTTTGCCTCCATATCATGCTAGCAATAATATAGTGCATTTGAAATTTTCACACTAGAACCGGGCATATCTCATACATATTTAAAATAAATTTGAAAAAATAAAATTTTCAGCTAAAGCAAAATGCGCACCTGATGTGAACTTGATTGAGTTGCTAATAAGGTTTGTGAAAATCTGAACAACTCTAGCAGAGTCTCCTTGAACAACTTTTGGCATACTATCTACAAAAGAGAGGAATTTAGAACCTTCCCAAATCCCACTGTTTAATGTGGATGCAAACTAATTCATCACCATTGATCAATTAGCCTGTTTGCAGATATGTTTCTCTGAAACTATCACTGGAAATTTAAATTAAAATTTTTTGTAGTTGATTTTGAAATGTGGACTTGAAAAGATCAGAGAAACTCTCAAAACTTCTGGTTGGAGTATAAACACAGATATATGTATAGAGGTTTAAACATTGAGTTGGTTATCATACCGCTCAGATCTAGTAGCATCTCAACCTTATGGTTCATGCATTGCACTGAGAACATGTCTACAAGTCCTTCAAGTTCTCGCCCCAAGTCAAATTCAGCTTCTTCAAGTACCAACTTCCCAGATTCAACCTACAATTGATCAGTGGAATTAAATGGTTATTGATTTCACTCAGGAATTTGCCGTAAAAATGTAGAATCAACCAAGTGGAAAATTGAACTCAGACTAACATCTCTAATATTTTGGTAGGAAATACCATTTGGAACTCTAAGGAGATTGACACAATAGGTGGTTTTCATAGGACCATATAAGTCCCACATTATTCAAGTGGTTTAGGTTAATCAGGAGGAGTAAGTGAGTACTTCCAATTCATCAAGATTCAAGCTCAACAAGGATCCTTCTCTGATAATACAACCATACCACACTATTTGCTGATTCAAGTTACCATGGTGAACAACCAGATAGTTCAATAGAAAGTCATTACCAATATCCGCTTACACAGATTTGTCAAAAGAACCTGGTCTTGACTTATATGAAGATGTTTCTTTTTAGTATTGGATCTGTTCATATCGAAAGGTTCAACTGAATTTAATTGCAGTTCCAGATGCAGGGAGGATCTGATTGAGTATTACAATTTAATAAAACAAAGGGTGCTCTTATCTGGTCATTTACCTTGCTGAGGTCCAAGATGTTGTTGAGAAGCCGCAGCAAAGCAGTAGAGCATTTTCGAATCTGTGTTACTGTAGCAAATTGCTCATTGGTGAGACAGTCATCAATCATCAAAATATCTAGCAATCCTATAACTGCAGCCATGGGTGTGCGCAATTCATGACTGTATCAGGAAAGAAAGAGCGAATATTCAGTCCTCTGTGACTATTGTTTGAATGCTAAGTGCATGAGATAACTCGGAGTAGATAAAATATTTATGTCAGACTGCACATATCATAACTCTCAAATAGATGATGAAGCATGGTCACTAGTATTTCTCTGAGAAAAAGAAAAATCCATGCCTCATATTTGCTAGAAATTGGCTTTTGTAGTTGCTTGATGCCTCTGCTCGTCTTCTTGCATCTAAATGTCTTATTAGTTCTGCTTTTAGTTTCATTGCCTTTGATACGCCACTTGTTAGTATCAGAATGCATACACAGCCAACAGCAAGGATACATATAGATACGGTAATCAGTATGACCAGTGTTGTGAAACCTATTTTGTCAACTTTTCCCATGATATATTTCCTCGGAATGATAATCACCCCGACCTGCAAAACATGCATGAGCTTGGCGTCAAGTTTTTAGCTTGCAGTGCATCACTGGATGATAATTACCGATTTAAATTTACAGTAACAAATTGGCATGCATTTCTTACCAAAGGAAGTCTCTTCAGATTTAGGAAAAAGGAGTCAATGTAATACCGCTCCTGTCCTAGTCTAACGTTTTCAGTGTGAACTTCATGGCTGATGGGAAACTTGTCGCCATATGTTCTCTGCAGCCACTCTGCCCCAAGACGTATCATGTCATCCTCTGAACCATTAGCCATCATGAGCTCCAAGCCAGTAGTTGTGTTCCTCAAGAGAGGAGCATCAGTTGATGTTGCCAGTAGGTATCCCTCCTTGGAAGTTAGATACATGTAGCCACTGTGGTACTCAACGAGCTCCTTCATCAGCTGTCCTACACTTTTTAGTGCTGTGGTGACACCCACAGCTGCCACTATGTTACCTTGTATGGGATGCCTGACAGGCAATGCAGCTGAAAGGAGGGGTGAGTCTGTGAATTTGCTGACAGCAACATGCCAGGAAGCTGTGCCGTCACGCACTTCTGATAATCCTGCTATGTTGATGAGATCATCTGGTGGTATTTGGCTCTGATTGCCAATCTTCTGGCCAGTTGCTGCATCAAGTGGTTCTCTGTACCATATGGCAGATATATTGTATGCTTTTGAGCTAGGGGTTTGATCATCTATAGTTCCTGAGTAGATGTAGAATGTACTGTTGCTCCTATGGTCTCTGTGAAATGCTTGAACAAACCCATTTCTGTAACTTATGGTTATTGCATTAAGAGCTCTCTTGCTTGAGAAAAGGGCCCAAGTGATGTCCCTCATTGCTTCATAAAGCTGCGATGGATTGAAGCAAGCTAATGAAGTAAGATTACTATTTGTCAGACAAAGAACATAGAGGACAGGAGGGGAGAGAACCACCTCTGCTTGTTGAACCTGACCTGTGGTCTTCTCATAGTGGCCAATTACGTACTCAGAAAGCTTCACTTGTGCAACAGTTACTTCTACAGTTGAGTTTAATATGTTCCACATCCTCAATATTGGTCTTTGTAGAAGTTCATAACGAAGCCCATAGGCTAAGCTGGTGATAGAGTTAGTAGTATAAGTTCTTGTGAAATGCCAAGTCAACATGGTTAGCATTCCAATCAAAATGGCCAGCATGACCTACAATAACAGGAAAAAATTTTCAGATTGACTTCTGCAGTGGTTTCAGTCTTTGTTCATTTTTGTATCAGCCAGAGTAGGATGCTTGGAGCACATCTATACAAGTATGGTTTCACTCTTACTCTTAACCCTTGTTTTTTATGTTTTTCCAGATTATTTGCTAGGGTTCCTATCTGAATACTTGCATTGTAATATGCAATTGTTTGCAAGGCTAGCTTTTCCCAGTATTGGAAAAGTCGACAAAATCCAGTGCAGTATTTCTGATGGAATTGTTGTTTTTGTTTTGAGAAATTTATGTTGAGGGAAACATCATCAAAAATAAAAATAATCAAGCCTTGTAAGGAGCAATTATGTTTTTTTCTTTTATGTACTTAAATTTATGAGCATATTTAGAGAAGGTAGATGTTCTTTAGTAATTTTTCTACTTCAGATTATCTTGTAAGATTCAGATTGGAGGACCATTATATAAACAAACACTCTTAATCGTGTACACTGAAAACCTTGGCAACTTTGAACTTCCAAATTATGAATCCATGTGGTCTATTTTGGTTTTCAAACAAAATTTCCATGGCCTGCTATCTTCTGTAGCGATTACTGCCCTAGAGTCTATCAGTTCCCTGTGCTTCCAATTTGAGTTTATGCTCTAAAATTCATTCATGTCGTTCTACTTGCACCTTGTTCTGCATCCTTATTCAGCTATAATAATATAAAAGTGTCTTAAACACTTGTTTGTCTCTACCAACATGCCGATGCATTTGAAAATTCAAGGTAAGACTGATAAATTGCTTCAGTGCTTGCAGAAGTTAAAACGAACTATCAGTTGGCAAAATTCATATACCATGATGGCCAGCCGTGCCACGAAGATGCTGTAATAGGATGAAAGACAGCGTGTATTGGGGTAACTGAATTCTTCTTCTTCTGCATCCCCATGAAGCATTCTCTGGTGAGGTGTAAAAGATGCTCTGCTCTCTTGAGAAAAGTCTGGAAATCTCGTGAATAACTTCATCATAGGCCCTATCATAGCTGCAGAATTCTGATGCAGACTACCCTTCAAGCTTCATCTTCCATCCTGAGACCATCGACATAAGAAAGAGGCAAGGGGATGCAAATGTAGATACAGATGGAACAAGGTTGAAGGACCTCTTCTTGTATTTGTATCTTTCTTCAGAGTTGACACCATCCCCTTTTTTGAGTGAGGATTTTGTAGCAAGTTTTCAAAATGGTACGCTCACCTGATTCGTTGCTGATATTTTTTCCACCAATATTCTATTGCAAGGGTTGTTGGCACTTCAATACAGCAGGAATCTAAGACTTCACTATTGAGCTCTGAAGGAATTCTGGATATATTTATTGTAGTCTTGCTTATGTATCCCAGTTAGTGATTGAGATAAGCACTAACAGTAGTGACCAAAGACATTGCAGAGTAGAAAAGTGCAAAGTTCATCAGAAAATTGTGTGCATTAAGGATTATAATCTCCTCAACTTGTGTACATTTACAAACAATAACATCAGATGGATGCGCACCAGATTTGATGCCTCTTGCACTAAGTACGTATCCTTACCATTGTCATATTGCTGTTAAACAGGCTAACGTGTTCTTTTATCTTACATCATTGCAGGACTTGTTGAAAAGCTTCTCACACTTAGGATATGGATTCCAGCCAGCTTCAAGCCATTGTTGCGAAGGAACTGGACATGTTTATGTTATCCCAGTGCAACTTGCTTGCTGCTTGCCATAAGCCAAGGTTAAAAATTTGCAGATGATGAAGAGAAGAGGTACGCAAGAGGCTCCAGTTTCTAGTTTTTAGAGACCTAGTGGCAGAGAAAGAGCCTGGTGAATCAGAAATGCACTGCTTGCCAATAAGTTAGTGGTGCGGCCATATCAGAAGCTAAAGTGGATGCCTTGCCTTTGTCCATATTCTATTTGGAGCTTTTGGCGTGTCATTTGTCGCCCTACCTAAACCATTCACAATGGTTTTCAATCACTTGCCAGTGGAGTATAATTCCTGTGATTGCAAACACATGTGCATTTGACGGATGTGGTCTGTATCTTTGGTTTGTTTTGCAAAATCCAAATATGTTTCAAACGGATTCTTTTGTTCGTTTTGCCAAAGAATTATTTTTGTGATGTTTTGATTTGCGAGCAGGAGGCATGCTCGCAACTTATTCTGTTTGGATGTTATAGATCATTTTGCTATTGCTTCTCCATGGAAAATTCGTATGTTATCTGGTTTGCATTATGTAGAGAAATTGGTGAGAAAATCAGTTCATCACAGGTCAGAAAAAAGAGTCGTGCGACCAGATTTTACCAATTATGATGCTTTGTAGCGAACAATCTTGAGGACTAGTGTTGCTCTAGCCTTGTGTATACAGAGTAGAAGTAACAAACAAAATTTAACACAAGTAGTGAAAATTGTTTCAGATAATATGTTACTGAAAATGGTCATAAGCTTCTTTTTTTCTCATAAAGATCTCCATCAGTAGAGCGAGAACTTGAGCTCTTAAATTTTACCAAAAAACAACAACAAAAAAAAGGTGTGCAATGACAATAGAGCTACGTAACCAGGAAAGCTGATCGCTTTTTAGATTGCAAGATTAAATTTACGAAGTACAAGCTTCCCTTGCCAAGAACAGCAGCAAATTAATTCAAAGTTTTTGTGATGGCTACAAAATAAACACCCATCCAAGCCGCTTAATTCACAGAGGCTTTACAACCCAAACAAGCTTAGAAGCCATTCATTCACCAAACTCAAGCAAACCAGGAGAGAATTATATACAAGTTGACACTGATCACCAAAAACACTATCCATCTTAGCTTACTCCTTATTATTGCCAGCATGACCGGCAACCCTCGATTGCTTCAGACAGCAACGAGCAGAGGCAGCGGGTTATCCAGCATGTGCACTACCTCCCTCATGGTCGGCCTCGCTGTGCTCTGCTCCTCAACGCACATCATTGCCACCTTGAACAGATTGATGATCTTGTCCAGGGGATTGGGTGTGAGCCTGCGGTCAACAACGGCAAGCACAGATGCTGAATCAGTTGCTTCTGGGAGCTCAGATGTTGTCTTCTGTACCCAGCGGACAATGTCCACACCGTCACCAAAGCCACCCACCGGCCTCCGCCCAGATATAAGTTCCAAAAGCACCACTCCAAAGCTGTAGACATCACTTTTCTCATCCACCCGAAGAGTGTATGCGTACTCTGTGATAATCCAAATACTTTTTAGTTAAAACAAAAATAGTAAGCAACAGATAAAAACTGATACTGTTACATGTCTGGAAATTTTACAAGATAGCAATGAAAAAATATAGATTAGTAGTAAAACCCAGTTTGCTCCAAAAAAAAGAAAAAATATATAGATAAGCAACCATCATGTTTTTTCACTGCTTCCATGTCTTATGACCATTAACATCACCTCAACCATCTTCCCCTTCTTGTTCAATGACAAAAGCATAACAATTAGATCATCCGAGACATGTTCCCCACATTTATCTATATTAAAATGCCCATCCTTCTCTCCATCACAACCACTATTTAGTCATTGGCAACAATTCAAAAATCATTCATTGCTTCCTCCACATCTTCATCATCTTTACCACCATCACCATGGACATCTTGATCTTTTGTTGTTCCCATCTATATTCATTCACCCCATTTTATTCTCATCTTTGAAAGTTGACGTATCACCTTTGCCATCCACAACATTTAAGACATCCGCCTCCCTCATGAATTATTTCTCATTAAAAGGACAAGTCAAAAATAAAACTAACATGCAACAAATTAAAGTTAACAACGGCTTTTGCTACTGTGTATTCAAGGAGATGGGTATGAAAGCATAGAATATCATGAGAATTCAAGGAGCTAATTTTAACTAACTCTAAAGGTTTTATTTTGTGAGTAAAGCAACACTAAAAGATACATATGCAAAGAAGAACTAAACCATCACAAAATTTTAAGGGAAATTCTATCATGGTTCAGACTTGAGAAGATGCTCCCTACACTTGCTACCCGAGGAACTCGCTACCCGGCTCCCAGTGAATCTCAACCATTAATTTGCCACCGTAACCCATGGTCAGCCTACATCCCAATCACCAAGCCTAATGGCCTGACAAGTTGACCAACGGAAAGTGGACCACCACAATTTTTTTCTAGAAAATGTGTAGTACACGATCAGTGGATCACATGAAAGAGAAAGCTTCTGAATTCCGATCAGCAAGAACCAGATGCCTGTCATTCTACATCGAGTCCGCGCTCTAAAAGCCATGAGGCCCAATGGCCCACCATCCGGCCCATCAGCAGGACCTGCACCGAACCCAAACCAAAACCCACTGGACCCACTCCATCAAAAGCGGCCTTTGTCTCTATCCCATTTGGACTCCAGTGCGTTGACCACTAAAATAAACAGACAAAAAACAGAAAAGTCAAGCAGTCGTGACCTGGAGCGATGTACCCGTATGACCCCGCGATCGACGACATGCACTCCGACGCCCCGCTGTCCCGCAGGAACTTCGCCAGCCCGAAATCTGCCACGTGCGCCTCGAAATGCGTATCAAGCAGGATGTTGTTCGACTTCACATCCCGATGTATGATCAGCGGCGAGCAGTCATGGTGCAAGTAGCACAGCCCCCTCGCCGCCTCGCCAGCGATCCGCCACCGGTCCTCCCACCCCAGCCTCGCCCCCTTGCTCCCGTGGAGAACCTCCCCCAAGCTCCCGTTCGGCATGTACTCGTAGAGCAGTAAATTCGCGTCCCTGCTCGACAGAAACCCTAGCAACCGCACGATGTTCCGGTGCCGGATCCGCCCCAGAGTCGTCACTTCGGCGGTAAATCCCCGATCGTGCTCGCCCCCGCAGCCCCGGCCAACGAGCCGCTTGATAGCCATTTCGATCCCGGATCCCAAGATCCCCCGGTAGACTATACCGGCGCCGCCTTTGCCGATGACGTTGTCCTCTTTGAGGCACTCCATTACGTCGTCCACCGTGAAATCCAGCCGCTGGAACGCCGTCAGCTTCCACCCGCCGGAGCTGCCGTGCTTCTCTTTCCACACCCGCCATGCCTTCATTGCGGCAACCGCTAGCATCGCGGCGAGCAAGAGGACACAGAACACGAGGAGGAGATGGACGGCATCAAATGAGCGCGATCGCTTTCGGGAAGACCCTGGCGAGGTGAGATCCGGGGGGCAGGGGGCGTGGACGAGGGGGCCACCGCATAGACCGGGGTTGCCGGCGAAGGAGCTCTCGTTGAAGACGCGGAACTGTCCCGTCATCGGGATCTCACCAGAGAACTGATTGAATGAGAGATCGAGAGTGGTCAGACTCTGCATGCGCTGGAATTCCAGCGGGAGCTCGCTGGAGAGCCGATTCGTGGAGAGATTGAGAACGCTTAAGATCTTCAATCTGCTGATTTTCGAAGGAATTTTGCCGATTAGATTGTTGCGACTGAGATCGATTGATGTCAGAGAGGAGCATTTCACGATCTCTTTAGGGATCTCACCGATGAGATCATTGCCGCTTAGATTAAGCTTGGAGAGCTGCTTCAGCTGGCTAATCTCTGCCGGAATCGGGCCGGAGAAGCTGTTGGAATCGAGGGCTAGCGTGTGCAAACCAGCCAAATTCCTGATCGATGGGGGAATCGGGCCGGAGATCCAGTTGTCGGAGAGCAGAAGCATTTCCAGCTTCCCTCCGGCGATCTGCGCCGGAATCTCGCCGGAGAGGTAGTTCTCGCTGAGCTCGAGCATGTCGGCGTTGGGGAGATCAAACAATCCCGGCGGAATCGTGCTGTTGAAGAAGTTCTTCGCGAGTCTCACGTGAGTCAAAGATTTGCACTCGCCAAGCTGACTCGGAATCGGGCCGAAGAACCCGTTTCCCATCAGAACGAGAGTCTCCAGTCTACCGCCGGCGCAGAGATCTGGCGGAATGGTCCCCGTTAGCCGGTTGTTGGCGACGTCCAGTTGGATTAGCCGGCCGTTCCGGCCGAGCCGGTCCGGGAGGTCGAAGGTGAAGTTGTTGCCCCAGATCTGCAGAACCTCGAGATTCGGGAGCTCGCCGATGAACGACGGGATGCGGCCGCGCAGGTGGTTCCCGAATAGATTCAGCAGTTTGAGCTGTTTCAGGCTCTCGAAGCTGGCGGGGATCTCGCCGGTGAGCTCATTGTTTGAGAGGTCCAGGGATTCCAAGCAGGGGAGCCCTCCGAGCTCCGGCGGGATCTCACCGGTGAGGTTGTTCTTGATGAAAAAGAGCGTGTCGAGGCGCTTTAGGCGGCCGAGAGATGGCGGGATCGGGCCAGTGAGATTGCAGCCGGAGATGTCGAGCCGAAGTAACTGTATTAAGTCTCCGAGTTCCGACGGGATTCCGCCATCGTACGTGTTGAAGTAGCCGATGTACATCTGCCTGAGATTCGACAGGCGGCCCAGGCAAGGAGGGATTCTACCAGAGAGTGAGTTGCCGTTCAAGCCGAGGTACTCGAGTTTGGTGATGGTGCAGTATTCCTCCGGTATAGTGCCGTTGAAGTAGTTGCCGCCGAGGTGGAGGAAGCGGAGGAAGGGAAGGAAAGACAGGGACGGGGGAAGGAGGCCGGACAGGTTGTTGTTGTACAGATCGAGAATTTCAAGGTTAGGGGGGAAGGATGGCGGGAGGGCGCCGGTGAGATTGTTGTTGGAGAGGTTTAGGAGGCGAAGTGAGGGGAGGAGGGAGAGGGTGGAGGGGACGGAGCCAGCGACGGGATTGGTGGAGAGGGTAAGGTTGACGAGGCTGGAGAGGAGAGAGATGGAGGGAGGGAGGAAGCCGTGGAGTGGGGTGAAGGATATGTTGAGGGCGACGACGCGGGAGTCGACGTCGCAGGTGACTCCAGAAAAGGAGCAGTGGGCTGGGGAAGCTGCGGTGGAGGACCAGTTCCGGAGGGCGGTGCTGCCGGGTGCGACAATGGCTGCCTTGAGCTTCAGGAGGGCTTGCAAGTCAGAGTCCGGTGTGGAGCAGTAGACTGGCGAAGTGAAGAGTATGACGAGGAGGAAAGAGAGGAAGAGCCGGAAGTAGAGTTCCATGGTTGAAGTAGAGAGAACAGGGGAGAAGATGAACATGCGGAAAGGAATTACTGCGGAGAATGTGAAGCATGAGAATCTGCGGGAAGTGGGAGAATCGGGAGAAAAAGAGGGGAAGTAGTCGAAGGATAAGTCCAGGAGTGGAAGCTGAGCTGCATGACTGCATGTCATCATGCGTAACGTGACCGGGGGTGCCATGTGAGGTGGCAGACTTTCCTGCTGCGCCGTGACGGGGGTTGGCGGGCCGTTTACGTTGCTCCAACATTTCGGGAAACGCGAAGAGGTACACACACCTTACCCTCCTTAATTCTTCCATGTTTCGTATTATTAGCATTAAAGCGCGTTTCACAAGGCCGGGATCGGATCCGCGGAATCCCAGTTACGTGACTTGCGTTACTTGCGCCGGCCCTCGTTGCGGTTCGACGAGGCACAGGGTTGTCGGCGTGAGCTGGCCAAACATCCTGATACGACAGGCTCGTATCATAACGGGTCATTGCCAGTTGCCACTAAACCGGTGACACGGCACTCTCCATGTAGGGATCACGTGCTCGGCATGTGCAGTGCGGAGCATTGTGGATTCGGGCATTTGAGTTACCGATGTGGATTCGGGCGCACTTTTTCATTGGAAGATGTGGTCTAGACGAGTCAATAAGTCCTCTCTTTCTCCGTCTTCTCCCAGACAAAAAGCCTGCTCCTCTTGCCCTGCATAGCTACAGAAAAAGGCTTTTCCGTTCCGTCTACGGCAGCTTCTGGAAAATATCCAGCAGAAGAAGCATTTGATTCTTCTTCGGGGATAAATGCGTATAAATGCGTACTTTCGAGTTTCGGCCGCACAATTTCGGCTGTATTTTTAGTTTTTTAAAATCTATAATTTATATTTTTATATTATACTTAAATTGCTAATCATACTTATCTTAATAATTAAGAACTTATTTCCGAGTCAGTGCTGATGCAGGTTCAAATCCCGCTTTTGCATTTTTTTTTTTTGAAAATTTTAAACTGTTTTTTATGAGAAAAAAAAGTTTATTTAATAATTTCAAATAAATATCTAAAAAATATTTTTAATATTTTTTAATTTAAAAAAAAATTTAGTCAAAAAAGTAAAAAATAGTTTGATTAAAATGGAAACCAAAACAAATTGATTTCCCTAAATCCTGAAATTATTTTAAAAATGGAAATTTAAAATTTTGAATAAATGAAAGTTGGAACAGGATTCTCAGGCTAGTGGATGAGAAAGGATACAAATCGTACAATATTGGGGAAAATGGCGTGGGAATATGCTGTTGTGCAACTATATTGGATGGCCATTTGCGGCCCAAATAAAGAAATAACAGAGCTTTTAATGGATGGTTCGAGCTTGATTAGGGAAACCTTTTTGTGTTCTTTCTGGGAAAGATTGTGGAAACTGGAAAGGCTTTACCTTTTCCGTGAGTCTTTTGCCTTGCGGAGTGAATGATTAGGCAACAATGTTGACGACGGAAATCATGGAATACTGGGTTGGGATTAGTCGTCTTGCTTTTTGATTCAATATTGGGATTAGTCGTCCGTGAAGTGACTAATATAGGCCATCATTATCACAGTGGATCATTAGTAATTAGCGGCAGTGCAGGGAAAAAGTTACGCGGGCATAGTATTAGACGACCGTAGTTGCTTAGATTTATGACTTAAATAGGTCGATTAATCCTATGGGTTCATTTGCTACACTAACGAGTTCGCCCATTCATTTAGACCGTACACTTGAATACTTATGCTCAAATGGATCGCGTAGGTCGTATATTGCGCTCGTAATTTTTTTTTTCTGTGATGCTTATACCGTCTTAGAATTAAATTTGAAATATTCGACCAAGTCGAGTATTACGCTAATTTCGTTTTATGTCTGGCTTTGCTCTATTTTTTTTATTGTCTTATCTTGATTAGTCATATCAAATGGGTTAATGTATTTGCAAAACCTTCTAATTGCGAACCGTGATGGGCCATTTTTTGATTGCAAATGTTAGTCGTCTACTCGCTCGTCTAGGCCCAAGGAAAAAACAAACTGCCGACAATGGAGTGGGCCCGTTAAGTCTTAGCCTGTGAATTTTCCATGAAATGTTTGCAAATAACACCCTATTTTATGACTTAATTATTTAATCCTATCACATACTGTTATACATCTTTTCCAATCAAACACGTCGGACACGGGCTTCTCCCCTCTCCCTGACCCTCACCGGCAACCCGCCCTTCATCCTCATCGTCATCGCCAGCTCCGGCTCTCCTCTCTCCGCCGCCACCTCCACCTCAAACCTCTCCAGTATGCACGCTGCCACTGTCTTCATCTGTATGTATGCCATCTCCTTCCCCAAACACGCCCTCGGCCCAGCGTGAAACACCGGGTATTTGAACGGGCTCGCCGGCCGGTAAACCCCCTCTTCCAGCCACCTCTCCGGCCTCATCTCCCCGCAGTCCTCCCCCCATATGCTCTCCGTCCTCCCCATCTCGTATGCGCTGTATGCCAGAAACCACCCCCTCTTCACCGTTGTCCCGTCCGGCAGCACGTCTTCCGCCGCCGCCCACCTTGGCAGCAGCGGCACCGGCGGGTACAGCCGCAGCGACTCCGACAGCGCCGCATGCAGGTAGTGCATCTCCCGCAGCTCGTCGAGGCCCAACACCTCGTTGGTACTTTTAGTTCTTGCTCTCGTTACTTTGATCTCGTTCACGATGTGTTCGACGATATGTCGCTTCGAGGATATAAGCCAGAAGAACCAAGTCAACGCCGACGGTGTCGTGTCCCCCCCCGCCAGTATGAAGTTCACGCAAATGTCGCGGAGGAGCTCGTTGGAGATGTTAGGCTCATTGGCGAAGCGAGAGAGAAGATCCTCTCTTCCAGCAGCGCCGGCTTCCTTCCGCCTCCACTGCACAAATCTTGATGTCATCTCGTGGACGATGGCTAGAGAGGTTTTAAACCGCCTTTCAGAGCCGACATTGAGCATTTTCTTGATTATCCATGAGAAAGGAACTGACGTCGTCGTCCGCTCAACGACGAGGTGGCTAGCCTCGTGGAATGCGTGGAAGAACCGAACCCCCTCCTCGCTCTCGCCAGCGAGGCATTGGGGTTCGTAGCCGAAGGCCAGGTTGCAGACGTTGTCGAACGCGAATCGTTCGAGCAACTCCTGGAGGTCAACCACCTCGCCGGCAGCGCAGGCCCCTCGCAGCAAAGGCAGCAGCCGGTCGGCGACTTCCCGGCTGACGATGTCAATGATAAAGCCGCGGATAGACTTGGTATTGAACTCGAAGCTGGCAGTCTTGCGCTGGAGACGCCAGAGCTCGCCGTTGGAGTTGAAGATGCCATCGCCAAGGAAGTCACGCAGGGTGGGGGTGACAAAGCCGCCCTTGAGATAGTTGTCGAAGTTGGAGCGGAGCATGTGTTCGAGGTTGGCGGGGTTGGCGGTGAAGACGAAGGGGGCGACGGTGGCGGTGGCGGTGGGGCTAAGAGGGATGAGCTCGGAGGCCCATTCTAGCATGCGACGGCGGTTGCTGATCAAATGGGGGAGGTTTCTGATGAGCGGGTAGCTCCGGAGAGGGGTGAAGTTGGTCGTTGAAGACGTAGATGGACGGCGTGGTTTGAGGAAGAATAAGAGGAGGAGGACGATGGAGGGGAGGAGAGCGGCGGAGAAATCCATTGTTGCGTTGGATCTTGGATGGTGTCCCTTGCTTGTGATTTGGGCTGTGTTATAGAGTAATAATAGAAGTGGTGATCTCATGTTGGAAAATTTAATGCAAAGCGATCAGAAAAGCTGGCCGGTATTATCCGGGAAATTATATCTTTGTCTTGTTGTGTTTGAAGGCGGTCGTATCAGAATTATTTTTTTTATTATAAAATTAATATTTATTATTTTATATTATTATTAAATCAAATAATTATTAAAAAAATAAATAAATTTTTGAAATTTAAATTATTAAAATTTTAATTTTAATTAAAAAAATATTAATTTATAAAAAAAATTTATTAGTCTTAATTTTAATTTTAAAGTTTGACCCAACCAAACGGCCCCAAAAGTCTCTTCCGGTGTTTTCGATGTAAATTGAAAAGATTGGCCCGAGTCGAGGCGGTTTAGTATGTGAGGAATTTTCTCGACCCAACTCATTATTGAAGAATTTTAAGCTAGCGCATCCTGCGTTGGGCCATCATAGAAGGCCAGGTAGCTCATTCTCACACTATTTGGGCTGGAATTTAGACTTTGGGCCGTAGTCCAGCCCATAATCACGTCGACTTCTCCTCCTCATGGTTCATGCAGTGA
This sequence comes from Trichopus zeylanicus subsp. travancoricus, assembly GCA_005019695.1. Classification (NCBI taxonomy): domain Eukaryota; kingdom Viridiplantae; phylum Streptophyta; class Magnoliopsida; order Dioscoreales; family Dioscoreaceae; genus Trichopus; species Trichopus zeylanicus. The sequence continues at coordinate 262,979 of RXID01014846.1, read as the reverse complement.
AGTGGTAAGCATGATTTGCTGCAAGTTGCCTCGAACATAATGATTGGAATGTAAGAAATTCATGGAATATGCCATTGACAATCCAGAAACATTCATGTTAGATCTTTGAGAAAAATGAAGAACACGAAAGCATACCTGATTTCATTGGGTAGATTAATGAAACCTGAAACCCGATCAAGTCCACTGCGCTCCGGCTGCGAAGAAGGCGAAGTCACCGGAGGCGGTGCTTAGGAAGAAGATGACGGCGCTGGAGGAGTTAGGTTTTGGGAGGAGGTCTTCTGACTGTTTGGAATTTGACGACTGATGGATGTCTAGGGTTTCTCAATCCCTTTTCCTTATATACTAAATTCCACAGTTAGGGACCACACCCATAAATCTTAATGGGTTAACCATACCCATAAATCTTAATGGGTTAATTGTTAATTAGTCCATCAATAATTAACAATTAAACCCCAGGAATTCTACACATTTATAATTCAGCCACCACACTTATATTTTAGATGACAAAGACCTAAATTAAATAGATCACCTCAATTGGATCCTTATACCATATAATAGAAATATATATACAATAATTTCATGCAATACATGTACGTCTACATGTCCTTATGCATAAATGTACATGATTTATAGTCCAAATTCTAACAATCTCCCACTTGGACTATATATAACCATGTATATATAACTTCTATTGTATATACATCTCTACATCTTTAATGTGTACACAACTAGAAAAGTCATCTAAACCGATTCCGTCCATTAGTCTCACTAACACAAGGACTAAAGAGGCAGTCGTTGCTATTATTTGCAACTAAACCCACATTAATCTCATGCATCAATTTAACTAAATGACATAAATCAAGTGTGGATGTGTAGCATGGAAATTACATGTAATGTGATCTGCACATGCCTATTTCCAACTGGTCCAACTTTAACCAAATGACATCAAAATTCAGAGTAAACAATGAAAACTGAAAATAACTGAATAATTTATTAATGTCATGACATTAAGTACAGTACCAAGCATAAATAAAAACACAAACTCCCACTAAATCAAATGGCATCAAATGCAACAACACCCATATTTATAACATGATCATGAAAGGCCTTGGGTGCTAATGCCTTAGTGAGCGGATCTGCAATCATAGAGTTTGTTCCCACATGCTCAATACTAATTAACCCATTCTGAATTCTTTCCTTCACAACAAGGAACTTAATATCTATATGCTTAGATTTTGAAGAGCTCCTATTGTTATTTGAGTACAAGACTGCTGCTCTACTGTCACAGTGCAACTTAAGTGGCCTTTCAATACCATTAACTATTTGCAGTCCTAAAACAAAGTTTCACAGCCACATAGCTGGATTAGATGCCTCATGACAAGCTACAAATTCAGCCTCCATAGTGGAAGATGCAACGAGTGTTTGTTTGGCACTCTTCCATGAAACTGCACCTCCAGCTAGCAGAAAAAGATAGCCAGATGTCGATTTACGACTGTCTTGGCATCCAGCAAAATCGGAATCAGAAAACCCAATGATGTCAAGTCTATCCGACTTCCCATATGTGAGCATTAAATCCTTTGTGCTTTGTAAGTATCTGAAGACTCTTTTGGCTGCTACCCAATGTTCTCTTCCTGGATTAGCTTGATATCTACCAAGCATTCCAATAATATATGCGAGGTCCGGACGAGTGCAAACCTGCGCATACATAAAGCTCCCTACCGCTGATGCGTAAGGAATATTTTCCATAAACTTGGAATCAATATCAGTTTTGGGACACTGGTTCAAACTAAATTTATCTCCTTTAGATACGGGGGTATCATGTGGCCTGCAATTTTGCATGCTAAATCGTTTTAATAGACTTTCGATGTAACCCTTCTGTGATAATCCTAAAACTCCTCGTGAACGATCACGATGAATTTGGATCCCTAATACGAAGGATGCTTCACCAAGATCTTTCATTTTAAATTGTTCCGAAAGAAATTTCTTGGTTTCTCGAAGCAGTTCTACATCACTACTAGCAAGCAAAATATCATCCACATATAAGATTAAGAAAATAAATCTACTCCCACTGAACTTATGGTATACACAATATTCAACAGGGTTCACTTTAAACCCAAATGAGAGAACAACCTAATGAAACTTTTGATACCATTGACGGGAAGCTTGCTTAAGCCCATAGATGGATTTCTTAAGTTTACAAACCAATTGGCTAGATTTGTTGGAATCCAACCCCTCCGGTTGTAACATATAAATTGTTTCCTCAATGTCTCCATTAAGAAAAGCGGTCTTTACATCCATCTGATGTAACTCAAGATCAAAATGCGCTACAAGTGCCATGATGATCCTAAAAGAGTCTTTCGAAGAAACTGGAGAGAAAGTCTCGTTATAGTCAATGCCTTCCTTTTGGGTGAATCCTTTGGCGACAAGACGAGCTTTATATCTTTCTACATTACCTTGTGAATCCCTTTTGGTTTTAAAAATCCATTTACAACCAATAGGTTTCACACCTTCAGGCAATGAAATAAGATCCCAAACGTCATTGTCTTTCATGGATTGCATTTCCTCACCCATGGCATTAATCCACTTTTGAGAGTTGGAACCATTGACTGCTTCATGGAAGGTGAGTGGATCCTCTCCCTCTAAGCCAATGTTATTCTCATGTTCCTGAAGAAAAATAACATAATCATCTGAAATTGCTTTTCTCCTTTCTCTAGTGGATCTTCTTAAAGGCACAGGCTCTTCTTGAATTTGAGTATGTTGAGTTTGATCCACATTTTCCTCATGTATAATGGATTGAGGAATAACTGGATGATCTTGATGAGTTGGAAGTTCAGCATTGTCTTGGATTTGTACCGGATGTTGTTGAATCATGTTAGGAATGAAAGCTTGATCATGATCAACAACTACTGTAGGAAAAGGAATATTTTCCAACTCCTCCTCAAACACAAAACCTTTAACATTATCTTCCCCCCCAAACTCAACATCCTCAAAGAACCGAGCATTTCCCGTCTCAAAAAATGTTCTTGTTTTAGGATCGTAGAATTTAAATCCCTGTGATCTTTCAGCATATCCTACAAAATAACTACTAACAGTTCTTGCATCCAGTTTCTTTTCATTTGGCTTATAAGGCCTTGCTTCAGCTGGACATCCCCAAACTCATAAGTGCTTTAAGACAGGTTTCTTACCCGTCCATAACTCATAAGGGGTTTTGTTAGCAGCTTTTGTAGGAACTCTATTGAGAATATACATTGCGGTCTTTAATGCATCTCCCCATAGTGAGTGAGGTAAAGTTGTATGACAAATCATACTTCGTACCATATCCTTAAGGGTTCTATTTCGTCTCTCAGCTACACCATTCATGTTCGGAGAACCCGGCATGGTGTATTGAGGAACGATCCCACACTCACTAAGAAATCTAGCAAATGGACCTAGACGTTGTTCACCTGATCCGTCGTACCTTCCGTAGTATTCACCACCACGATCAGATCTTATAGCCTTAATTGATATATCATGTTGGTTTTCAACTTCGGCTTTGAACAACTTAAAAACATCCAATGCTTGTGATTTCTCATGAATTAAATATAGGTAGCCATATCGAGAGTAATCATCAATGAATGTGATAAAATATTGTTGACCATTCCAAGAAGCTGTAGGGAACGGTCCACAAATATCTGTATGTATCAAGTCTAAGACTTCCTTAGCTCTCTCAGCTCCTACTTTGCTCTTATTTGTAGTTTTTTCCCTTTATACACTCAACACAAATATTATGATATGAATCATCAAGTTTTTCAAGAATTCCATCTGACACAAGTCTGTCAATTCTCCTTTTAGAGATATGACCCAAACGCTTATGCCATAATTTAAAGAATTTTCATTTGAAAATTTGCGTTTAGTGCCTTTTGTTTCAGTATTATGGGACTCACTGTATGAACTTTCTATATGAAGCAAATAAAGGTTGTCATTATCAGTTAAATGACTGGTTCCATACAACACAGAATTAAAATAGATATCGCATTTTCTATTACCAAATGAACAAATAAATCCTTCTTTGTCCAAAATAGAAATTGATATCAAATTTCGTCTAAAAGACGGTACAATAAATGTATTATTTAATTCTAAATAAAAATCAGTACGTAATAACAACCGAAAAGTCCTAATGCCCACAACTTCAACCCCTTTTCCAGCCCCCATATAGATGTACTTCTTGTCATCATTTGGCTGTCGGGAGTTCAGGCAACCCTGCATAGATATACTTATGTGAGTTGTGGTAGCCGAATCCAACCACCAAGTATATCTAGGTACTGAAACTAAATTAACTTCTGAATTAATAAGAGCAAAAGATGTACCTTTCTTTACTCGCCAAGCGTGAAATTTGGCACAATCTTTCTTAAAATGGGAAGAGTCCTTGCAAAAGAAGCATTTCTTTTCCTTATGTCCCTCGGACGTATTTTTCTGCTTCTTTTGCAGTTCCTTCACCACAACATCTTTAATTTTTCTCTTCTTGCCTTTTCCGTAAGAAGATGATGTCAAATGAGCACTCTCGGTTTTATTATGTTTCATCCTATCTTCCTCTTGCACTAAATGAGAAATGAGCTCATTCATTGTTCATTTCTCCTTCTGACAATTATAGCTCACTTCAAATTGACTGAATTGCGGAGGAAGAGAAATCAACACTAAATGAATGAGCAAGTCTTCCGAAAGCTCTAATTTTAGTGTTTTTAATTTCCCTACAATATTAAACATTTCGAGAATATACTCCCTTATGTTCCCGTTATCCTTGTACCTCATGGAAACAAGTTTTCTTAAGACCGTACTTGTTTCCGCCTTATCGCTTTTCATATAGCGCTTTTCAAGGGTTTCAAGGAACCTTTTAGCATCAGTCTCCTCAGACATAGTGTCCAAAAATGTCTCTGGGATAGCATTTTTCATTATCATAAGACTCAAGCGGTTAGAGCGTTCCCACCTCCACCTCTCAAAAGCTTTCCTAAGAGGTGCAGGACGTGGCTCCCTCAATGCTAGGTCAAGTTCCATACATCCCAAGACTATAGTTACCTTATTTTTTCAAGTCTTAAAATTGCTCCCATTGAGCACTGGAATGCCATTGATATTGGCAGTGACAGCAGAATCATTCACAAAGTCAACTGAAAGAGAACAAAAATTCAAAACACAATCTGCTCACAAAAAGGAATTAAATCTCATCTCAAGATACCTAGCACAACATTGAAATTAAGTCTTTGGACAAAATTCAATTTGTAAGTGGTACTCTTGGTGTGGCAATCAAATATTGACAATAAAGTCCTGTCAAATAATAAGCCTTTCTTTGGACCGACTTATTACCCACATGGATAAAACCAAATAATTGTCACATATTTATTACCACAAATATGCTTTAATTTCAACCAAATAATAACCTTCTTTTGGGCCGGTTATTACCCGCATGAAACTTCAAGCATGTAATGTTTGCTTTAATTTTGGCCAAATAATAACCTTCCTTTGGGCCGGTTATTACCCGCATTAAACTTCAAGTATGTAATGTATGCTTTAATTTCGGCCAAATAATAACCTTCCTTTGGGCCGGTTATTACCCGCATGAAACTTCAAGCATGTAATGTCTTCCTAATATTTTTAGTTTAATTCAATCTACACAATAGAGGTTACTTTGGCAACATATTGCTTGAACCAAATTAAATTAAAAATATTAGTAACTGAATCCATCATTTGAATTAAACCAAAATCATAATCAATTAAAACTAAACTTAAACCAAAACCAACTTTAATTAAACCAAAACCAAAACTAATCATCTTCTCCATCCTCAAACCCTAATCCGCCGTTGCCGCCGCCGCCGCCGCCAAGCCACCACGCTGCCACGCCGTCACGTCGTCCGACCGCCGCGCAGTCACGTAGCCACCGCCGCAGCCCTAGCCGCCTGCGCAGCAGCATGCCAGCGGACCCGCACGCCGCCGCAGCCCGAGCCGTCAGCGCAGCAGCATGCCAGCGGACCCACACGCCGCTGCAGCCCGAGCAGCCTGCCGCACGACGCCGAGCCGCTCCCGACGGGTCCTTGCTGCCTGCGCACGACGCCCGCTCGCATGAGCGCCGCACGCTGCCGAGCCGCACGCCGCCGCAGCCCGAGCAGCCTGCCGCACGACGCCTGCCTGCGCACGCCGCCGAGCCGCTCCCGACGGGTCCTTGCTGCCTGCGCACGACGCCCGCTCGCATGAGCGTCGCACACTGCCGAGCCGCACGCCGCCGCCTCTGCTGCCGGCCGCCGGAGCACAGTGGACGATCGGGGAAGAATATAGAGATTTTTGCAAGTCTAACACTAATTTTATATTCTCAAAAACCCAACATGAAAACCGGGCTCTGATGCCACTTGTAAGAAATTCATGGAACATGCCATTGACAATCCAGAAACATTCATGTTAGATCTTTGAGAAAAATGAAGAACACGGAAGCGTACCTGATTCCATTGGGTAGATTAATGAAGCCTGAAACCCGATCAAGTCCACTGCGCTCCGGCTGCAAAGAAGGCGAAGTCACCGGAGGCGGTGCTTAGGAAGAAGATGACGGCGCTGGAGGAGTTAGGTTTTGGGAGGAGGTCTTCTGACTGTTTGGAATTTGACGACTGATGGATGTCTAGGGTTTCTCAATCCCTTTTCCTTATATACTAAATTCCACAGTCAGGGACCACACCCATAAATCTTAATGGGTTAACCATACCCATAAATCTTAATGAGTTAATTGTTAATTAGTCCATCAATAATTAACAATTAAACCCCATGAATTCTACACATTTATAATTCAGCCACTACACTTATATTTTAGATTACAAAGACCCTAAATTAATTAGATCACCTCAATTGGATCCTTATACCATATAATAGAAATATATATACAATAATTTCATACAATACATGTACGTCTACATATCCTTATACATAAATGTACATGATTTATAGTCCAAATTCTAACATAAAACTGCTTTACTAGCAAAATTCTCCGATCTGCGTCCACTGGTGTCTGTCTGCCAGAACCGAGTGTCTCCAATCTACGCTGTCTTATAGCGTTTCGAAGTCGAAATCCTCCTCTTCCGTTCTCATCTCTCTCGCAGTCATTGGAGTTTGGATGCAGAGGTATCCACTTTTTAGGCCACCAAACTCCACGACCGCCAATTTTATGATCCTTTTTTTCCCAAAAATAATTAATTTTTCTGTCATTCTCAGACTTTGAGATGGCCATGATATCATTTGTTCCCCTACCACAACAAGTGCACTGCATGTGCCACCAAGTCGAAACCGTCGAAGATTTCTGATCAAATATTAAGTTGAATATTCAAATCGAAATTCGTATGGTGGAAATGGTTCCTGAAATTGACAATTAATATTCGAGCAAATCCGCCAGCCAAGCAAACGCCCGAAGCTAACCTGAATTAACATTGGACTTTGCTGAAAAGGCTGCAACATCAAGCCCATCTCTTTACAAGGTGGAACCGGACCTGTTTTAATTGGATCGTGTAGTCGGAAAACGCCGGTCGGGAGCAGACACGACGAAGCAACCGAACCAACATCGGGCCCCGCTGGTCCTCTCGCGCGTCTGCAGAGGACGCGCGGAGAAGCGCTACTCCTCAACTGTTTGACAGTGGGCTTCCTGACATGACAATTGTTGTCGCCACTATCTTGACTCAAGAAAATGGTGGGAGAAGAGTTAACGGGTTTGGGCGTACCCCTAAAACTGACTCGACCCGTTCCTTTCCTGATTAGCAAAGTCATCGGCAAAGTACCAAGCTGTCATTTTGGAATTAAAAAAATTATTAATAAATTTCTGAAATCTTTTGAAATTTTTAATCAGTCCTTTTAATTCTAAATTTACTAATTAGCCTTTTAGTTACTCTCCTATTAGTACATTTGATCTCTGAAAATTTTTTAATGCAATAGAGATGAGACAAAAATTACCCTTGGTATCACCACTTTTTTTCTTTTTTCCTCTCTTTTTTTTTCTTCTCATTTCCTCTCCTTTTTGTTACTGTACCACCACCTTCTTTTCTTTTCTTCTTTCTTTTTCTTTACTCTTCTCCTTTTTATTTCCATCGTATCACGGTTGCCTCCTTTTTAATATCGGTCGTGTCGTACTCCTTTTCCTCTTTCTCTTTTTGCTTTTTCATCATCGTCATGTTTGCCGCACCATTACTACCATGCTCCTCCTCTTCTTCCCTTATTTCTTCCTCCTCCTTTGCTCTCCTCATTGTCATGTTTGTCGCAATACCACCACTATGCTCTTTCTCCTCCTCATCTTCTGTTTTTTTCCTTCTTTCCTCTCATTCTTCTCATGCCCATTTTGTCACCACCACCACCACCACCACCACCATGCTTCTCCTCCCTTATTTTCTTCTTTGTTTTTCTTTTCTCTCTTCCTTTTCATTCCCGTTGCACTACCACATCCTTCCCTCTTCTCTGTCTTCTTCCTCATCCTTTCCTCATTCTCCTCCTTTTTTCTACTCATTCTTCCCTCTCCTTATTACGTTTGTCACACCACCATCACCATCTTGGATCTCTTCAGCAATAATTTTTCTAACTCTATTTTATTGTCATTCTCCGTATTTTTTCACCTTTGATATAAATTATTTATTCTGAAGTAAAATATTTTTGTGGGTTAAAATTGTTATATATAAATTTAGAGCATATATATGTGTTAAAATAGCTATATATTAGTACGGGATTTATATATGGATTGAAATAGTTATATATAATTTTAAAGCATATGTATATGTTGAAATGATTATGTATGGATAAAACATTGATATATGTGTTGAAATAATTATATGCCTTTTAATGTACAACCCCTCGTGATTTGCTATATTAACCAAAATTCTCTTACAATTTCAGTATATATTTACACCCCATTTTTCTGAAATTTATTACCTATAATCTCTAATTGTTATTTAATCAAAATTATTGTAAAAAAATTCACTTCTATATTTTTATAATTTTATAATTTAATCCCTAAAAATTTTGTTATTTTTATTTTTATATGATTTTTTTTAAAAAAAATTCTTTCTCTTCTTTTCTCCCTAGACACGAGGTAGCGTGAGCAGGGGTCGACACGGACACGAGGCTGGTATGGGTGCGGGCTAGTGCAAGAGCGATGTGGGCACAAGGGAAGAGGGTTTTTTTTTTTGGGGGGGGGGGGGGGGGGTGGGGGGGGGGGGGGTTGACACAAGCCCTAACCACCTGCATTGACTCGCGTGCACACCGGCCTTGCGCCTCGGACCCACACCTGCATCGCCCTTGTGTCGGCCCATATCGTCCTCGTGCTCGGGGAGAAAGAAAGAGGAAGAAATTAAAAAAAAATCACATAAAAAATAAATAACAAACTTTTGAGAGATTAAATTGCAAAATTACAAAGGGTATAAGTAAAATTTTTGGCCAAATTTTGAATTAAATAACAATCAGAAAGTTAGAGGTAATAAATTTAAAAAAAAAAAAGAATGTCAATATATACTAAAATCATGGGAGAATTTTAGTAAATAGAGCAAATCTCAAGAGTTATATGTAAAAAACTTATTATTATATATGGGATAAAGTATTTTATATTAATTGAAATAATTATATATAAAATAAAATATTTTATATGAGTTGAAATGATTATATATGAAATAAAATATTCACATATACGCTGAAATAATTATATATTAGTAATTATGTTTATATATCGGAAGATATATTTATATATAAAAAGATTTATATTGATAACTATATTTATTTATTAATAATTCTGTTTATACATCAAAAGATATATTTTTTTATATATAAATTTTACTTATATATCGAGAGAGAATGGATGTGGTAAAGGGAGAAAAGACACTAATTAAAGAGGGAGAGCTTGACTTGAAGGAAGAGATGAAACTTCTTACATGGAAAATATGAGAGAGAAGGAAAGAGAAGGAGGAGGCATATAGTCATGGTGGTGATGGTGTAATGGTCATGACAAGGATAAGAGGGAGGGAGATAATAGGGTGACAAGTGCAAAAAGAAAGAAAAAATAGGAGAGGGAAAGAAAAGAAAAAAAGAAAGAAAAAGAAGAGAAATAATGAGGAGCATAAAAGAAATTTGTTTATTGTGGAAGAGAAAAGAGACAGATTAAATTATTAAGAGTATAAAGATAAATTTATACATTAATTAATATGGTTAATTATATTTGGGGTTAAAAAAATTGATTGGTAAATTCAAAAATAAAAATAATTGATAAAATAATTAAAAATTTTCAAGAATTTTCTGATAAGCTTTCCTTTAGAATTTACTCGTTGCTGCTGTAAATTAACTTGAAATTGATCTATTTGGCGATCTCTCATTAGGTTAATTGGATGGACCGCGGACCGCGTGATCAACCTGATCCTGCCTCCATGTAGCAGGCGATACAAGCTCCTGGGCCGTGGTCCTTGCTGGGCCCGATCTAATATCTTACTGGATCAAGAGCTTGATGGACGAGGATCCAATCCGAATTGTTTCGCCAATTCGCTAGTGCGCGACGGAACGAACTGTGGCCCCTACGCCCACAAGCACAGGCGCGATCCACGTGCCGTCTGTGGGTCCCCCTGTGGCGAGCAATAAAATAATTAATTAAAAAAATTAATATTTTCAATAAGAGGGGAATGAGAGGAGAAAAGGAAGGAAATCGTAGCACAGGGCGAGATTGAAGAGGTCGCGCTCGGAGAAAGCTGACGATCTTGGAAAGCGAGGGTTCTCTCCGCGAGAGGGACGCGTAAAGCCCTCGAGGGTCTCTCCTCTGCTCTCCCCGATCTTTGGGGTTTCTCCCTCGCCGTGCACGATCTTGCTTCGGTGAACCTCCGGCTTCCTTTCTGATGCATCTCAGATTTGTTCCGGTTTTTGCGTGCTTTCATCTGTCTGTTTCGTTGTCGGCGTTCTCTGTTATCTGGGGGTCGGATTTGTTGGTTTTTTCTTTTTCCAGTAAAATTTGTGGTTATTTCTCTCTTGGTTGCATTTCTGGGTGCTGGAAAGTGAAGGATTTAGGGATAACGGTTGGATTAGGTGTTTTTCGATTTATTTTTGTCTTTCTTGTATTTTTCGGATCTTTAACGTTTTTCTGGTGGTTCGCGATTGGTCGAAAAACCAATTTGTTTTTCCTGTTTGGCTGTTTTTTATTCGTAGACCTTCAGCCGCTGAATCGTGATCGTTTTCTGAGATTTTATTAGGGTTTCCAATTGTCATAATCTAGGGTATTGATTTTACTGTTAGAACTTGTCTGGCGGAATTTTCTGAATATCAAATATTGGGATTTTGGATTCTTGAACGAACCCTTGTTTATTGGTCCGTTGGTTGTCAATCGTCTTTAAAGTTACTGCTGAGTGTTTCTGCTCCATTTGTTGGTGAATATGTGTTCGATTTGTGGACTGCGGAGTGTTTCTGCCCCATTTGTGGACATGAGTTAGAATGACTTGTTTGGAAAACTGTTGAATTGATAAGCATAGACCCGCATTGACAAAGCTTTGTTTTTCAAGGATGTTTAATTATTAAATTATAGCTAATATAACTAGGTAAAATATACAAATTTATTTTCAAATGTTTGAGAACTTCTTCTCAAATTTACATTTCTAGAGGTTTACTACCATGTTAACACTTCATTTCTGGTCCAATCTGATGTGCGTTTATTTATATTGTTGCATGTTTTTTTCTTGTCTTTTTGCCTCTGGTGGCTGATTTGGTGTTGAGCAAATTATGAAGTGTGCTGGATGACACCATTTCTGTATGTGTGAAGTTCACACTAGTCAAAGTAGTTTTTCAAGACCATTGGTGTCTATACATTATTTTTTTATATAAAACAGCTTACACCTCTAAAGAGATAATAAATATAAGAAATTACATGAAATTATCTGATCTATGTATTATCCCCCAGAAGATCAAAAGCCTTCCCCTCCCGAACACTACCCTCTCATCATTGTCTCCCACAAATCATGGGAAGATCCTCCATTGTCTCCCCATTTTAACTATTCAATGCTATACTTGGTTCTATGAGTTCTGTTTTGTTTATGCACAACTGTTCAATGAGATAGATGGTTGTTTCATCTTACTTTTGGTAATTTTTTCTCTAGAAAGGAAGAAATTCTTCCTTTTCTTTGGCATGGTTCAATTTTTACTTTTGGTTAAGGTTGGTGAGTTGTGAGTTCATCTACTTAGATAAATAGTATCAAAATGCTGTGCAAAAATTTTCTTTATTACACTGTATAAGAGTTGAACATTATGTTTGTTCAAAAAGCTATTATTAAGTTATTTATTACTCAATTTATGTTGAAGTTGAATTCATCTATAAATCTTGTGATTTTTGTTGGTCCATTATTATACATTCGATCAATATTATGTTGCATCTTGCAGGAAATATACACAGAAGTCTCATCCCAAGCTTCATTCACAATGTCTGTCATTCACCATGTTCTTTTATTTCATGTGAGAACCAGATGATTATGGGAGTATTAACATGTTGTAAACACAGCAGAGCTGAAAATTTTAGTTGCCAAAAGTTTTGTGGGCAACATGACAATTGAAGATTTCTTTACCCTCACTGAGATGAAGGATGGGCTTGCAAATCTAGCGAGAGTTGAAGAGCTGGTTGTTGTAATGCAAAAACAGAAAGATTTTGTTGGGGGTAATATTAGTGATGGTGTAAGACAGTGGTCAACAGTTGCAAGAACAATAGCAGTCACTGAAAGCAAAGACTGCCTTGATCATTTTATTCAGTTACAAGGACTGAGCTTTCTTAACCACTGGGTTCAGGAAGCCCAGAAGTGTAAAGATGATATTGGTGACAATATTGTAGATGAATTGCTGAATGCATTATTGGCATCATTTGAAAGGCTTCCAATTGACTGCGAAATAGCTGCTGCTTTTGGTGTTGGGAAGACTGTTGAGCAACTCCTTGCTTACACAAATGTTGAGATCAAGGAGAGGGCTAGAAGTTTGTTTGACAAGTGGAATAAAACAAAGGCTAATGGTGTAATGTACCATGATATGCAGAGAGCTGGAACATGCCAAGCTGATCAATTGGAGCCTACAGCCAATGCCAAACCAACCGATGATTGTCTGCCTTCTGTGCCTCCAGCTGTAAACAATTCCTTGTGCAAAGAAATGACCGGCGGAAGGAATCATGAAGGAACATCTGCAGGGATTCAGTCTCATGGTTCTGATAACCCCAAGTCCTCTGAACATTCCCAATTAAATAGCAAAAATAATGTAGTGCCCACAACTTACTCAAATTCAACTGCTGCAAATGTAGATTTAGGGAACGCAGAAACAGCGAACTCTTCTTCTCTGTCAAAGCCTTGTTTGGATGTCGTAACTGTTTCCAAAGAATCTTCTCCATGTCCTGCAGTTGGATCATCCCACTCTACTGCATATGATGGTCCCAGTAGTAAGACAGGAGATGATAATGATCAGCATCACATTTCAGAATCCAAGGATGTTGTGAATTGCTCTGGAGAGATGGAAGTTGATACGAAGGACAGCAACAATTGTGGATCTGTTCATTCTTCTGTTACCGCTGCACAGAAGACTGAAAATGAGCCTTGCAGTTTTGATTCTCAAAAGAATGGATCTTTTATAACAGGGATTGCTGATTCTCATCCAAAGATTGATACTAATAACAGCCAGAGGTTTGAGTGCTTAAAGACTGCAAAGGAACTAAAACTTTCTGAGAGGTTTCAAGATCCATCAAGTGTCAGTTTTAGCCGGAAAAAAGGCGTTAGTCCAAATACTGCTCAGAGAAAAGATTGTGTGGAAAGTGTTATTAAGGGGAATGTTTGCAAGTCCAGTCTTAGGGCAATCAAAGGAATGAACCATCGATTTTCTAGTGACTCTTCAAAAGCAGTGAAAACCAGGGGATTGGATGATGGTGGCAATAGGTCAGACTTAGGACTTGATTGTGAGATTGATGCACTTGAAATTGCTCGGCAGGTGGCTATCGAAGTGGAACGTGAAGTAGTTGACTACAGAGAACCATCCTGCAGTTCTCTGGAGGTTAATATTGTGGATGCTCGCAGCCCTGATGTTGGAGAACGAAATCAGGATGAACCAGAAGTTGATTCCAGAGAGGCTACAGATACATGTTCCTCTGATATTGTTGGGAGTAGGCTGGATCCAATGGATGATCATCCCACAGAGACTACTGATGATGTTGATTCTGATTTTGTTGAAGGCGAGCAGAACCAAGTCGTGATGAAAGAATCAAAATTGTTAAGTTCACCAACTAGGAGAAACGTGGACTGTTCTGCTGATGAAAATAGCTCAAGAACTTCACAAAATGCAAATGATCCTCCAAAACATAAGCAACATTTGGAGTTAAATTTGTCTTCAATTTCTCAAGAAGCAAGTGGCAAGTCAGAAAGGAATACTTGCAACTTTGATCTGAATGAGGATGCTTCCACTGAGGACATCAACTGTGTGGCAGATGCCGTGCCTAATGTCTCTTCCAATTTATCTGCACCTATTGCTGTTGTTGCTACTTCAAAAGGGGCTCCAGATCTGCCAGTTGCTCCTCTTCACTTTGGTGGCGAACTTGGATGGAGGGGTTCTGCCACCACAAGTGCTTTTAGACCAGCATCTCCACGAAGAACTCCAGATTTTGAAAAGGCATTCTCTGGTCAAAAACGGAAATCAAATTTCCTTGAGATTGATTTGAATGTTGCAGAGGATGAGGATGATGTTGTGGTAAATAACATAGCCATTAAGCAAGCACCTGTCTCCTCAGGCTTGCCTTCAGTGGACTCTTCCAGTGAAGTTAGCTCAAGAAGAGCAGAGAGATTGAAGTTGGATTTAAACAGTTTGGGGGATGAAGATGCACCAGCATATCTGTCAAGTTGGAGGCTTCACCAGAATGGTATCCAAAGCCTGTCTTCTGCTTCATCATCATCTTCAAGACAGCTTTTCATGAGAGATTTTGACCTTAATGATAACCCATCCCTTTTTGAAGGGGATGGTTCTCACAACCAGAGTATATCATCTTTCAAAGCACCCAGCATGCAGAGGAGTTCCAAGCTCGATGAGCCTGCCGTTACAATCATGGGTTCTAGGGTGACAATTGATAAGAAGGATTATGCCAACCAGGCTCAGCAGTCCACACTGGCCGCTAGAACATCTGTTCCTTTCAGTCACATGCCGCCGCCGCCCACTTATGGTTATAATGGCTTTCCAACTGGACGCCCCATGTCTGTCCCTCCTGCACTATGTGGGCCTGGGAGCTTTCCATACATGGTGGATTCTAGAGGAGCTGCTGTTATTCCTCAAGTATTCAGTTCGGTTGGACTGAATGGTGTGGTGCCCGTTACCAGACCACCTTTTCTTATGAGCATAGCTGGTCCAGCCTCAAGTCCAAATGGGGTTTGGTCTGCTCAGCCTGGCTTGGATTTAAATTATAGCATGTCATTGATGCAGAATGGAATGTGGGAGGGTGGGAGCTCGAACCCTTCAGTGACTACTGGGCGGCCTGTGAACTCAGAGATGACTCTGAAACGGAAGGAACCAGATTGTGGATGGGAACCTTATGGTTTTAGCTACAAGCTTTGACATCGTGGCAATAGTTTCTCTTCTGAGCGGCCTGCTTTCTTTCTGCAAATTATTATACCAGAGGGGGATTCTTGATTGAAGGAGCAGAAGCCATCATCACTGCTGGAATGCTGATTGCCTAGTTGGCCCCAGAATACCAACCAGGCAACTCAACCGTGTAGAAGCGGCTTTAGATAGAAATAAACAAGGCAGGCAATGGATAGCTGATGACATTGATTACCTGGAAAAAAATGTAGGTTTGATTGTTTACTGCCTTTCTTGTTTTTTTCTAAATTTGTTCTATAAATAGAGGTATGTGCATCTGGTGTAAGCTGGAGAACTGTATCTGTACATCTCGCATAATATTCTAACATAGCAGAAGTGGGATTCATGGAGCCATACTTTTTGTTTTATGTGGGATTTATCACAGTATAACTCGTGCCATATGTAACATGTCCAAATCGACAGGATTGTAATGTGCAGCATGCTTTGGGATTTCTCACCATTTCGAGGTCGTTTGTAAGAATTCTATTTCAGTAATCATTTGTATATGCTTTCTGGATCTTGTGTGTGGGTTGTCTGAATTTAAGAACGGTCTCATTTCAGTATTTCTGGATTGTCAGCTTGTTTTTCTTACTGTATTTTCTCATTGGAGGATTAAACTTCCATATGTTTCCACTGGATGTAGATTGAACAGCTATTTAGGGTCGCCCACTGACTTGCTGCTTTTATTCCTTGGAGATCTGAGAACAAAAGCTTCGCATGAAATCCACAGTATAGATAATCCAAGCCAGTTCTAGTTTTACCAGAAAAAAGAGACATAATCCAACATCATCTGGCAAGCAAGGAGTTGAGAAGTGGACTGTATGTGCAAACAATTCAATAAGTTTTTAAAAAGGAATTATATATGTTCCGGCCAATTTACAATAAATTTATTTATTTTATCACTATTAATTAAAAAAAATATTTATTTTATATTATAAATTGAGAAAACTCAATTAAAATATTTTTAAAAAAATTATTTTATTTCGATTTTATTGATTAAATTAATATGAAAAATTAAGTTATTCTTATTTAATTTTTATATGAACAAATATTAAATTAATAAAAAAAAATTACTTATCTCATCTCAATTTTTATGAAAGACCAATTATTCAGTGTTATAAAATTGAAAATTTTGAATTTAATTTTATCAGACTAGCTGTTTGATGATTATAGATTGATTGTCTAAAACAAAAACAAATAAAAAAATTTTAATTTTTTTATATTACTTTAATAGACAAAATCAAATTAAAATAAGATATTTTAAAAATATTTTAATTGAAATGATTTTTTACAAATTTATAGTGCGAGACGCATATTTTTTTACTAATAGTGATATAAAAAAAAAGTAATTTTTCATAAATTCACTTCAAAACAAGTGATTTTTTGCCAAAAACTCTAATTCAAAAATTTTACCATTGCCTAGAAATTACTGTCTCGACACAAGGAGTGCAAGTTATACAAGGGGCAATCGTTCTTTCTCCTTTGCTTGTATAAAACCTCTTTTTATTCTTTACACCGGTTCATGTTGACTATATTACACAATGGAAATGAGAAAGCATCTGCAAACTGTTAGCAGAAATCTCCCGTTATTGTCTGAAATAACGCATCCTTTTCACCAAGCTTAGCGTGTTCGACAGAAGCATTGCCATGGTCATTGGACTAACTCCACCAGGAACAGGAGTGATAGCAGATGCCACCTTACATGCTTCCTCGTAGCAGACACCAACTACCAACCTAACCACTGGAGCATTCAGAATCCTGAAACAACACAGAAATAGAACTTGAACGTAACTCTTTTGCATGTACTGAACTTGACTAGGAGGCATAATGAGATATTATCAAAACATGCCAACTCTAAGAATTGCCCTTTGACAGAACCACGGTCCATATAAGGAAGAAGCCACTATAGAATTATCGCAAATTCACTAAAGCAGTTGCTGAACATAATGATATTCACGATGTTCTCCTCGTTCACGTGCTGCCACATGGCCAAAATTAAACATTTGAGACCACCTTCTACAGAGCACCAGTGGCACATTGAAATCTCATACTACAAATAACAGAGCAGCATTTGGAAAGCTGCGTTGTGAATTCTAGTTCATGAATCAAACCCCATGATTACAGAAACAGAGGCATGTTATTATATATCCCATACTAAATCGTTTGCACAAAATTATATGTGAAGTTATAGGTTTCACTATAGTTTTATCAAGTAATTTCATAACTCATTACCAAAAAAAAGGTAATTTCATATCCACAATTTTGCTGAAGCTTTCAATCTCATGAAAGGAAGATTGATGCCGAAGAGAAAATTCTTTCTACACTCTAAGCATTCCTTACAAGTAAAATGTAAGGATAGAACGCGAATGAAACAAAATAATGCAGAGACTTTTGAGTCTTAAAATTCAGTTTTCCACACATATACAGCTTAAATAATTAATTCGTTTAACCATAGAACTGCCATTCTTTCGCATTAAAGCCCAAAACCATATTAATACTACAACAAACAATAAGGCATGATTTGCTGAACCATACACGAGGTGGAGTCAAATGGAACCAAGTTCCCACGAACTGAAGGATTATTGTTAAATTCCAATATTTGCCTAATAATTTCCTCTTCTGTGATGTCCTCTGGCAAGTAGACTTCAAAAGACAGTACACCACACCTTCACAGGCCTTATTGTTTTGTTGCATTTGTTTGAGAATCCTTCCTTGAACCTACGAGTATTGCAGCCAGACCCGGAACAATGAGGTTTCCTCGCTTTCTGCATGAAAGCCTGACTGGATTCGCAGCAATGCCGATCGCGTCTTTCATCTTCACTATCTATCCTGCAATTTCATCCCTAATTTGCTTTGCAACTGACATCCCATCGATAACCTTCGCAAAAGGTTCCGTGATTACCGTGATTATAGTCACTGTACACACAAATCAACAACAGAAAGGCGCATGGAGATGCTCTTTAAAGAACAAAAGTAACAAAAACGCCACAAAAAAGAGACACTTATCAAGCAAAAGTTGCGAACTTTTTTGTACTCAAACAATCATCCGACCATATTTCCCGCATTGGAACATGAATTTTACCTAGTGGACAAGGTCTGAAGCCGAGGAGGACTGGTACAGCGAGCTAGGCGAAGACCCAGAGGCCTCCATGGCAATGAAACCGAGGGCCGACACTGGAAGTCCTGGGCGGATACCCTTCTCCAGAAGGGGATAAGGGGCGGCGAGAACGAAGTGAGCAATCCGAGAACAGCGACGACGCCATACTTCTTAGACGGAGGAGGAGATGGAGAATGCTGATGGAGCTCTTTCTGTTTAGGGGAGGAGCAGAACGAGAACGGCGCCCCGTCCCCGCTGGGGCAGCGTGGGTTTCTTTGTTACGCTTTTGTTTTTCGTCGCGTCAATTTTTTCGAGTTTTATGTCCACGCGCAATGTGCTAAAAGAAGTTGATCAAAGCCATTGGATCCGGATCGGACGGACAATCTTTGCTATTATTATTGTCCATCTCGTAGGTTTTTGCTGGACAAATCTGGTAGATTTCGGCCCACCAATTGGCCCATTGGGCCTCCATCCATTGAGCTCCGGTGGCACGTTTGGGCTTTCAAGGATCAAACCCCTTTTTTGCACCCAATGGTCGCTAGTTAATTTAGGGTCTATCCCACAACCCTAGAGAACTCTTAGTTTAGCATAATTTGATTCTTTAGTCGAAAAAACTAATCTCAATTTAAATTAAAATTAAATTAGAGGTATTATTTTAAAATGAGATCATTTTATTTTTTTAATTCCAAATCAAACGAACCCTAGTTGTTACTGTGTTTTTCAAAATCTATTATTTGTATCGTCATATATTAATAATAATAAAGATGTTAGCTCGGAGATATTACATTATTAATAATAATACTGAGCGCAAGCAAAGCCCATGAAGTTTTTACTTTTGATAACTTTCGATTCGAAAGTAAAAAATGAATTAAAATTTACCTTCATATTTTTTTTCAATATAATTTCTAAAAATGGATCTAATAATATTTTCAATTAATATAATAATAATAATAATAATAATAATTTCATGTATAATTTTTTAAAAAAATTTGGAAAATAAATAAAATAAAAATATTTTATATAATAATAATTATATTTTCGAAATATATTTTTAGACAATTAAACAACAAAAGTGAATCGAAAATAAAGTGATTATGTCAAATTTTTTTAAACTTTTGGATAACCAAATAATTTCAAAAAAAAAAAAAAAAAAAATCCTTGATCAATAAATATGTTGAGAGTAGTAGGTTTATTTCATAGTCAGTCGGCTACTCGGTTGATCTTCTCATGGACCATTTTCGCAGTGTGTCTAACACGCAACTGGGACACAAATAAATAGTTAAATCTTTTCCGAGGACCCAACCACGATACTTTGCGGATAAGCGCTGCAGATGAGTTGGATCTGGCCTCCGAAGAAGAAATTCTATTTTGAATTCCGAAATGAATGTTCCAAGGTCCTCATCGCAGACCCAAAAACAACGATGGCTCCACAATACAAGATAAACAGACAAAGAGCGTCCATCCGATGAAATTTTTTAAAAAAATAATAATAAAATTAATTTGCCTTATAATTACATTAATTAGTAACAAAAGAACAAAATCAATAAGTATCGCACGCTCGGGATATTTATTTTCACTTACTGTCCATTTTTACTCTTTTGGTAAGTTTAATTTCGCGTTCGATCGCGCCAAAACACCGATGATAACGTGGGAAAATTCGGAGCACCAAAACATGTGGATCTGCTTATCGCGCTATCGATAATAGATAGAGAGCTGTCCAACACCATGTGCATCCGTACCTATCGGTCCACTTGCCAACTGGACCCCCAGAAAGCTACATTACAAAACTTGTCCATTTTTATTTTTTTATTTTTTTATTTTTTGTATATGCACAAGCATATTCCGACCATCCTGCATATAAATTTTTTTTTAAAAAAAAGAAAATTATTAACAAGCTTGCGATCGGCAAATTTTGATACTCTTGCATTTTTAATTTATAAAATTAAGTACTGATTCTTCCGTTCACAGAACAAACCAAAGCGTAAAAGAGAATTAAGAAACGCAATAAGCGAATCCTCGCGCATGATGTGCACTGACCCGCAGTGGAGGAGTCATGTGATTGAACCGCCGAGGTACGACAACGGCGATAACGATGTAGCATATGTCCCCCGTCAGTGCGTTGTTTGTGTATGTATTCTCACAAGCAAAAACACTCGCTTTGATGACGCAGAGCTATCACGCAGAGGAGACGTACGTCGTTTCCTGTGCTTGCCTCCAAATAGCAAAAGAGCCGTCATGTACTGTATTTTTCTGAAGTAGTTAACTGTTTGTTAATTTCTCTCTGTTTATCTGCTTATCGCGCGATCGGCGGCAGCCGTGTGCTGCGTACCTATCACCTCCCCGCCAACTTGATCATTAAAATACAAAATCACAAAAGAAGACAAGAAATTAAAGCTTTTTTCAATGTAACACGAGGGAATTTTAGGCCGTCAACAAAAGCATTAGACCGTGGTCTCTTCTCTGCTCGAAGGGATACAGCGAACCATTGAAAGGAACGAGGGATCAGGCACATGGATCTTCACCCTTTATGCTTAAAAAATGGGAAATGTTTCTATGTCACGCTGTATATTGTCTGTGTTCTGCTCCACGGCTGATTGCCAAGTCGGAATTTTTACATGACCGACCGCCGCAATTTGATGGGAACAGTGCGAGTACAGTTGACATGACTCGTGGGACGGGGTTTGGTAGCTTTTCCGATGAATCGTTGGCGTGCTTCTCGTCTCCCTCGACCGAAATAGTGGCTACCGGGTGCAGTCGGAGGTTTGTAATTGGATGGTAAGAAGTTGAAGGTAAATAGTGCTGGTCCACAATCGCACAAGTTTCGGTTGTCCGTCTGAGATGTGATGCTGACGAAATTCTTAGGATCGAAAAGTAGTTGTTCACGAAGTCGACACTTATACTCCGAGTATTATATTCTTAATTCCTAATTTTCAAAAACCACTTTACGGATAAAAAAATAAAATAATTTCATTTTATGATAATATCTCCAATTTAAATTTAAATTAATTAATTTGGCCAACAAATAAATCATCTCGCACCAAACGTCCTCCTAAAACTGATTTGGTAATAAATTTATCTCGTGTTAATTTCAACTTATCTAAATTTATTTTTCTCGCCGGACACCGCCTCGCTTCCAAGAAAAAAAGACAATATAAAAATTAATAATAAAATTTAAAGAATTAAATTATAAATTTGTAAAAGGTATAAGTAAAATTTTCAGTTAAAAATTTTAATTAAATAATAATTAATTTCAAAAATACAATATATAAATAAATACTAAAATTATAAAAAATAATAATAATAAATTAAGTAAATATTAAGTTGTAGGTAAAAAGTCTTATTTTTTTCTCTTAGGAGATTATTTAAAAAAAAAAAAAAAAACATGGGCTTTACCATTATATATCATTCTAAAGACACCGAAGACTTGTTCTGCTTCGGATGTGAAGTGCATGCTGTTAAAGGCTAAAATATATTTTATCTCAAAAGAATAAAAGGAAAAACTACGGCATGTAATTTGGCGTGATGCGGTCCTCGCGTAACATTGCAAAACAATTTGCGAAAGCAGGTTGGATCATGACATTTTCACACGTAACCCCCTCAAAGTTTGATGTCATTGCTACTAAACCTTGTTTTTTTTTTTCGTCCTCTCTATTTATTTAATAATTATATTTACATAAAATAGCGTATATTTTCTATTTTTATTCGCTTTGGCTTGAAACAATCGTCACATACATTATTTCCACTGAGATTTTTCCTCTGCCATAATAACATAGTAATCATTTTTTAGATTTTTTTAAAAAAATACAAATTCAAATCAATTTTAATACTTACCCGACCATTTCACACTTTAAGATTTATGTCCTAAATATAATCATAATAATAAGCGATGATATTTTATTGAGATTTTTACGTTTAAATATTGAAATATATATTTTATTTATAAGTAACTCCAACAATTTTAATATTTACCTATAAACTCCCATTTTTCTGATTTTGTAAACTACAACCAATATTTAACTGAATTTTAATAAATTTTAATATTTCATCCTTAAGCCAATTTTTGCGTAATTGTTCAATTCTTCTAAATTTTTCCAAAAATCCTCATCTACTAAAAAATTTTGTATTAAAATCCTCATTTTATTAAAAAATCTATCAAACAGTCTTATTTTCTACAAAATTCTCATTTTTTAAATCCACAAATACCATCGTTTTCTAAAAAATAATGCAGAAAAAACATTGATTATTTAAACTTTGCAAAAAGTCCTCATTTTTCTTAAAAATTTGCATACAAACATTATTTCCTTAAAAAATATTGAAAAGTCTTTATTTTCTTAAAAATAGCTGATAAAGCCCTCATTAAAAAAAAATTTCAGAAAAGCTCTTGAATTTTTAAATTTTTTTTAAAAATCCTTGTTTTCTAAAATTCGGATAGAAAAAGCCGTAATTTTTAAAATTTGCAGAGAAGGCCTCATTTATTTAAAATTTTATAAAATATAACTTTTTAATATTTACATTTTTTATATTTTTCATACAAAACAGAATGCAAAATTTTGTCTACACAATTAATTATTTATTTTGACAAATATCTCTAGGATTTATATGTAAATTTTTTTGATTTATTTCAAAAAATGAAAATAATATTACAAGTGAAATGTGTAAAATGCAAATAAAAAATGAGGACTTTCTTGTAAATTTTTAAGAAAATGAGGAGTTTTTTATAAGCTTTTTAGAAAATGAGAGCATCTTAGTGATTTTTTTATTTTTTTAAAAATATTATTTTTACTAATTTTTAAAATGATACTTTTGCAAAACTTGAAGGAAAAAGGGCTTTTCAGCATTTTTTCTAAAAAAATCGATATTTTTACAAATTTTTGAGAAAACAAGGGACATTACGCAATTTTTTATAAAAATAGGACTTTTTGGAAAAGTTTAAAAAACAAAGGGCTTTTGTGCATATTTTTAAAATGACAGTTTTTGCAAACTTTTAAGAAAATGTGCACTTTTTCGTTATTTTTTAAATAACGATTTTTCTGTAAATTTGTAAGAAAATAAGGATTTTTCTAAATTTTTAAAAAATATTTTTTTTTGCAAAGTTCTAAATAATTGAGATTTTTTTATAAATTTTTTGTGAAACGATGATTTAAGAAAATGACGATTTTTCCTATATTTTTTTAAAAAAATTTATTGCTTTTTTATAATTTTGAAAAAAATCAAGGGTTTTTGTATTTTTAAAAATATGTGGTTTTTTCGAACTTTTCAATAAAACAATAGTTTTGCAAATTTCTTATAAAATTAGAAATTTTTTGAAAAATTTTAAGAATAAAAGATTTTATAAATTATAATAACATTTTGATATAAATGAAAAAGTGAGAACTTATGCAAAAAATGACTTTAAGGGTAAAAGTGAATTTTTGGCTTAAAATTTAATTTAATTTAATATGGAAATATAGGTAATAATATAAAAAAATGAAATTATAGATAAATATTAAGATATTAAATTTGGGGTGCATTGCTCGTGAATAAAACGGGCGTGAGAAGATTGTAGCTAAAAATTCTATTTTTGTTTTGCTGTTTGTTTCATTTTCAAACTAAAATTTCAGATGCATTCAATTTTGTAAGATTCAACGAAACTTTTGTCAAAAAAAGACAACCAATTTGTTCAAAAATTATTTTTTTGGTTAATTTTGTTTTACTGCAACTTGGTTGTCTGGGATAAAAAATATAATTTTTTTTTTTCCATTTTTTAACCTTTTCCCGTTTGCAAAACTACAAAAGAGCCAGCGCTTGTTGGAATTTTCATGGCTAGATGGGATTTTAAAATATTTTTTAAATCATTGTAATTTTGACCAGAAATTTAGTTATAATATAATTTTACCGTCAAAAAAAATTTTCCAATCTAAAAAGGCCTAAAATTCCAAGACATTATTTTGAAATTAACCAATTTCTTTTCCTAGTAAATAATAATAAATAAA
Source organism: Trichopus zeylanicus subsp. travancoricus (assembly GCA_005019695.1). Classification (NCBI taxonomy): domain Eukaryota; kingdom Viridiplantae; phylum Streptophyta; class Magnoliopsida; order Dioscoreales; family Dioscoreaceae; genus Trichopus; species Trichopus zeylanicus. The sequence continues at coordinate 238,316 of RXID01014846.1, read as the reverse complement.
TAAATGAAATAAATAAAAACGGAAAGAGGGCGGCCGACAACTTGAAGAGGAAAACCACGTGCAGCTGGCACGCAACATTAGAGTCTCGCTTGGACGGCTCCATATCGCCCACCTTCTGCTGGCCGTGAACTCCCAATCGACAACGACACCCGGACGGCAAACCAAAGCACCGCAAGCTACGACAAGCTTAAGGTTGCATGCCCTGTGAGTCATGTGATCGATCTAAACCGTAAATATTTAAATCTAATATTTCAAATGGCGAATAAACCAGTAAATTCAAACGGATTTAATTAAAAATTTTGATTTATATAAAACAAACTGATAATTCGTCACATATCTCCAACAGCTCTTTTCGCCAGGTCCTATCGGGGCTCCGTTGCAAATCCAATTCCCGAGACGAAAGCCCACAACTCCTCCCCACCGTCCATTCTCTCTCTATAAGTACCTCCTTCTTCCCCCTTCCGCCCATCTCAGCTCAACCGTTGTGCTTCTGTCAACGGAGAAAGTGAACCAGAGGTGCGATGGGGGCTTCGACGGGAACGGGGACGGCGGCGGCCAGATGGCTGGGGTTAGTCACGGCGGTCTGGGTGCAGTGCATCTCCGGCAACAACTACACCTTCTCCAACTACTCCGACGCCCTCAAGAACCTCATGGGCCTCACCCAGCTCGAGCTCAACAACCTCTCCGTCGCCAAGGACGTCGGCAAGGCCTTCGGCCTCCTCGCTGGCCTCGCTTCCGACCGCCTCCCCACACCAGTTCTTCTCCTCATAGGCTCCATTGAGGGCCTCCTCGGTTACGGTGCCCAGTGGCTCGTTGTCCGCCAGACAATCCGCCCGCCGCCCTACTGGCAGGTTAGAAACCTTTTCCTCTGTTTTCTCTAGTTATGAATCTCTGTGGCCGCAATTCGCCAAACACCGTTGCTGACGGTTTGGGGGATGTGTAGATGTGCGTGTATCTGTGCATGGGAGGTAACAGCACGACGTGGATGAACACGGCGGTGCTGGTGACCTGCATCCGCAACTTCCGGCGGAACCGCGGCCCGGTGTCCGGGATCCTCAAAGGCTACGTCGGCCTCAGCACCGCAGTCTTCACCGATCTCTGCTCAGCGCTCTTCGCCGACGACCCGGGCAAGTTTCTCCTAATGCTCGCGGTGGTCCCGGCCGCCGTCTGCTCCCTCGCCATGATCTTCCTCCGCGAGAACCCCCCGCCAATCTCCATCGTCGCAGCGAAGGAAGAGGAAGAGTCCGAGAGCCGGTACTTCGGTGTCTTGAACGGCGTAGCAATGGTGGTCGCCGTCTACCTCCTCGCCTTCGACGTCTCCGGCCAGCACGGGCAGCTTCTCTCCGGGATCTTCTCTGCAGTACTGCTGGTGCTGCTCGCGTTGCCGGTGGGGATCCCGATCTATCTATGGGTAAAGGAGGTCAGGTCCGGGGCCAATTGCGCCGCGGATCTCGACCTCGAGGGGCGAATTGTAGAGCCGCTGTTGAATGGGGAGGAGGAAGAGAAAGGAAAGCAGACCGTGATGGCGACGGAGGCGAGGACGGGGGAGACGAGGAGGAGGCCGGCGATTGGGGAGGATCACACGATATTGGAGGCGATGAGGACCGTGAACTTCTGGATACTGTTCGTGTCGTTTCTGTGCGGTGTTGGGACGGGGCTGACGGTGATGAACAATATGGGTCAGATGGGCCTGGCGATGGGCTACGCCGACGTCTCCATCTTCGTCTCCCTCACCTCCATATGGGGCTTCTTCGGTCGGATTGGCTCCGGCACCATCTCCGAGTACTTCCTCAGGTACGCTCTCCCGACCATTATTACCCCCTAATTATTTTGTTTTTTTATTCTTAACCAAAGAATTTGTCAAACTTCTCATTAATTAACTCGGTATAATTAGGGATTAGGATAGTTGCTCGTTGGCCCTCGGTACTTTGCTGGGTACGGCAGTATCGATGTTTTCAATATTGGCAAACACGGCTCTATCGATTTTGGATTTGTCGTTCGGGAGCTGCACGGTGGGAGTGGGCCTGTTGGATTAAAGGGTATAATCGGGCCGGGCTGGATCGGTCCTTTCCAAGCCCGAAGTAGGATATTAAATCCGAACCCGAAATCGTGCACTAATTTTTTTCGGCCCGGTCTCAGGCTTTGGGTTGGAATTTATTATTTTGATATGTTTGGCCCGAGCCCGACCCGATGCCCGAAAACCCCTGCCCCGAATAAAAAATTTCGGCCAGGCCGGGCTTTCGAGCTGTCTAGTCCCCTAGGTGGAATCTAACTCACGAGTCCCAACCTTGTTTTTTATCTAAAACGCATCGCCACTTTTTTTTTTTTTTTTTAAAAATAAAAATTTGGGCACTCCCGAGATCCAAATTGGCATGTGTGAGCTCGATAGCTGAATACTTTTAGATTTTATATATTTCACAAAATTTGATTACTACTAAAATTTTCACTACAATAATTTATTAGCAACTTGCTTTTCTTGGACTTCTAATTTATGAATTTGTATTCTTGCAATTTGGCGTAACCAAATTATCCTTCGTCAGGCGGAGTGCAACACCGAGGCCGTTATGGAACGCTGCCTCCCAGATCTTGATGGCAGTAGGCTACCTTGTCATGGCCATGGCGCTGCCTGGATCACTCTACGTTGGCTCGATCGTCGTCGGTATTTGCTACGGCGTTCGTCTTGCCGTCTCCGTCCCAACAGCGTCCGAGCTCTTCGGCCTCAAGTACTACGGCCTCACCTACAACGTCCTGATCCTCAACCTTCCCTTAGGCTCCTTCCTGTTCTCCGGCCTTCTCGCCGGGCTCCTCTACGACGCCCAGGCGACCAAGACCGCGACTGGTGGGAACACCTGCATAGGGGCTCACTGTTACAGGCTTGTGTTCATTATCATGGCTTTTGCGTGCCTTATTGGGTTCGGGCTGGATGTTCTGCTGGCGATCCGGACAAAGAAGCTTTACCTCAAGATTCATTCGAACAATAAGTCGAAGAAGAATTTCGGGCCGGTCAGGAGCTGAGATCCACCGGATCTTTGTAAAATTTGTATGCGGCAAAATCTTTTGCTGTATTGTATTGATTCTTAGAATATGTTCAGGAGAAGGGTTTTCTTTTTCTTCTTTGAGGCGTTCCAAAAACATGTGAAGGGATCTCTTGGTACTCGGCAGTCGCCTTTTGGCGCCCAGCATTGGAATTCCGATTGTTTGTTAAATTTCTTAAATTTCTTGCATTACCGTCGGGTTGTCAAATATTTATGCTCGCAATAAGTGTGATACCCCCTTCTGCCCGCCGGATCTAATAATATATATGAGTATCCGACTCAGTACGATATTATTTCTGAGTATTTACAGTTCGTAACTCATTCGATTTTAGGATTTTATTTTTTTTAACTTCTTGAGAAAAGTCTTTATTGTTTGGTATACGATAATCATCGTATTTAATTTAGTCTTATTTTTAATATTTTATCGATATGAGACTAAAGACAATTATTATCAATTACAAGTCCACTGTTTGTCTACTGACCCACTGATATATTGACTCATCAGGTCTAATAATCTCCTCCTCTTAAGAGCTTAGTGTTCTCGTTGAGTTAGCCCATATCGACCAACAACTGCAAAGCGACTTTAATATCATTATGTGACACCTCCAATTCAGTATAATATTATTTCTGAGAGTCTATGGCCCACGGCTCACTCGACTCAGGATTTTATTTTTTTCAATTTTCTGAAAAAAAGTTTCGTTATTAGATTTACGATAATTATTATATTTAGCACAATTTTAATTTCGATACTTTATTAATGCAGAAGTAAAAATAACTATTGTTAATTATAAATCTGCTAGCCCACTGGACCTCATAATAAGTGCCTGTTAAAGAAATTATCCAACTAAACGAAAGGGAGGAGAATTCGTTCGCTACCATAATTTAGATCGGAATATTAATATCTATGATTTTGCTATGATAAATTTCGACCTTCACAATGTGACTGCATCTCGTAAATTTCGTTAAATTTGTTTCTGAACTGTAAGTTTTGATATCTATCGGCGGTAGCGACCGAATCCAACTCCAAACCAAAAAACGGTCGAGAAACCATGCGTGTCAAATCCGATACAGTAGCAACCAGTGGTCTAGATCCGTGGATCATTTATAGCTTGGTCATAATCAACGGTGATCCAACTGCCTGAATCCACTGTGATTAGACCATGAACGGGTCGGATTCCGTTCATACTCGAGGATCTCGTCTGGCTGCTTCCGTCCACCGCCACTTATTCGCCACCAAAACTCGAAAGCTGCACAAAATCCGAAACCAAAAGCGGAAATTTAAACAGTGGAAGAAAAGAGGTGGCGTGCAGTTCTTCGCCTGCAGGTCATGAAGAGATCAACCTAGCGACCTGGGTTTCTCATTCTGGATGATTCTACCGCAAACCCGCGCGGCGGAACGTGGCTCAGTCAGCCACATTGTAATATGCATGGATGCGTCCATCTGGAGTTCTCCTGCGTGCAAATAGAGTCGTAGAAATGTCTGGTTGTCCTCAGGTACAGCCAGGAACAGCGGTGGGGCGGTGGCTGGGGTTCGTGACGGCGGTCTGGGTGCAGTGCATGTCGGGGAACAACTACACCTTCTCCAACTACTCAGACGAACTCAAGGCCCTTATGGGCCTCACCCAGCTCCAGCTCAACAACCTCTCCGTCGCCAAAGACCTCGGCCAGGCTTTTGGCCTCCTCGCTGGCCTCGCCTCCGACAACTTCCATCTCCCTGCGCCGGCCCTCCTCCTCGTCGGTTCCCTTGAAGGCCTCATCGGCTATGGCGCCCAGTGGCTCGTCGTCCGCCGCTCTATCCCACCTCCTCCCTACTGGCTGGTCGCTGCTCCGTGATTCTAACCCTTTACTTTTCTCTAACGCATTTTATCGAACACGTTGTCGACTGGTGCAGGTGTGCGTGTACCTGTGCATGGGAGGGAACAGCACGACGTGGATGAACACAGCGGTGCTGGTGACCTGCATGCGCAACTTCGGGCGAAACCGCGGTCCGGTGTCCGGGATTCTCAAGGGACACGTCGGCCTGAGCACTGCGCTCTTCACCAACGTATACTCTGCTTTGTTCCCCGACGACCCGACTTTCTTCATTCTGATGCTCGCCGTCGCTCCCGCCGTGGCCTCCGTCCCCGGAGTGCTGTTTCTCCGCGAGGTCCCTCTATCCGCATCAGATAAGGAAGAGGACGATAACCGTTACTTCTGCGCCATCAACGCCGTCTCGGTTGTGATTGCCGTGTACCTACTTTCCTTCGACGTCTCTGGCCATCACCAGCGGCTCTTGTCCGTGGGTTTCGCCGCCGGTCTACTCGTCCTGCTCCTTTTGCCTCTAGGGATCCCAATCTATATTGGGATCAGAGAGGCGCGGAACCGGGCTGACGCATCCGCGGAAGCGGATCTTGAAGGGCGGATCAGGGAGCCATTGATGCGTCGCGAGGAGAGGAAGAAGCAGGAGGCTCCGCCATCGGCGGCGGAGGAGTGGAGGAAGCCGACGATCGGGGAGGAGCACACGATCTGCGAGGCCATGAGAACGATGGATTTCTGGATACTGTTCGTGTCGTTCTTGTGCGGAGCGGGAACTGGGCTGGCCGTGATGAACAATATGGGCCAGATGGCCCGGTCGATGGGCTACAGTGACGTCTCCATCTTCGTCTCCATGACTTCCATCTGGGGCTTCTTCGGCCGGATCGGTTCCGGCTCGCTTTCTGAGTACTTCCTCAAGTATGCTATTTGTTATAAAGCAAAAATTTTGAAATTTAAGTTAACACTCAGATAAAAGGATTGTGTTCTGAACTCGTTTCGCAGGAAGATGGCAACACCGAGGCCTGTGTGGAACGCCCTTTCGTTGATATTGATGGCCTTCGGCTATGTCTTCATGGCAATGGCTCTCCCTGCATCCCTTTATGTAGGTTCGATCGTCGTGGGGATCTGTTACGGAGTCCGTCTTGCCATCACTGTTCCTATAGCCTCAGAGCTCTTCGGCCTCAAGTACTATGGTCTCCTCTATAATATCATCATTATCAACCTTCCCCTTGGCTCCTTCCTGTTCTCTGGTCTCCTGGCTGGGTTCCTCTATGATGCACATGCCACTACGACTGCGGGTGGCGGGAACGTCTGTGTTGGAACTCAATGTTATCGACTTGTGTTCGTTGTCATGATCTTTGCATGCATCGTTGGATTTGGACTGGATTTGCTTCTCGCATTCCGGACCAAAAAGGTCTATATCAGGATCTGTTTTGGGAAAGGGTTCACATAAAGATCGGAGGCCCGTCAAGAATTGAGGGACAGGCACACCGTCGGTCCAGATCTTTGGAGTGTAGTCTTCATCAACATAGGGGAAGTAATCCAAAGCTAAGATCATCAAAAAGAGTGTACACCTCTTTTTTGTATATTGGCCGATAAGAAGGTGTTTTGAACATGAGGCAGAAAAAATTGTACAGCACTGTATTTTATCCAAGGGAAATCTAGTACTGACTGAAGTTCAAGTAGTGTACATTTTACCTCCGGAATCAGGGCCGAGGTTCAACGCTTCTGAACTCTATTTCAAAACTGGGACTGCAGCAAGACCATTTGGCGGTGCAGACCAGAACTGCTAATTTAATCATTTGAAGCAACTTGATCATGTCAATACTAGAGGAAGAAATATCACACTAATCACTTGTGCCAAATAAAATACACCTACAAGGATGCGCAAATTGCAATTGAATTCAACTCATAGGATGAGAAATGAAGAAGATGATATATGAAAGAGAACGAGTAAAAATCACAACAGCTGTTGTATTTGTTTGCTTAATTGTGTCTCGAATCCGGATTTTTCGGAGAGTTTTAATTATATTAAGAGGTTATTTAGTGGACCTAATCTTTATCTAGACTTATCATCTATTACAAGACTTAAATTAGTAAAAGTCTTAAGTCAATCTTTTACTTTAACTCAAACACAATTAAGCCACATCTATAAATACTTCATTGATGTAAGGGTTTCATATATAGAGTAAGAGAGAGAGATATACATCAATACTCTCAAGACGTCTTGTGACGGTTAGCCTACTTAGTCTTTTGTGAGAGTTGGTGATATTGGAGTTTCGTCTCCATCGTTATAATCTTTTCTTTCTCTTCTCATCAATATAATATTCTCTGGATCGTTTTTGTCATATATATCTCTTGTCTGCTATCTTTTCTTCTTTTCTGTTCTTCTTTTATATCGTGAATTGTGGTGGATATCGATATTCTACGCTACAGGTGGTATCAGAGCTTGGTTCAACATGTCCATTACGAAGGTGATTCCGATTGATAAGTTCAAACTCAGTTTGGACTTGATTAATGTTCAAGGTTGTTGATCCTGCACCATGAGGTAATAACAAAGATATCTATTGAAGATTCAAATTCAGAGAATAAGATGATTCGAACCAAGGTAGAGATTGTTGGCTTAATTGTGTCTCGAATCCGGATTTTCCGAAGAATCTTAATTATATTAGGAGGTTATTTAGTGGGCCTAATTCTTATCTAGACTTATCCTTTACTAGAAGACTTAAATTAGTAAAAGTCTTATTTGAGTCAATCTTCTACTTTGACTCAAACACAGTTAGGCCACATCTATAAATACTCCATTGATGTAAGAGTTTCATATATAGAGTGAGAGAGAGATATATAGATTAATACTCTTAAGACGTCTTGTGACGATTAAACTACTTAGTTTTTTGTGAGAATGGGTGTTATTGGAGTTTCGTCTCCATCGTTGTAATATTTTCTTTCTCTTTTCATCAATATAATATTCTCTGGATCGTCTTCATCACATATATCTCTTGTCTGCTATCTTTTCTTTTTTTCTGTTCTTCTTCTACATCGTGAATTATGTTGGATATCGATATTCTACGCTACAAGTGGTATCAGAGCTTGGTTCAACATGTCCACTACGAAAGTGATTCCGATTGACAAGTTTAAGCTCAGTTTGGAATTGATCAATGTTCAAGATCGTTGATCCTGCACCATGAGGTAATAGCAAAGACATCTATTGAAGATTCAAATTCAGAGAATAAAATGATTCGAGCTAAGGTGGAGATTGTTGGCTTAATTGTGTCTCAAATCCGGATTTTCCGGAGAGTCTTAATTATATTAGGAGGTTATTTAGTGAGCCTAATCCTTATCTAGACTTATCCTCTAGTAGAAGATTTAAATTAGTAAAAGTCTTATTTGAGTCAATCTTCTACTTTTACTCAAACACAGTTAGGCCACATCTATAAATATTTCATTGATGTAAGGGTTTCATATATAGAGTGAGAGAGAGATCAATACTCTTAAGACGTTTTGTGACAATTAGCCTACTTAGTCTTTTGTGAGAATTGGTGATATTAGAGTTTCGTCTCCATCGTTGTAATCTTTTCTTTTTCTTCTCATCAATATAATATTCTCTAGATTGTCTTTGCCACATATATCTCTTGTCTGCTATCTTTTTTTCTTTTTTGTTCTTCTTCTACATCGTGAATTGTGGTGGATATCGATATTCTACGCTACAAGTGGTATCAGAGCTTGGTTCAACATGTCCATTACGAAGGTGATTCCGATTGACAAGTTCAAGCTCAGTTTGGACTTGATTAATATTCAATGTTGTTGATTCTGCACCATGAGGTAATAACAAAGATATTTATTGAAGATTCAAATTCATAAAATAAGATGATTCGAGCCAAGGTGGAGATTGTTGACTTAATTATGTCTCGAATCCGGATTTTCTGGAGAATCTTAATTATATTAGGAGGTTATTTAGTGGGCTTAATTCTTATCTAGACTTATTCTCTACTAGAAGACTTAAATTAGTAAAAGTCTTATTTGAGTCAATCTTCTAATTTGACTCAAACACAATTAGACCACATCTATAAATACTCCATTGATGTAAAGGTTTCATATATAGAGTGAGAGAGATATATATAAATCAATACTCTCAAGACGTCTTGTGACAGTTAGGCTACTTAGTCTTTTGTGAGAATTGGTGATATTAGAGTTTCGTCTCCATCGTTGTAATCTTTTCTTTCTCTTCTCATCAATATAATATTCTCTGAATCGTCTTCGCCACATATATCTCTTGTCTGCTATCTTTTCCTCTTTTTTGTTTTTCTTCTACATCGTGAATTGTGATGGACATTGATATTCTGCGCTACAGTATTTCATGATAGGAAACATGAAACAAGTAAACAACATTAGTCATGACAAAATCTCAGGGTGCTTGGGTGTAGGAACAGTCATGTATACATAGCAGACATCATGAATTGATTCATTCATCCATCTCCAGGCAATGTATGAGTATAGCTTTATATATTCACAATTCATACACACACACAGAGGTGAGCCATAAGGGCTCTTGCATTCCTTTATATAAAATAGGGCAGAGTGCAGCATCAGCCATAAAAAGACTGCTGAGAATATACATATATAAAAGCACAATTCAATTATATATCTACGCCATACACTAGGGTGCACTAGGGTGCACAGACATCTGGACATATATACAGTCATAAATACACTGCAAACATTAGCAACTGAATTATCCCTCCATGTCTGGCTCTTGGCAAAGTTCTACTAGTAATCACCAAGATAAATCCCGTATTGCCCATTAGTTGCAAAGCTTAATGCAACTTGCGGCCAAAGATGTGGTGTCAAGCCATTTACCATAACAGATTCAAGAACCTCATTGTAGTTGGAGACAGAAAGTTGAAGAGAAATGGCTTTGTGACTCCTATATGGTGAATATGGAATCTGTTAATGATTATAGATCGAAACTAGAATGATGCAGACAAGAATAATGGTTATGTATTCATGAATTGAATGCTAATTCAGATCAGAAACCAATCAGATAACCAGTAAATAGTCTGTGACCAACTAACTTTAATTCATTAACACTCATAACAAATCCTTAGTGAAATACAAGTCAAGAAAACAAAAAACACACCATTCAATTGCTTATCTAAAAGTAAGTTTTGACTGATGAATGCAGTTCCTCCTGAATAGTTATAGAACCAAACCCCCCACCCCCACCCCACCCCCACCCCTCCCCCTCCCCCCTCCCCCCCAACACACACCCCAAAATGTGAAGTATTCAGTGTTGAATTCTCATTGGACTTTTTCGGATTAGGATATTGAGTTCTATCACTAGTTTTACTAGCCTCAAACCATTTTAGGGATACCACACATTTTCTAGCTGTTAGCTCCTTACAAGGTTTTACTTCAGTAATCACATCAATTCAATTGTAATAATTAGGGGCTCTGTTATGGACTATGGAGGTGGGCATTAATTAATGAAAGCAAATTTATATCAAAAAAGTTGCATCACTATTAGATGTTTAGTTCCTAGAATACATTTGCCATCTGAAAGACTACCCCATTTTGCAGATGGTATATGGATAAACTAAATTACAGCCCTATTTCGGAAAGAATCCTTAGCGTTCCAAGCTTCATCTTGAAAAAAGTTTACCATGCTCAAAGAATGCAGAACCAGAGGTTGCATCACACTCAGCAGTACACATAACATCCCCTTGTTTTCTGCAGATCATTTCATCAATTCATTGACAGATTAGATAAAGATGGAGGAACTAAGAGTACATCAATTACTCATCAGAAGATAACCTGTCACTTGCAGATTGAAATTCACTGTGCAGAGGCAAGGTGACAGTAGGAACTTCTGCTGTAGACAATCCTAGCACAAGACAATCATTGCCCTCATCCTTGCTCTTTCCCCCCTATCAAGTGTTTCACCAAAAGAGAGCATATAATCCTGGATTAGATAAGGATATAATAAGAAATTTTGTAGACTTCTTTCTTCAAGCATTGGCTTACTGTCTCTTTCTCTTCCAGCCATCCTGGAATACATTCAGAAAGAAGAGAAATATATTGTTCCATAGCCACTTCTGGGTTCATGTTCCCAAGTCTTTGCCAAGCTTGCCTGCAAAATACCAGTGACTTTCATCCAATGATAACATATGCTAATGGTCTTATTGTACAGAGGAATAAGGTAAATCCTAAGCAAGGGTATAATAGCATTTCATACTGCTATGGCAGTCATAATTGCACGCATCCTATTCTATTATCACAACATTTTCATAATAGCATTGGTGACATCAACTCCAAGAGACGTGTAAATCAGGCAAACAACATCGAATTCTTGTCAACATCATAATTTGGGAGCCCGTATAGAATATATCAAATAAATCGAAACACGGATATCATAAAGTATAAAGTATCCTACCAGAGGAGAAAAATCTGGAGTAGAAAGAAATCAGATATCTTCAAAGAAGACAGCAATTAAGTATGTTTAACTGAAAAATAACTTCTTATTTGGATTTCACTTATCATGACTCCATTTCATTCATAAATCAAAGCAGTTCATCACTTCCAATTATCAAATCGTGCACCATATAATTCAATTGAAAAGTTAACTCTAAGATACCATAATAGAACTCCAAAAAAAGGGAAACAACGCAACAGAACGGAAAGGGATCGAGAAATACCATCTAGCTCTAGCTGTGATCTTCAGAGCCATCGGCTGCGGCTCGTAGCAGGGCCCCTCAGTGGCTACTTTCCTTAGCCCATACAACCGTATCCGCACTTCGCTACCCAGCTTTAACAATGCAGCACCGCCATCCGCACTACTCGCATACTTGGTCGCCACGCCAAAACGCTTCTCCAAGTCGCTCTTCTCAATCCCCTCCCACTCGTCTTCCTCATCGATCAACAACCCCTCCTCCTGCTTCCCGATGAGCTCTCTCTTCTCTCCAACCCCTCCTCGCTCAACGGTTTTATCCAGTTCGAAACTCTCGTCACCTCCCTTTTTCTCTACATGAAGCTCACCGCCTCTCGTATCTTCGGTCTCTTCAAAACCCTTGTCCGCCTCCCCAACACGAGCATTGACGCGATCTCCACGGATTTCACCGATCGCTTCCTCTTCACCCTTCGATTTTCCTCCCGATCTATCCCACCTCTCCTCTTCTACTGAAACCGCTCCACCGCCGCTGATCTCCACGCTCTCGACCACAACATCGGCCCCGGCGGAGATCTTCGTGACGGCTAGGCGCTTGAGCTCGCCTATGGCAGAGTCCAAGGAGGCGAAAATGACGACGATGAGGAGACCGACGAGGATGGACATCGCCGCCGGCAAGAGGAGATCGCCGTAAAACTCCATCGCTGTCTTCCTCCCTCCCTCACCCTCTTCTAGAATTTGTTGAGAGAGAAATGGAGCGATCAGGAGTTTTAACGACGGTCAGATCGGAGAGCGCCAAAAGGCATATTTAGTTGGGCTACGCTCGACTGAGCTATCCGTAGTAGTGTCGCGGACTACAACATAGACCACGTGGCAAAATCTCTGCCGTTTCTATTTTCTTAATTCTACCAAAGCTGCTTGCGTTTATCTCGTGCTCCGCGCCAAAGGCTGATGTCGGCGCCAGAAATTCCGGTGTGCTGCTTCGCGGAGTTTAAGATGTTAAGTTGCACCATCTTCGGGTACGGTGGAGAGAGTTCGATGGAAATCGTCAGGTGTGAAGTATTTGGAACAAACTTGGTGTTGCTGGTTTAGTGGACCCGGATAGAGACGGGGCCAGTCAGCTTTTTTTTATCTGCATTTTAGCAAAAAGAAAGTCTTATTAAATATGATTTTTGACGGTAAATTTGGCTGCTGCAGAACAGATCAAATTTTCAAAAATAAGCTCTATGCAAAATACATAAATTTTGAAATACTATCGCCAATACGAGATAAAAAACTCCTAAATACATGGAATAAAAAAGCAATGCTTTCGACAGAAAAGTGCAATGGTGGTTCCGCTTATCGCCAAGACAAAGTGACAAACCCGAAAACCGGGATTGGACACCGGATCCGCAGTTAACGGGTGGTCTGGGGCCAGATCCGGTTTGGTGGACCAAAACGGCTTAGTTTGGAATTTTACTTTTCTTGGTGGAGATGGGGTTCCGAGAGAAGGAATGAAGAAGGCATTTCAATGGCGTTAGCGCATAGTGGTCCTTTCAACCACTACAAGGAATTGAATGCAGGACCAGGCTACGAACCCGGATGAGGACTATGATGTGTTCTGGGGCCAGCTTCAGAAGAAAATGTGTTGCCTTTTGTGACGAGCTCACTGAGCCATAAACACAAGGATAGGTTTGTTTGGAGAATAACAATACCGTTTATTTGTAATCAGTGATAGTATAACTACTTTAATTCTTCACCCAATCAACTAATTGTACTTGTTTCGCAATTATTTATTGCCAAACGACTATAATTTCTTTATTTTATAAGAACGGCGATTTATGAGATGATGAGCGAACTTTGAAGCCCGATTGGATTATAAACTACGAATCTGATGATTGTGATTAATAAGTTTAGAATAGAGGGCGTTAATCAGGCTAAACAGTGACAGTCTGAGCATCTCTATCCCCTGAAAATCAAATGGCCCAAAGAGTTCGGAATGGGCTTGGTCTTTGGAGGGATATTTGCACGAGGTCTGTAACAATAATTAATTGATTGGGCCCAAATCTGGCCTGGCCCAAATTTCCCCTGTAAGATCAGCATTTCTGCCAATCTCCGTCCTGGGCCACGCGCTGCGAAGGAAGTGTCCAGAACAAGGCCGTGCGAGACTGACTGCCACGTCAGAACCGGAACCCTTACCAATGGAAAACTTACACGTGTCGGAAAGGTACGGAATTCTTCCTTGCCTACTTCTGGATCCACCGCTATTACTATACGCCATAAACGGAGGGCTTTTTTGCATGAAAACTCGCTCTCTGACTGACGTGGCGCATTCATGTATGGAAAGTAGTGGATTTCGAAGTATGCATGAAATCAATCTCGTTAAGCCGTCGGACACTCGGACGGCCCAGATTAACCAGTGCCCAAAATCTCCACGTCACCGGAGAAACTCAATCCACTCAAAACTCGCCACGTATCACCCCACAAATTCAAGCCGTCCGTTCCTCCACGTTGTCTCGATCATGTCCGTCCTTGCCCCTGCTAAACACGTAAATGGCGTAGACTCGAGTCGCCGGCCATTCGCTTATAAACCCCACTCTCAGAGCAGTAATTGATCACACTAGAGATCTCGACCGCATCTCGAAGAGCAAAGACAATGAGGAAGTGGGCACTGCCCTCCGCTCTCCTCCTCCTCCTCCTCCTCTCCGCCGTCCCCGATCCAGGTCTCGTCTCGGTCTCCGGCTTCTAGGGCTTTCAAGCTTCTCTTCTCGATTTTGCTGGCTAATGCTTGTTTCCACGGATCCTTGCAGGAAGTAAGCTCCGTGCGAATGCGGAGGATAAGGACGACGTAGAAGAGTTCTTCGATCCCCCGAAGGTCGAGGAGAAGCTCGGGGCAGTTCCCAGTGGTCTATCTACCGATCCGGAGGTTGCCAAGAGGTATTTATCGCGATTTTTCTGGTTTCTAGTGTTAATCTCTTGATTGGAGATTGTGATTTATCTATTTGGATCATTGGCTGGATTTTTAGAGAGTCTGAGTCGATCTCGAGAAAGACTCTGCGGAACAACGCGGAGAAGTTCGAGTTCCAGGCCGAGGTGTCAAGGCTGATGGATATAATCATCAACTCTCTCTATAGCAACAAGGATATCTTCTTGAGAGAGCTCATCTCCAATGCCTCAGATGTGAGTCCCTTTGATTGTGTTCATTCCATTTCTGGAATTGTTTTGCACTGGTTTTACTCGGTATTTACTGTACGATGATGGGTTTTTTCAGGCTTTGGACAAGATCAGGTTCCTTTCTCTCACTGACAAGGAGATCTTGGGTGAAGGCGACAACGCGAAGCTCGAGATCATGGTTACTAATGCTCTTTGAGAAGTTCTTGAATTCTGTTTACTGTTGATGTTGGCTTGACGAACATGTAATTCACATGGGAATGCAGATCAAGCTAGACAAGGAGAAGAAGATCCTTTCCATTCGCGACAAAGGTATTGGTATGACGAAGGAAGACCTGATCAAGAACTTGGGGACTATCGCCAAGTCTGGAACATCTGGTATATCTTGTGTCACACTTGGAAAATTGCTAAATTACTACGTAAATTATGTAAAACTTTTGCCTAATAGTGCAATTGGCCATGGTTGTTTTATTTGCAGCCTTTGTTGAGAAGATGCAGACTGGTGGTGATCTAAATCTCATCGGGCAATTTGGTGTTGGTTTCTACTCGGTGTATCTTGTTGCTGACTATGTTGAAGTCATTAGCAAGCACAACGACGACAAACAGTAAGGGATTATATGTTGCTTATTTTTATTTGTTTTCTTTTCCTCACACCAGTAATTTTTTAGTTGTATTGTCACCTGTGGTCCAATGGGAGATGTTCTAATTGTTGACGTTTAGGTATGTTTGGGAGTCTAAGGCTGATGGTGCCTTTGCAATTTCCGAGGATACATGGAATGAACCCCTTGGACGTGGAACAGAGATCAGATTGCATCTTACAGATGCAGCAAAGGAGTATCTGGAAGAAGACAAACTGAAGGTATGTGTAGTTTCTCCATGCCTTTCACATGCTTTTAGGTATATTGCTCATCAGAGGGATAGGAAAATTGTGTTAATTTGGTGTTGTGGTTCAATATTTGAATCAAATCATTAATGAAAAACCAAATACATTTGGTGGAGCTCAATTGTTAAATAATGAATTAGAACCTGAAAGCCATTGGAAATGCTAACAAATGTGGGAAATATTGAGTAAGAATCCTATAATCGCCTACATAAACTCTTGAGCTATTGTACATAGACCCAGTGATTGGTGCTTGTATCCTGTTAAAATCTTGATAAGCTGCATCAATTTGGTTCATTTGAATCCATAGCATGATATCTATGAACAGCTCAAATCATCAGATTCCATCACATTGCAGTTAAGCATGTTGATCTGCTTTTCATCTGATGAGATAATCCTTCTGGTCCTTGTTCTCTAGAGAGGATACTATGAATTTCTGGTTATATTTCTTAACTATGATAATTTCATTTATTCGTTTTCTGAATTTTGTGTTGTTTAAAATTTAAACTAACGATTAACTTCACAATTGGTCTCTTGCAGGAGTTGGTGAAGAAGTATTCTGAATTCATCAACTTCCCGATATATCTTTGGGCTAGCAAAGACGTGGATGTGGAAGTTCCTGCTGATGAAGAGGAGGAGGAGACAAGTAGGTTTTATAGCATCAGATTTCCAACTCGTTGAAAGTTCACCTCATTGTTCTGACTATTTTATGTTGTCTGAGAATTGTATAAATTGGCATGACAGCTGAAAGCACTTCGGAAGAGGAGGAGAAGGAGGAAGAAGATGCCGAGAAGAAGCCCAAGACGAAGACTGTGAAGGAAACAACCTATGACTGGGAGGTCTTGAATAATGTGAAGGCCATCTGGTTGCGAAATCCCAAGGAAGTCACAGATGAAGAATACACAAAGTTCTATCATTCTATTGCTAAGGTAAGATTTACATCTAACATTATAGGTAGACTTTAACAAGTACACTTGGGATTTTTTGGTTCTGTAGAAGAGGGCCTGATTTTGTTAATTCATTATATTGTTCTGTTCATACAGGATTTTAGCGAGGAAAAGCCTTTGGCTTGGAGTCACTTCACTGCTGAAGGTGATGTGGAGTTCAAGGCAGTATTGTTTGTGCCTCCTAAGGCTCCTCATGACCTCTATGAAAGTTACTATAATTCAAACAAATCCAACTTGAAATTGTATGTGAGACGGGTTTTCATATCTGATGAGTTTGATGAGCTTCTTCCAAAGTATCTCAGCTTTTTGAAGGTAAATAAATTGCTACTACATGGCATTTATGATTGTTTTATACTTCCAAGATTGTAATGTGTATCCAGAATCTGTATGTGAATCATTCTGATGTGAACTTCTTATTTCACAGGGTCTTGTTGACTCTGATACATTGCCCCTTAATGTGTCACGAGAGATGCTTCAACAACACAGCAGCTTGAAGACTATCAAGAGAAAGTTAGTACGCAAGGCCCTTGATATGATTCGACGAATTGCAGATGAAGATCCTGATGAGCCTGCTAATAAGGACAAGACAGGTATGAATCTTTTTCATTTCAGACATGCCCAATTCTTGGTTATGCTTGTTAGTTTCTTCTTGTCAAATTAATCTGACAAGTATTAATCTTGGGTTGTAGATTCAAATGAAGCAAGTGAGAGTGGTGAGAAAAAGGGACAATATGCAAAGTTCTGGAATGAGTTTGGCAAGTCAATAAAGCTTGGCATTATTGAGGATGCAACCAATAGAAACCGTCTTGCTAAGCTCCTCAGATTTGAAACGTAATGCTTTTTACACATGCTTTGTTATTGCTATTCTTGACTATGTCTATGATCCTGTTGGTTTTAGCTCATCTTTCTTACTGCAATTCTGAGACATTTGTTTTTCTTATTTCAGCACAAAATCTGAAGGTAAGCTCACCTCACTAGATCAGTACATTTCTAGAATGAAGTCTGGCCAAAAGGACATTTTCTACATCACTGGAACTAGCAAAGAACAGTTGGAGAAATCTCCTTTCCTTGAGAAGCTTACAAAGAAGGATTATGAGGTAAGACTGAAATCTATTTGTTTCACTTGACAATGGAATGGCTTCAACAAGGAGTTCTTTCATCTGTTGAACTTATCGAACTGTTTGAAGTGTCTCCAGAATATAAAACCTTGTGTATAACTAAATAATACAATTAAGATAAGGAAATGGAACAGTTTCTAGTGGCCCAATTGACCTTTTTCTTAATATTAGTACCTGCGAATTGGCTTGCATTTGGAAGCTTTTCTAACCAAGATATATGATTGGTTGCTTTTGTTTTTTTCTGCTGTAAGTTTAGGGAAGTGTCTTAAAAATGCTTGATTGTTTTCAGGTTATATTCTTCACTGACCCAGTGGATGAGTACTTGATGCAATACTTGATGGATTATGAAGACAATAAATTCCAGAATGTTTCCAAGGAGGGTGTCAAAATTGGCAAAGACTCAAATTTGAAGGACTTGAAGGAGTCATTCAAGGAACTTACCAAGTGGTGGAAGGATGCTCTTTCCAGTGAGAAAGTAGATGATGTGAAGATCAGCAATCGTCTGGATAACACTCCTTGCGTTGTAGTCACTTCAAAATATGGGTGGAGTGCAAATATGGAGAAAATCATGCAGTCTCAGACACTGTCTGATGCCAGCAAACAAGCATACATGCGAGGGAAGAGGGTTCTTGAGATCAACCCTAGGCATCCCATTATCAAAGAACTCCGTGAGAGAGTTGCCCTGGATCCTAAGGTATTGTCATTCACCAAACTGATGGTATTTCATTGCTCGTCTTCTTATTTGTTATTAGTTCCATTGGTTTCTTTCTGTTACATATCTCAAGTCTAATTTGAATAAAGTTAATTCTTCTTGAAATTTTTGTTATGATCACTTCACCTGCTATGTCATTGATATTTAGCACTTCATATTCTTGACTACCGAATCTCATGTATTGTTGGCAGGATGAGGGTGTGAAGCAGACAGCAAAACTTGTGTACCAAACAGCGCTTATGGAGAGCGGCTTCATGCTCAGTGACCCCAAGGAATTTGCCTCAAGCATTTATAATTCTGTGAAGGCGAGCCTGAACATCAGTCCAGATGCCAAGGTAGAGGAAGACGATGACATTGAAGAACCTGAGGCTGAAGAGAAGGGATCAGCTGATACCAAGGAAGCTGAAGCTCTTGCAGACATGGAAGATGCCGAAACCTCAGTCAAGGATGAGTTGTAGACTTGTAGGCATACGCATGGTGGGCGTGTTTTACCATGATTTTGGTAACCCTAGTTGGATAGCCGTGTTAGTGATTTAATGTCATTGCCTTTTGGTGAGCTTCTGTTAGAACGGAATGTATTTCTATTGCGTAATTGTAAGCTTAACCAGCAGATTTTGAGGTCATTGTACTGGATGTGATTCACGAGCAGTGCTGTTTTGAACCATTTTGCCTCTCTCAGTGTTTCAGGCTTTATTGAATTGTATGTTACATGACTCATCTTATCTTGCTTAATTCCAGAAGTTCCATAATTTGAATAACTCGTTGAGTTCGCAAATTATTTTCATTTTCGCTCGAAGGTAAAAGAAAATTTGAGAGTATTATACCAAGTAAATAAAGAATATCTCAAGGGTTCCTATGTAATTATAGCAGGATCAAGGACGGACAAGGTGTTTTTGTCAACTTTTATAGTCTTACAGGGGGTCTGTTGCAAAAATATCGAAAAAAATTCCTGTTTGCGGGCCGAACCAAACCTCTCTAACAGGGCCCATAGCCAGCCCAATCATCACGCCTCTCAGCTCGAGCCTTGAGGAGACGAGATTTATGCTGTCCAGTGGTCTAGAATCGGAGACGAGGAAGGGGCAGCGCCGCCGCCATGGAGGAAGAGGCTCCTGCCTCGATCTAATGTGGCAGATCCTCCGCCACGCCTTCTTCTCCGGACACCAGTACTCTTTCCCACAGTAGTATTCTTCGTTCTTCTTTTCCTCCTCTGGATCCATGAATTTTTTGAATGATTCCTTTCATGCGTGTTAGCTTTGTTCTTGCAAATGATTTCTTCGATATTTTGTATTTCCCATTGATAGCCGACAGTAGAGGTTGCTCTAAGCTTTTGGGCTCATTTTAACAAGTATAATTTGATCTGAATAGTGAAAGCAAATTGCAAGTTTGATGTTTATTTTCTGGAAGTTGAGGTGATACACTGGATCATGAATGAGATGGTCATCATTGTAATATGTAAACAGTAACGTTCTGCAGATAACTTCGACACTGTTACTCTTTGCGGAAAACATTGGAGTGTTCAATTTTCTCATTTATGAGTTCATATGTTCTATATATTGTGGCTGTGGATGTGGGCTTTTCTGGCTAGAGTATAGCTTTTCAGGCCACTAAGTTCTGGGTGAAAGCAAATAAATCACCTAACAGAGAAAATGAATAAAATTTTAAAAACTAATATTATTTTTCTAATAAAATTCAAAGTCACTTTAATTCACAATCAAAAGTGTATTAATTAAATAAAATAAGATAGAGGATAGTGTGCAATGAAATTTAACGTGGTTTGAAGACTAATTATTCCTACTTCACGGTTTTTATTTTACTCCTAAGGACTTTAACTTTTCTACTAAGAGTGTCGTTTCGTTGGTAAAATCAATTTTCTACAATCTCTTTACTCTAACAATGATGATTACTTTAAACCGTAGTTAGTAACTTTCAATCACTCTAAACAACTTTGCAGGAGATTATAAGTGAAAATTTCGTAAGAATTTGAACAATGTTAAACTCACACAATGTTCTTTTAAAATTGAAGGAAAGTGCAATGAAAGGTAACTTGAAATTAGAAGATTTAGGGGCTAAAAATGATTAGCGAGTTAAAGAAAGCATTGATTTCCTTTAACAAAAATTAGAAGGTGTAAAAGTTGTTAATGGAAGTCTCTCAACTCTATTTATACGTTTGAAGTCGAATTTATTCATTAAGAGTGAGATCTCATGATTTGGTTTGTTTTAACGGTCAAAATACTAGTCGTTAATGGCGCAAAAAATTCATACTAAATGTTCGTTTCAGAGAATTAGATATTCGGTTTCAGTTCATAGAGTTGGCTTTGAAGGCCTACTGGATGTTCGGGTCTATTTGACCCAAAAAATCAGTTGGATGTCTGATTCTGTACTGGACATTCAGTTTTGCTTAACTCAACCGAGCGTTTAGTTTAGTCAAAAAAACTCTGTTAAGAGCTTTTTATAAAACTCTTACGCGACCTTGAATATTAAATAATTTATTTCAATTGAGCTTTCGACGCGACTTAAAATAAAGAAAAAGTTAGGTCTAGTTGATATCTATTTTTTGAGTTATTTTAGTCTTGTTCCGATCACTCATGAGTATCCAAGTAGTTTTTTTTATTTCAAAGTCTTCGTGTTATTCATGAGTCTTTAAGTGATTTTTTCACCTCTAAGTCATTTTTATATCTCATCAAATCACGTTTGCTAATCTATCATTGCGTTTTTTACTTTTCTTGACGTTTTCAAATATTTTTTTGAGAGTTTAAGGTATTTCGGTTAAACACAACTCAAGTAAACCATTAAATATTGTTTATTCATCATCAAAACTTGAAGGGATAATAATTTTTTTTTATGATAACAAACATACAAATAGAACACATAAAAACCAAAATATGGATAACATATAAAAAAACAAGATCATGAGAATATCCAAAATAGATTGAGACACTATAATAGGTCAATATATCTCTAGTCCTCAATGTACATAATAGATCAATATAACTCTAGCGCTCAATATACATAATAAGTCAATATAACTTTAGCTCTTTTTTCTTTTGACATCAACAAAAAGAGACTCATTCAGGCATAAACAGACAGAATGTTCCCTAGAACTTCAATAAGTAGAACCCGAATATATGTTAATTAATAGGTAATAATAATAAAAAATAGTACTATAACTTATATAATCAAGATTAAACTCTCTCCAACTTGATGTATTAGATGAACGTAATATCCAAGAAATAAGAAAAAGTAGATATATCATCCATACAAGATCTAAAATATCAAGTCACAAAACATAAGTTATAAATTCGAGTCCATATGTCAAAATCATAAATTATCAAGTCATAAAACTCTGAATCATATTTAAAAAAGTATAATCAAAATGTTAAAGTGTCTACCTCATCCATAAGATTTGAGAGCAATAACACTCTGCGGTTACATTTTTGGTTTCGGTGATAGCATGGGCCATTGAGTTTTATTTCTTAAAACTATATGAGACGAGATTTTTTAACAAACTGACAAGTGCTATTAGTGCTCTTTCCATCCACCCGAGATCCGGTATAATCTGCATTACAAAAGCCAATCAAATCAAATCAACTATCTCTTGGATACTACAATTCTAAATCTAATGTGTTTTTAAGATATCTAAATAATATTTTACAGTAATTAGATATGATTTTTTAGAAAATACTTGAAATCTAACGTATAGGTAAACGCTAAATATGATATCGGATTTACTTGCAGTAAGATATAATAAACTGCCAATCATATCTTTATATCATTTTTTATCAATATTTTCACCGTATTCATCCTCATCTAACTTGGTTAGTATCTTTGATCTTATTTTAATATATACTAAAAATATTATCCAAAATTCAGTCAAGAGTACGTGCCATAATAGTTTTATTTGAATTTATATCCAACATACCAATCAACCATAATAATCTCAAGATCAATATTTGTAATATACATCTATTATGTCTTGATATTAAGGTCAATGAATATATGTTTCGATGAATCTAATTTAATCATATGTCCAATACCACAATAATCTCAAAATTGAACCCCCTTAAGAGATATAATTAATCTTCAAACTGTGTACATAAGTTTCTACAATTTTAGAAAAAAATATTAACTTAGATAAAAATATAACATAATAATTTCTTGATCTTATTAATTATATTTCAAATCATATTTGAAAATTATGATTTCGAAGTATTACATCCTAAATTTTAAGTATCAAGATAGCCTCTTAAAATTCATTAACAAATTTAGATTTAATAAATAGAAATAATTATAACAAAACCACAATATGAGAAAGAAAATCTAGATTATAGGATCAAATATATTAATTCAAAGAATTTTCAAAAAAAGGGCAACGATTGATATAAAAATAGAACTAAAATTAAAGTCTTAAATCTAAAAACATGGAGAATATAAACTAAAACTTGATTAAGAGAAAATATGAGATCATTATCTAATTAAAAAATCTAAGATTTTAAGAGGAAATCAAGATCTGGGCTATTCACGCATTATCTAATTCATTGTTCTTGCCAAATCATAGTCATCGTTCTTCTTAAATCGTTTTTTCTCTTGAGCAGCTACCGCCGCCATTATTTGGAAAAAGAGTCAATAATTTGCAGCAGGAGGAATCGATTAAATTTTGGCTATTTTACAAAACCACCCCCTCCCCTCCCCGAATTTTAGAAATTCACCTCTAGGTCCAATAGCCCCCTTTTTTTTTAATTTCGGGTTTCCAAAGTGGGGTGGGGGTACTGCATTGTGGATCTCTTCGTTGTCAATCCTTAATGAGGATAATGTGACTCACATCACAAAGCATTAATTCCACATCGGATGGTGAATTAGAGAAATATTTTGGAACATTACAGCCCAGTCACTGGTACCTGGTTTGTGCCTGATTTTTGGCACATAACTTCTGGTTTACCTATGCTCTTCCAAACTTCTTAAGCTTGGGGGACTATACAAATCCAATTATTTGGGCAAAGTCCAGCTCACTAACAGATTATGCAGCAAACACACTGCTGTTATATGTGCAGATATATGGAAATTTGGTGATTTTTGTAGAAACTCCTTTTGCATTATTGTTAGCTCCTATAAGATATACACATATGTTGAGGTTGAATTTCTTCATTTCAATATACAAATAATCTCAGATTGTTTTTTTTTCTTCTGTGGTTGCCTACGTGTTCTTTGCCCTCAGAAGATGTCCTAGCATATTTTGCTTGAACCATGTTGAGATGTTTAGGTCTGTGAGGACATTTTGCTTGTCTTAAAGGTTGTATTTTGCTAATTAACTATCTATTAAAAAGATCTTGCCATTTTTTTCTTTTGGCCATATATTCAAAAAAGTTTTTTTGCAACTGCTAGTGTTTTATTTTTAAGATCTGTTCTAATCTTAAGATCATTGTTAATGAATTTAGTTCTTCACTGGCCAAAAAGATGCTTGAACTTGGATCTGGAGATGGATTGGCTGGTTTGGTTCTTGCAGCAGCCACAGATGCCCAGGAAGTTGTAATTTCTGATGGTAACCCAATGGTGGTGGATTGTATTCGAATATTTTTCTTATGTGCAAATGTTACCCTCCATTTTCTATAGGGCTAAGTGGCCTTGGGTCTGGCTGACACATCTACAGAAAATTCATGTAGTCTGCTCTCTGTTTTTTTTTTTTTTTTTTCATGGAAACCAAGATCTAAACAGGCCCTACGGCCTTATACAGTAAACTTAGAGTCTTATCTTTTGTGACTTATTTGGACTCTTCTTTTTCCTCCGTTGACAAATGCTTTTCAGTAGTGTTCTTTCTTTGGGATTAATAATTTGTTGGCTGAACCTGGCCAAACTATAATTTATATACCTACATTTTGCAGATGTATTGAATTCCCCTGTTTATGCGAAAAAAATGCAGTTCTAGAATTGAGATATGTACTGATTGGATAACATTTATTTTTCCAAAAAGAGATTGATAGCACTTATTAGTTATGCATTTTTATTGTGTTCTGTTTTGCTTGCTATTTTTGGTGTTATTCACTGGTGGTAGAATGGAGGTAGTCAGGACATCATTTTCCAGAGACAATTGAATAGGATCCTTATTTCTAGCTCCAGTCATTATCGTGTTTTGATTGTGGTACCCTCCAGATTTCAGTTGCATTTCCTTAATTTTCAGACATTCAGCATAATATTTCTCTCAACTCTGGAGGTTTTGGAGCTACAAGTGCAATCATTGAAATTGCATTGGATCCAGGAACATACTTCAAATATTCTGAATACCTTCGATATCATCATTGCAAGTGACTGGTACATACTTCAACCTATACTTTCCCATACAAATTTTAGTTTCTAATTTTTGTATGATTTATGTTATTTCATGTGCACACACTATTCTTGACAAGCCAAACTTTAACAAACAATGCTTTTGAAACCAATTCATCAGTTTTTTCATTATCTATACCTTATAATGCCAATACTTCCTGTTTGAAGCACTTTCTTCGAGGAATTTCATGAGAGCCTGGCGTGTACAATCAAAGGATTCAGAGGCCATCTTACTCAGTCCGAGAAGAGGTAATTCCTTTGATAAGTTTCTGCCAAAGATTGAAGGGATAGGTTTGCAGTTTGCATTGGTCGAGAACTATGATGGTACAGTTTGGAATCTCCATCAAAAGTTCATGAATAGTTTCTGATACATCTTGGCCAAATTATGAAAAGGATCACTGCTACCCCATTATGATTAAAATTGGTTTCAAGAAATCTTTGTTGTAGGCATATTGCCTAAGATGCAATTCAACTATTTGCAACTAAGGATGTTTCTTATGGAAATTTTTTTCCATTATATAATATATTAATATTTTGGTATGTATTTCAACAAGAAGTTGTCAGATCTCCTTCCAATAGTTTGTTTCTTGTATATATAATGTTCAGACTTCATTGATGGATGCACTCACCAACTCCATGCTATTTACCTGCCAATTTCTAATATTTCTTTATGACACCCATGCTGAACCTAATGTTTAGATGCATTTATGCTACCCATGTAAGCCATAGAGTAGCGAACTGGTTTTTTGTATCAAACTTCTTGCTCATCATCTTCACAGGTATCAAGTTCCGGTTTTAAGATGAGGCTCCTCTAATATTGCCATACAGCTGTTGACATTGCTTCTTAATGCAATTTGTTGGCAGGTCCCATATTATCAAACACTTGATTGTTCATGCGTCAGTCACCAGTACATAGTTAAGTGGCCATCAAGTCCTTAATTGTCTCTCTTATTTATTGTTCGTTAGTCCATTACAGATTGTGGACCATGTAACTTTTGACGCAGCACTAAATTCCTTATCTAATTTTTAGAATCACCATGCATCTGTTAAAGGTGCTTGTTTAGCCGTCCAAAGACTAAGATTCACACCGTTTGGAAATTGTTGCACAGGGATGCAGTGGACAGGGTGTGATGGAATGTCTTAAATAAGTAAGTAGTCTGGAGATGATTGAGGAATTTGATAGGTACTTTTTTCTGCTTTGTGGTTGATATGCTTAGGCTTCTCATGGATTTATATATGCCTTGAAGTTGTCTGAAGACAATGATTTGAATATCTGTGGGGTATGCGGCTATTATGTCAAACGCTAGGTTTGATTGCTTTGTTAGATGGGTCTCTAACTCATTTGTCCTACTCAATGGAGGGTGAACTGATGATGCATGTAGTCTAGCGTGAATCAAATCCAAATGATAGACAATGTTGATTATTATGTCACTGGTTTTGCACATTACGATTCAGTGCATTTATCACTGACGCATCTCTGTCCAACATGGTCTTCCATTTTTCAGCAATTCATCATGGCCTCGTTGTTACTGCTTAAGCTTTTTTATTCTCCGTTTCATTTGATTGGCAGAAGCAACTTGTACTAACTTTGTGCTTTGTCATCCATTGCAGTTTATGTTTTTCCTAAAGTAGATTCCAAGCTGGATTCAACTCCAAACATCTCTTTACTTGAGAAATCAATTGGGTTTGATCTGGAAAGGACTTTTGCCTCCCTTCTCCAAGCTTTCAGGTAATTTTTCTCAAAACAATAAAGTGAATTTTTTCAGAGATCACATGGTCTTAACTTCCAAAAGCACACCAGAGGTGAAGAGGCATTCTAAGTATGGAGAAATGTTTGTTAACATTAGGGGCATGATTCTTTTGTGTGGTTGCTCTGTCCCTTCAACTGAATGGGTGTCTTCTTTTGCATCCCTACATGATCGTAATGGGTTTCTCTATAGAGGACCACTTCACAGACACAAATAGCTACTGCTTTTATCAATCCGCAAAAGTTGTGTGTCCCTTTGTGGCTTATTCAAAGGCCCCACAACCAACAAGTTGGAAGGGCAGGGTCAAGGCAAGCTGCCAAATACAAGAATAAGAATCCTCCCATGGACCTTTTAAGCCTACTTGCCAATCCTCCTTTAATATTTTTGACTCTTGCCTTGGGCCAAAAGCTTGAAAACAATTGATTGATTTGGGTCTCACTTTACTCCAGGAATATATTCTTTCAGGCCAAGAAACTCCTGCGAGCTGTGTTATTATGGCGATACGTCATCTTTGACCAAGCATGCGAGTGTGCAGAGATGGAATGGGAGTGAAAGGTGGTAAATGGCATGTTGATTGTTAATTGAAAGTTTCAGTTGGAAGCAACAAATGAAGGTGGGTGATGTAACCTAATTTTTTTTTGCTTTTGCATCGAGATTCCTGCAGATGGAACTGCACATGACTGGCAGAGACGGATGGCTCTGATTGGACATGACAAATTCCAGGTCAGCTCTTTAATTATTGAAATGCTGCAGGGGAAAGATTTGCTTACAACAAACACATTTGACTGCAAATGGAGTATCAATCACATCAATGAACACTTGGGCAATTTGGTGAGCTCACATGCAATTTTTCCGTTCCAAAAATCTGTCAATTTAGCTGCAGATTGTGAACCTGGATATCGAGATCTCCAACTCTCCAACCGCACAGCGTTTGATCCACAAATAAATAACGCTCGAGTGCTAATTATAAGGTAAGTCAAAAACATCACGAGGAACGACGCGGATTTCGGTTTGGATCGACGCTCCGTCGCCAATTAGCGGTGGTGCGTGCATGTATGCACATGATTGGACGCCACAACATTGGCCGGTGGAGCATATCCGATCAGCCAAATCCGATGTCTCTTTAGAGCTCAGTCCCCACCGCGTTCGGACGGCAATGAACCCAAAACTGCCGTACTGACGTCAGAACGCCACATGTCCCACCAAATGCGCTTGCCCAGCCGTTCGGAGACATGGCTGGCCTAGTCCCTATTTTTGGACTATCATTTCAAGAAAAAAAATTTTCTTTTTTAGGCGTTTGAACCAAGGTTTTATAACTCGGTTTCGATTTCGGTTTCGGAACCCAGCGAAACCGATATATTTCGGTCGTTTCAGTCGTTTCAGTCGTTTCGGTTTCGGTCGAAAGATTTTTTTAAATTATTAATTGGATGTTGACCAGAGTTTTACTATATTTAGACTGTACTTTGATTTCAAATTAAAAATACGATAAAATATTAAAAAAAAATTGAAAAAATTTGAAAAATTAGGAATGAATTTATACTTAATTTTATTATAATATTAAATATTATTTTAGTTAATTAATATTAATTTTGATAGTTAGTCACTGATATTATCTACTTTTAATATATATTAGTATATTAAAAAAATATAAGAAATAATATGAATATGATTAGAAGTTAAAATTAGCATAAATATATTTAACTTTTCATTAAAATGTACTTCACACATACATAATTTTATAAATTCTAAGATAATACAACTAATCATCATAATCATCATCAGTTGAGTTTGGAACATCTAGGTGTGAAATTACAAATTCAATACTTGGATGATCTGAACGAGCATTTGTAGGCATACAAGCCAGAATAACTAGCTCTGCGCGATCTCGTGACAGCGGTTCTGAAGTATAATCATATATCGAATGTCTAAAATGAAAATTATATTTTTGACTAAAATTTAACTTTATTTCAATTATTTTTTAACTTCAAATTAAAAAATTATAATATATTTAAAAATTTTAAAAAATAATGAATAATTACGTGAATAATATTATGTACGTGAACAGTATCTGACAGAAACGGATAAGGACGTCGAAATCAAATCGGCGATAATGTTGGCTTCAGTGTAAGGCCGACTTTATCTTACGGGAGTACGGATCAGGTCGATGAGGGCGCAATATAGGCGATAGCGCGACGATAGACTAGCGAGTGTGCATGGCCCTTGAGCTCGGACACGAAGCCGGCGCCAGGTCCTTCCCACGCGGCACCCCCCCCCCCCCAAACCACCCAGACGGCGCAAGCCCGCCCACTCGCCCTGGCTCGAGCCCGGCGAGCTCCTGCCCACCCGCCCCTGTGTGCGAGCCCAGCGAGCTCCCGCCCACGCGCTCGAGCCCGGCGAGCTCCGTCTTCCACGCACTCGACAGCACGCGCTCCCGCCCGCGCTCGGTGAAGATAAACAGTAACTATAAACAGTAATGAACAGTAAATTCTAACCGAAATCCAAAATAGGGTTTTGGTTCGGATTCGACTGAAATCGAGCCGTTTCGGCCGAAACGGCTCGGTTTCGGTCGAACCTGCAAACCATGGTCCGAACCCAACAGCAGAGACGGGCGAGCTCAAATTTAAAAAAAAAGTAAATATGTCATTGCTCACATTTTTAAATTTGGGTTTTGGTCGATTAGGTAAACTTCTTTTGAGGATTTACCGACTCGCGGGACTAGGAATTTGGATATATGTATAGGCTAAATTTACCTTAACCGATTAAATCCAAGTCCTGGCCATAATAGGCGGAAAATCGAGACCTAGACTGCCGACTTGACCAAGACCACTTTTGTTCAGTACTTGTTTCTTCAGAAGTCATGGGCCCCTGCTTTTCTTTGCCTTT
The DNA here is from genome assembly GCA_005019695.1 of Trichopus zeylanicus subsp. travancoricus. Taxonomy (NCBI): domain Eukaryota; kingdom Viridiplantae; phylum Streptophyta; class Magnoliopsida; order Dioscoreales; family Dioscoreaceae; genus Trichopus; species Trichopus zeylanicus. The sequence goes on along the minus strand of RXID01014846.1, from coordinate 209,070 downwards.
ATTCACGCCCAATGAGAAAATAAATTAAATAACAAACGCCAAATAATTTACCCGTATCAAAGCTGCTTCGGGCTACGGCCAAGTAATTGTACATGGCCGACCTGGCGGTCTCTAGCGTCATGATTAAAGCCAAGCTAAATGCACCACTTTCCTTCCCGTGTATATATATATATATTATCTCTACTAAACTAATCATCGTCATCATTAATGTCCCATGTGACCATCCCTCGAAATCCAACTCAGCCATATTAATTTACATATATAATTATCATTAATTACAATCTGCAACAAATTAAAATTTTGAAGCCATTAGAGGAGCAAGGTATACAAACCCTCCCCCCCCTCTCTCTCTCTCTATATCAGTGTATCAATCTTCTTGGTTTGAAGAGAGCGGGAGAACTCTGATTAACTATGAATATATTTATATTACAAGAAGAAGAAAAGGATGGTTGAGAGTGTTAATGTGGATTGGTGGAGGAAAGAGAGCCGATTCCTAGATGGTGGCGCCGCCTCCCCGATGGCCAGGCTTGCGAGCCAAGATTCGCCGCCCTCCAGCATCACTCCTTTTGTTTGCGGCGGACTGCTAGTGGTGGTGGCCGTGGCATCTCTCGTCGATTTCTGACTGCAATCGAATATATTCAAAGAAAAAAGATTTAGGCTTTCTGTTAATTAATTGCTACAGATTCCAAAATCACAAAAAGAAATCACAATCATTAATCAAATGCAGATTCCTGCTTGACTCAATGTCAGATTTCACCACCAACCAAGGTGGGAAAAGAAGAAAGTAAAAAAAAGATGGAGAACAAGAAGAAGAAAGCTCTCTCTTTTCTCGAAGGGAAAAAAAAAATTCTCGCAATGCAGCAAATAAAAGAAATAAAAAGCAATAAATAAGTTAAAAATACCTTGGTGTGGATTCAGGGCAGAAGGTGATGGTGTAGTCGGCGGGGCCGGAGCAGGTGAACGTCGACGTGGGATCGTCGAAGGCGTAGCTGTACGACCTCGGGCACGCAGACTTGAACATCTGCGAGTACGTCGTCGGCCGGCAAGCTCCCGGGTTAGCATACGCGCCGCTGCAGCAATATTCCGGCGTGCCAAACGCCTCGCACGCGCTCCGGCAAGCTTCCCCGTCTCCTTCACCAACCCTCAGCTCCGCTGGACACCGCCGGTTCAGATCCGCGGAGCAGCCCGTCGCCGCGCAGCCGTTGCTTGCCTCCACCAGTACCGGCAAATTGTACCCGTCCACCAGGCTCACGTCATAGAAGTCCTGGGAAGAAGACGGTCCGGCGAGGGTGAACTCGGCCAGGGTCGCCGGCGGGGCCGCGCCGGCGCCGTTACACTCGACCTTGCCGGAGCCGCAGTCGCCGGTGGCGCAGGAGAACTTGCCCGAGGAGTCAGAGGAGCACGCGGTACGGGCCCAGAAGCGACCGGACCAGCCGGCCGGGGACTGCAGGGTGCGGGAGGCGCCGCTCGGGAGCTCGAAGCCGGTGGTTTCTAGGAGGGCGGTTCCGGAGTTGGAGAGGGTGCCAGGCCACACCGTGGCGGCGCACCGGTTGACGAAGGTGAATGTCGTGCTCTCTGCAGCGAATGGGAGGGAAAGAAGAAGAAGGAAAAGAAAGATGGAACCTTTGGCGTTTCCGGAGAAGGCCATTGATTCCCACCTTATTGTAGTCACTATGTGTGTGGTTCTTAGGTTAGTGGTGGTGGTGGCGGCGGGAGGAGAAGGAGAAGGAGGAGGAGCCGAGGCCGGGATTCTTGGATTGGTGATAAATGGCAGTGAGGGAGGAGGAATGGAGAATAACTTGGCGGCCGCCACCCATAAATCACAAGGGAAGGAGTTTGGGATTGTAGGGAGGGGGAAATCGAAGTATGGCTTCTCGGCCTCTATATATAATGCTTTATCTTTCCCTTTTTTTTTTTTTTTTTTTTTTTTATCAACAAAATATCACCTTTAACTTATGTTTTTTAAGGGCCATGAAGGGGTTGGTGCCATATGTTCTGAAATAGCAAAAGTAGCCTTCAAATAATATAATGAGTTCCAATAACATTGTACAATTGCCTTGGAGCAAGATAAGAAGGATTAAACAGGTTTGGGAAGGAAAGGATGGACACGGAGAACCCGAGGGTTGTTGGTTTTGAAATGCAAACCTCCAAAGAAGAAGCTTGGCATTGAGCAACAGTGCTGTTGTTGGATGGTTGTCTTCGTGAATAGGTCTGAGGGAGACGTGGTGTTGTGTCGTGTGTGTCAGTTTGTGTGGCTTGTTTTTGTGTCCAGCCTAGACAGAGTAGCTGAACGAATACTCAACTAAAAACAGTTTGCGTATGATTCAAAGCAAATTGTCCAGCAAAATAGATAAATCCTTCAGTACCGGAAGGATAGAGACGATCCCAGATGAACTTAAAACTGATGGCTTTGCTGTTAAAGCAAGCTACGTTGCATTAATTTCAAAAATATTCTGAAAATTCAGAAGAATAGGCTGCTAAAATGTCACGCATTCTCTGGAATTCAACGAATCACAGCAATGATTTGGACTCATAGCAGAAAATGATTCTTCGTCGGTTGGAATATTGAAGGAAATTAGATTGTGAAAGTCAACCAACAAGCACCTGACTCTTGACAAATCTTTTCATTATTATAATTATAGTGAATTAAGAAGCTTCGTTAAACAAACCTGATTAATGATTTATGCTAATCGACTTAAAATCGTTCCATTGATTGAATTAAGAACTTGATGAAACTTATTCATAGATCTTTTAATTCGCGATCTCTACAATAGAAAAACGAATATAATTATCAAGTTAATGTCAATGTAGATTCTGATTTTATTGATTTTCTTTGAATTTTTATAGAAAATTGGTTCATTTTCTACCAAAAAACAATTGATTCATTAATAATAATTAGCCAACATTAAATCCCGATTGCCTTTTTCCGTCTTGACAATCTAGAAATAAATATCACGCTGCCGTTGCTTGGATTATCTCGAGATTAATAGTCGATATTGTGTCATTCAGGCAGCAAATTGGCCATGTTAAGCCTAATTATGGAAGGTGGTCTCATCCGCAAGCGACAGTTACGAATGCTTTGCTTAAAGAATGTCATCACCGGGGAGGATATTTTGGTCATCGTAATTTCAATGGCCACATCCACTTACCGCGAAGCAACGGACAGCCCGTGCCACGTGGTAGCCATCAGTTAGACCTCTCCACGGGGCGGAGATGTGACTTTATCCGACGTCAATCCTCTGAGGAGATTCTCTTACCGTCGTGACTGATTTATTTTAATGTACCGTTATTCTCTCCAACGGTCAAGATAAAAAACTGAAACGATCAACGGCACACAAACGAAGACGGAGGACTCCGTCAACTGACGGCTGACATCAGACGAAACAAAGAAAGCATGGGGATGACGTGTCCAAAGTGAGACACGCGTCACATTCAGCAGCACGCGGTGCCAAAGAAGCGAAAGTGCGGCCCGGATCCGACGCGAAAAGCGGGGGCGGACAGCTCCGTTTGCGGTTAACCACGTCAGATATATAGGGCTCAAGATTGGATGGCTACGAGCTGTGGGCGCTTGCCCCATGCGCAAGTTTTCGGATTCGGATTCGGATTCATTCTCTCCATCACATTTCAGTTATCTCGACATATCGAGCATAATTTTTTTTTTCGTGTGTTTGCATGTAATATATTATCATGGGATTATTTTTAATTTTTAATTTTGAGTTAAAGACAAGCAAGATAGTTGGTGAATACTCATTGTCACATAAAAATATAGATAATACAAGGTAGACGGAAATAAATATTATTTCCATTTAGTTTTAAAACATATCAAGTGTCGATGGTAGTTGACAATTTGTTTATTTATTTTCAATGCTAACTGTAAATATTTTTATTTATGTGAATGACCATTAGAGAAAAATTACAAGAGAAGGTGGTGAGGCGCTATCATCGTTCGTTTTGGAAAGCATATATAAACGAGATGCCTTCTTGTAATCCCTGAGAAAGACACGAGAGAATAAGAGAGCCATGCTTGCAATATCTGACTCATTTGGATCAGAATCTTATCTTTTTGTCGGCAAAGTTTTTTCTGTATGGAAAGTTACGAGAGAATAAGATCGAGAATCGCGTTTGGAGCAGATGCACAGTCTCGGGCATGCACAAGATCCTGCTTATTTTGTCGATCTCTTCTGGCTCTGTATATCCGGAGCAGTTGCTTCCACATGATCATTTCTTGACTCAGTCTGCGAAGAATCTGTCTGCCTCCACGAAACAGAAACGGAGACCAGATCTTCCTTCGTCTTTCCAACATTTTCGGAAGTCTCCTATTGTTTTTTCCTTATGATATCCATGCGTGTACACCATGAAATATTGCGTATGGAGACCCAAAACACTTGACCTATATAAAATCTAAAGCGAATAACGAGAATATTAGAAGGAGGTATTCGGATAAATTGATGAACCAAATCTGTGATCTTTTTCTTCTGGATAAACACTAACTTTAACTAAGGGACAAGATTAGCCATTTGTGGCGACATGACACATCTCTTTTCTCTTTTAACTTAAACATAAATTGCTCTTTTCCTTCACCCCGAAGAAGCTCCAGTATCGCAACGTCATTCTGCTACATGGAAAGCCCCATGCAATTCCAATTGAGACCGAGACTTTGCGTCGCTTTAGATCATCCTCGCTTATCTTCGGAAGATAAGCGGACAGTAAAGAGGAAGGAAACAGGAATAGTCCAGAGTGAGTGAGTGAGAGCCATGTAGATCATTGCATCAGCACATAAAAGAAAGCTTTAAGGGTATGACCTCAGAAGACACGAGATTCAAGCGTAGCCGATAGAAAAGAGGAAAAGGAAAGGATGATGTAATGTGGCATTTTTTAGCAAGCAAGCGTGGCGATAAAAGTTGAGACGGTTTGTGCGGTGACTTGTGTTCGATTTCATGTTCAGCCATCGGCTCTTTTATCTTGGCTTTAATCCTGACCAGTCTTGTCTTATCGGCTGCGTTGTTTGGTGGTTATCAAATCTAATATTGGTATTAAACGACTGTATAGCATCAGCAAAACAGAAGACTCTGTTTAAGGCCCATAGAATTGGATCTGGGCTTGCGCTTGTTGGGACCTTCTGAATAGCGTAGACGTGTTGCTGCACTGGTCTGGAAATATCGTGGCCCAGATCGCAGGCCCCGGTCTGGCGCATAAAGTAGTCTGGTGTCCTACGAGACCAAAACTGATGACGGATGACGAGTGTTGATTTTAATCGCTGCCCCGCAGGACAGCAACAAGTTTTTGAGTTGTAGACATCCAAATCTACGGCCCATAAGAGACCCGGTTCGAACCCATTAAATTTATATATAGATTTGGACATTTATAATTAAAATATATCGATGCTTTTGCGAGAATAACGATCGAACATGATGCCCGGAGTGGCTCCTCCTCCGCGATCAAGTTTGATGGTGACTTGGAGAAGAGCCAAAGAGAAACAAGACGGTTAAGACCTGATGAACCTATGTAATAAATACTAAGTAATTAGTCGAAAATGCCTTGTTAGTGCACATTCCCCTTATTAACCTTGTCATTTTGCAATAGTGGGCCCCTGTTGTTCAAAGCCGAACATCGATCGCTAATGATTGCCGATGTTTAAACACTTCGGATTCGTTGATTCAAATTCGAGGTTCCGATCTGCACCGTAAAAATATCCCGATCTACTATTTAAAAGATACTGTAATATTCTGTCGTAATTTGCCGTTAAAATTTTACTGAAAGTAATTTTTAAAATTTAAACTCAAAAAATAAAAAATAAATTAAATTTGAATTCTTTTTTTTTATTTAAAGTGATTTTTTTAAAAAAAAATTTAATGGTATTTAAAATTATAATCAGATTAACAATTTCATATATAATAATAATAATAATAATAAATTGTAAAAATATTTTATTTTAGAAAATTTATAAATAAATAATATTAAGCTATTTTTAATATATATTTTTATCGAATCGAATTTTCCAACTGAGCCAAAAGTAAATCGAAGGAAATTTTTAACTCTTTCCGTAACCAACGAATTCTTCAAACTCCGATAAACACTAATAACGATAGCTTAAATTTGACCTAAAAAAAAACATCGAGGTCCAATCAAGTTCCCTCGTCTCGCGTGCCATCTTTCTCGAAATGCGCGTCAAACTTGTCCTTTGATATGCCGCCCGGCTCGGCTCGGCTCGGCCCGGCCCGGCCCCACCCCTTCGTCAACGTTCACCTGCCCCTCTGCTCTGCTGTACACTACTCCGCAGCTCGCCGACATCTCCTCCTCGATATTCTTCTCCCCCATCCCCCAGTTCCCCTCCAATCCAAACTGAACTCCCCATTCTTAATATTTTCCTATTTTCCATCCAACCCCTCAAATATTTCAGAAATATAACTTTCTCCCCTAGATAAATCTCTGAGAATCTCTGAATTCTGAATCCTTCCCCTGTTTTCTCAATGTCCTACTTTCAACTTCTCTTCTTTCTCTTCTCCCTGACTTCACAGATGCCTGGAGTGTTTCCGGCGACTTTCACGTTGATCAACAGCTGCGGCCAAACTATCTGGCCCGGCGTCCTCGCAAACTCCGGTTCCGCCCCGCTGGTCACCACCGGCTTCTCCCTCGATCCCGGCGCCACCCGCTCCCTCTCCGCCCCTGCTCCCTGGTCTGGCCGTTTCTGGGCCCGCACCCACTGCTCCACCGACTCCTCCGACAAGTTCTCCTGCACCACCGGAGACTGCGGCTCCGGCCAGGTCGAGTGCAACGGCGGCGGCGCCGCCCCTCCGGCTACCCTGGCGGAGTTCACCCTCGCCACCGGCAGCGGCAGCCAGGACTTCTACGACGTGAGCCTGGTGGACGGATACAACCTGCCGATGCTGGTGGAGCCGCGGGGCGGCGCCGGGGGCGCGTGCGAGTCGACGAGCTGCGCGGCGGATCTGAACGCGGCGTGCCCTGCCGATCTGAGGGTGGGAGATGGCGTGGCGTGCAAGAGCGCGTGCGAGGCGTTCGGGTCACCGGAGTACTGCTGCAGTGGCGAGTATGTGACGCCGAACACCTGCAGGCCGAGCGTTTACTCAGAATTTTTCAAGAAGGCGTGCCCGAGCGCGTACAGCTACGCCTACGATGATCGCACGTCTACGTTCACCTGCGTGTCCGCCGACTACGTCGTTACCTTCTGCCCTCAAGGCTCTCCTTCTCCAACCAGGTATCTCATTTCCGTCTGTTATTATCCTTTAAATTAATTGTATTATTTGTGTTGTTAAATAATTGTTGTTGTAATTTGATTGCAGGGTGAAGTCGTCGGGCCAGCACACGGGTTCGGGTTTGCGGCCGCTGCTGGACAACACGGGGGGTCTCTGGGGCGTGAGCGGCGCGACCCCGGCTGCAAGCCGCTCTATTCTTCTATCAGCTGCCACCTTGGCGGTGGCTTCTTTTTGGTCTGCCTCGTTGTTTATTTTAAAAGCTTCATGTCTCCCACCAACTAGTTAATTAGATATTAGTCCCAACTAGTTAATTAGATATTAGCCCCAGCTAACGACATCGCTAATTCTAGTTTTTTTTAATTAGGAGAAGATGATTTTATTCAATTGCCTCTTTTAGCGGCATTTTTGTTTGGCGCGGCAATGAAAATATTTTCTTTTTTTTTTTTTTTTGAATTTCTTAGTGCTCCCCGATGAGAGGGGGTGACGGAAAAGGGTGGCAGTTAAATATTGTTATTAGTTATTATATTCTACCTAGAAAAATAGATATAAAGAAGTTCAAGTTTATTGTTCATCTACTGTGTGATAGATTGACGTTTGGTGGATCTCGGACGCAGTTGTCTTGTATGGTCCTGAAATACTGTGGATGATGTGGCAATGTGATTAAAAAATCAAGGAGGATTAAGACAAAGACAAAGCGCCCAGTTATATGCGAAAGCAGCAAACTGAGATTTCTGAACTGTCAGTTCCAGACAAGAAGCATACATTCAACCAATGAAGATATAAAGAGGAAAGGTAAGATTCACAGGGAAAATGTAAGAACATCGTGTTATCTATCCATCGACAAATCGAGCAGCATAATCCCCAAGAAACATTTGAAAGCAACATCATTGGTCATATTTGCAAAAAAGAAAGGTTTACTAACACGGGAAAGAAAAATAGCGCAACAGTATGACATTCTCTAAGATACACAAGAGTTCACAAATGATGGTAATAGCAAACAATTGATAACTGATTCATGCCGAAACCTACCGATGCTAAGCCCAGGTTGTATCCCACCGCACTTCAGGAAGTTTGGTGGAGGGCCTTTCACAGGACGAAAATTCAGACAGGATTTGGGAAAAAACTAAATCAATGACGGAGTCTATGCAAACACGAAATATAAAGCGAAAGGAAGGACGAAGATCAATGGAGATCAAACGCTGAAATCAGATACAAATAGAGAATAAGATATAAAGCTAATGGACAATTCTCCAAAAATTCTTTTTTCTTTGCTCTCCATCAAATGTCACCCATTCTTGCCTTGCAGATCAAGAAAAAAGCCCATCAATTCTCTCCATCAATTCTCATCCATTCACACAACAATGGCAAAACAAACGAGTTAAGAAATCAAATAACACATGGAACAGACAAAATTTTAAGCCACATCAGCTTTTTAATAGATGAAGTTCAGAGCCACAATAGGATCCACAAGAGTCCATTGCAGTCTGACTAAGCTAAATGAAAAGAACCCTACAGAGCGGAATAGCTTATCTAAGGATAGATGATATTACATCTTGCACGAGCAAACAAATAACATTCAAGTAACAAAAATCACCTCCAAAGCCCAACATCTATTTTTGCAAATGAATATCACCAAAATGAACATGAAATAGTCACACCTGATTTGTATATGCTACAGAAGAAATTCAAACTAGCAAATCTATAAGATCAACATCTTAAAGTGAAAAATAGATTAGGCGAACCCGACATATGAATATGTCTCCATACTATCCAACAACAACAGTAACAATACAAAAAAATCATAGCATATAGCCCCTAAACTTATGTATGAAATAATAAACATTAAACTAAAACCAAAGTTATAAGCAAGGCAATTACTATACCATTGTCAGCCGCACCCCTCCGTAACTACACAACTCATAAACAATATACTCCAAAATATATGAACTCCCTCACAATACAGCATCAATGACAACATCAATAGAATGGCAAAAGCATCAGCACATGACAGAAAAAACTTACCAAAATTTAAACCTGTCCTTGCAGATTCCTCTATAATCACAGCATAATGCTTCACACAGGTATGAGCAGAGCAACAAAGGCACAAACATCATAAGAACCGTTGATAGTTTATGCAATATATGATTCTTGTAAAAACATTCAATACAGTGATATGCAATACTAAAGCAATAGAATGAAAAAAAACATGAGATTGAAGACAATTATATATGACAAAACCAACACAATAACTTAAATTAGAACCTGCAATAGAATACCCAGAACGCCGTACGAATCTAACCTGAACAAACAGAATAAGGGTACATATGGTTCAAATCCATCAATATATTTAGGAAAAGATATCTAAGGTACTATGATCCATCTAAGAGATCAAATCTTTCTCCCAACTCCGCTGAACAAAAACGCTAAAATCAAGATCCATACGCATACGAACCAAAGCACCAAATCCACAAACCAGATCCATCAGAACACAAGCACCACAAATTCATCTAAGGCCCCAAAACATTACAGCATTACACGGGCCAAACGGAGATAAGATCGGCAACTTTTCAACCTTAATTTCTGCCAGGGCAATCCCTGGCAAAGTGCCCCATCCCACCGCAGTTGTAGCAGCTTCCGCCGCCGCTGCCGCCGCCGCCGCCATACCTCCCACCGCCTCCACCGCCGCCTCCCTGCTGGCAGTCCCTGGCCATGTGTCCCACCTCACCGCAAGAATAACACGCGCCGCCGCCGCCGCCGCCGCCGCCTCCGTAGCCGCCGCCAGCCCCATAGCCACCACCGCCCCCATAGCCACCTCCGCCCCCATATCCACCGCGTCCTCCACCTCGCCCGCCGCCACCACGTCCACCCCCGCCGCTATAACTGTACCCACCGCCGTATCCACCACCATACCCACCACCACCACGGCCTGCACCGCCTCCCCAGCCTCCTCCTCCCCCGTACCCATCCCTGCGACCGCCGCCGCCGCCGCCGCCCCCCCCGCCGCCCTGGAGGGCAGATCCGTCAGGACCGGTGACATCGACGGCCTTGGTGCGGCCATCATCACCCTCGGCGACGGAGAACTCGACGGTCTCTCCGTCTCTGAGTGTCCGGAAGCCGTCGGACTGGATCGAGGACTGGTGGACGAAGAGATCTTCGCTGCCATCATTCGGCGAGATGAAGCCGAACCCCTTGGTGCCGTTGAACCATTTGACCGTCCCCTGCAGGCGCGCCATCGCCGAGGAAGAAAAAACCTCGAAACCGGAAGAGAAAGAGGGAGAAGGGGAAACCCTAGTCGTCCCCTTCGAGCGGCGTTGTCGATACCTCCTCAGAACCGCCGTATATATATCGCTCGGGGCTCGGATATGCCGCACCATCTCGAGGAAGCTGTACATTCATCGCTTCTATCCACCGCTAAATCGACCTTTGCGCAGTGATTTGCCAAAGTTACCCCTGAATGCCGATGTGGCACACTACTTCTCTAGGTCGTCAATTGGGGTGTGTCAAACTTTTGGTCGCGGAAATGTTATGGTAACAATTTATCTGAGGTTTATTTCCAGAAGATATTATCGTACTTATAGGAAAGATCGGACGGCCGAAATTCGGCGAGGGATGTACATTGACCGTCGGATTCGAAAAGGCTTTTCGGATTCCATTTGACCGGAAGTCGACTTTTAATCCGATATCGGAAGTCTCATCGCCGTTAAATTATCAAAAAGCCCCTTGCATTTTTGGATATTATCAAATAGATCTAGTCAAAAGGCGCCAGGGATGTCTGGGATAGGACGTGTCTAACGCGCAGAGCCACAGAGCCATGTGCATCCCGATTACTCGTTTGCAGTTCTGGATTTGGATATTTTGGTACGGCCCAGGCCTGCTGCATTAATTTTTAAAAAAATATTTAAAAACTCCTACAATTTTTTAAAATTTTAATTAATGCATCATATTTTTGAAAATTTTTATTAATTTGTAAACATTTCTAAAATTTAGAATCAGTTTTTTAAAAAATATAAATTAATCATTATTTGTATATATTTCAAAATACATAAATACTTTATATATATAATGTAAATTAAAGTATTTATAAATTTAACAAATTAAAAAATTTCGAGAATATTTTGATAGTTCTTGTTTTTTTTTTAATTAGAGAAGCAAGTAATGCGGACTGCGAGTGGCAAAAGCGAACGGGGCTCGTAATGAATTCACGGAAAGGATGCAGAGGGGGCTTTGATGGTCTGTCTCTGGCATTTATTCGTTGCTGGAAGGAAGGAAGGAACCTGGGTGGCCCAACAGGGGAAAAAGCAGGCTGAAACTGGGAACTTGGTCGCGTCAAGGATTCCGTTGTCGTTTTTCCTTGTTTTGGTTTGTGATCAGAAACGTCCCTCATCTGGGGCTCGGTTGGTTCTGAGGAGGCCTGCGATGCACAGCCGTGGGCCGGATAAAGGCCCACACATGATTGCCTACCAAACACGGCCCCAAAGGATTTTTTTTGCCCGTAGTATCCTGGAAGCATTTCTTTCATACAAATATGCTTCGCTGCGTTATTTCTGAGCAATTGTATGATGAAGTTGTAATTTTATAATTCATGGATTTATTGGAAGGCTTGTAAGAGAATATTCCTCCTCTTTAATGGTCTAGTCTAATATCACCAATAATAACCATGTTTTGCATAATACACAATTGCAGAGTCCGAAAACTGCAGACATGTCATTATGAAGTTTGTAACTGGCTGTGTACCTCTGCAGATCTTCATAATTGAATGCAGGCTCTTGCTTGCAAAACTCGGGAAGGATCTGATGTTGCAGCTCTTCTTCCACATCTCAGAAGATATTGAAAAATTATCTTGCCTTATGTCATTCATTGAGCCTCAAAAATAGATACTCTGAACTGTACGTTGCAGAAAGATTAGTGTCGGTTAACATGGCAGAAGAATTCAGAGCGATACACAAGCAATAATTCAATCCTAATTCTGGAGAAGATCTGCCTCAGGCTTAATTGCTGAAACACGAAGGCGATAACTCTGTCAGAAATCTCAATGACGAATCTTGTGTAATGCAACTACACATGAAGCAGTGCTGAAACAACATCCCTCTTCAAGGATTCAGAGATGGCCACCAAATGAAGGACAGGAGAGCGTTGGATCTCAGAAACCGTATAAACGCAATAGCTGTCAATTTGTCTCAAACTTCTTAATTAACCAAGTAATGTGTGGTTTGATGTATAACAACTCAACCTCTGGCTTCGGACAAAACCAAAAGGACTCCTTTATAGTCCCAATATCTTATTGGCATGCACACGATTACAGCTGAAGGCAACCAATTTTTTTTTGGTTCGATTGGCTTTTTTCCATATGCACATGAAAATTTGAGGCTTTTTCTTGCTTTTATGTAGTTTTTCTGCATAAAAAACTAATGGAGAGCATGATGTAGTACAACAAATGGTGTTCGTGTGCCTCTTAATTTGTTGCTAGAGGAAGCTTGTGCATTGTTAGGAATTCTGGCGATGGAGTAATTGGAAATAGAAAGAAAGAAAATGCAAATGGTTCCATTTCAAAAAGGGTTAAATAATCTTGAAGAAAAAAAGGTTTCTTACATTTTAAGAGACCAAATACATGGTATCTTATTCATTGTCCTTTGGCAAGACTATCAATGATAAATCCCTGTTGCGTAAACAAAAAAAAAGACTAAATGCATCATCCATAAGGCAAACAACACCTTGATGAGATTTTTTTGAGTGATGCAAAGCAAGAACTTTAAAGACTGGAAGCCGGCTTGGAAATATAGAAAGCCAAAAAGAACAAGCAAGAACAAACAGTGGAAAAAACATTAGATTCTGGTATTCTGGCAGACAAAATGCACTTGTTGTTCAGGCCCTTTTTGTCAAGTATCCATTTGCAATCTTGTTTGCTGTACGTGTTTGTCAGTGAATCAGTCGGATGCCGACAGCTTATTCCAGCCTGTAGTTACAAACTCCAGTTGGAAGATTCCAAACCAGTACCCACTCAGAATCCCAAAAATATCCAATTGAAGCCCAACCAATTTCATCAAACACGTTAGCTCTATTCCAATCTGAAGCATCTCCATTCTACAAAATCTCGGAAATAATACATCATCATATTTTCCATCCCAAACAAGCACTTCAATTCTAGGGATTAATTTGCTATAACAAACAAAACAAAAAATTCAGAGAACCAAAAAATTGATGTATATACACTCTGTAACATCTGGATAAAATGCTATGAAATCGCATCAATGGTATCCTCTGAATCCTCTGGACTGATACAGCTCCAGTCTCGCCTTCGCCTCCGGTAACAGCGCGTCCACCGTCGGGTACTGCACCATGGAACTCTGCTTTGAAGCCCACTCCAGCACCGTCAAGACCTCTGCCTGCGCCAGCTCCTCACTATCGGGCACGTGGAGAGCAATGAAGCACAACAATGTCAACGCAGAAATTTGAACGACTTGCTCAGCAAAATAGACAAGCTGCACAATGTGCTTTGATCCACCGGCCCCGATGATCGCCTTGGAGTGATCGAGGTGGAGGTAGTTCTCGGTGCAGGCGAACTTCGACAGCGCGATCACCGCCTCCTTCGTCACGACTTCCTCCCTCTCATCGAGCAGCCTCACCAATGGCCCAATGATCCGGGTCTCGGTGGCGCGGAAGGTTCTTGCTAGGCAGCCCAAAGAGACAATGCAGGGGACTAAGAGGTCATCGTACTCGGCTTTCTCCACGACATGAAGGAGCTGGTCGACGACCGCCCGCGCAGCGGGCGAATTGGGCTTGAATGCTGATCGCCGGAGGTCGGCGTTCTGCTCAGCAACGCGGGAGATCTCCATCAGCGCCATGGCGGAATTGTACCGGACCTCGTCGGGGCCTTTCTCTAACAGGACGGCGAAGCAAAGAAGGGCCTTGGATTCGGTGATGCTTTTGCATATGGATACGTTGCCTCTAGCCAACTGCCACAGGGCCTTGGCAGCCATAGCCTTCACCCGGGCCTTGGTCGCCGGATCCTCCAACTCCCGCCCTTTGATGCTGGCGCCACAGAGCGACCCCTGATACTGGTGACGAATCACCGGGCCATTGTAATGGTTGTTGTCGATGTTGGCCAGGGATTTATCGGCTTTGGCGGCGATGGTGGACTGGATCACAGAGTGTATCTGGTTCTTCCCGAGCGGGTGCTTGATGTGGCTTTGGTCGGTGGCGTCGGTGGCGATGGCTTTCGCGTTGTTTTGGTTGGCGAGCACGGCGGAGTGGATGGATGTCACTTTGGGAGGGATGGAGTACTTGCTGTGTTCCTGGACGGTCTCAAAGGCGAGATGGCCGACAAGAAGGCGGACGACGTTGCTCTGCGTGAAGGCGTCCTGGAAGTTGGAGTGGTGGGCAGCAAGCTCCGCCACAGCCCAGGCGACCATCGCCTGCACGCGCATCGGTCCCTCTTTGAGGATCTTCGTGAAGACGGTGCACACGCCGCAGAGAACCATATGCTCCACGCTATCGGGATCGCGGGCAAGGAGACCAAGAGCCAGGGCGGCGTTCTCCTGCCCTTCGAGCCGCCCTTCTTTGACGAGGCGGAGGAGTGGCCCGACTCCTTCCTCCTCGATGATGAGCTTGCCGTTCCGGTCGTTGTCGCGCGCGAGCGACACCAGCGACGCAGCGGCGTCGGCGCGGGCGTCAAGGGAGCCGGTGTGCAGCCTGCCGATATGCTCCCAGATAAGATAAAGAATAGGCTCGTTCTGCGCAATCGGGGGAAGACCCAGGTGGACGTCGTCGTCGTCGTCGCTCGACGATGACGACACGCGCAGGAGCCAGGATATGTCGCCGATGGAATTGTCGAGCGAAGTGGAGGTCTTCTTGAAGGCGGCGGCGGGGATGATGGTGAACACCCGCTTGACAAGCCCGTTCGCGCGGCACTTGGCCACGAGCGACAGCGCCTTGTCTAGCGCCTGCTCCGTGTCGTCCATGATCCGCCGAGCCGGCCTCTCGTAGAGTTCGGCCCTGGCCGCCTGCCGAAGCAGTGCCGCCAGCCGCTCCGTCTTGGACTTGAGCTCCAAGCACTCCTGCCGGAAAGTGTGCGCCTCCTCCGCCCATTTGGTCACCTGGTCCGCCAGCTGGATCGGCTTCGCCAGCATCGCCTTCGTCCCATCCCCCATCATGTCTCCTCCTCCTCCTGCTCCTCCTTTTGCTTCTTCTTCTTTGAATTCGCCGGGATTGCGGAGAGAAGGGGAGAAAGTGTGTGAGCTGGAGACAGAGCGACGCCGACGGCCTTTTCAAGGTCAAACGCGGCGTTTGGTGGGTCGGGCTCGGGGATCGGATCGGGCTTTTATCGGCGGGTTTGGGTTTTGGGATTCTCCAACTGCTGCGGACCGGACCGGGCCGTGGTGGGGGAGTCGGGTTAAAATACTACGGATCGGAAAAGGACAGAGTAGGCTCAAGTGCGAACCGTGCAATCGTTTCGGTTTTGGTCTGGAGCGGGTCAAAACGACAAGCAGCCTCCGGTTTTATTCAGACGGGACTCAACCGCATTTGTATTTATATATTTACGTCCGGGGCGTTGAGTCGTGACCACGCGTTTGTTGATGACCATGCGATGTTTGTGCTCGTGATGTTCCCGCGAGACTATCTTTTTGATGGTCTAATTATTGGCCAAAAATGTGACTCTAAATTTTTTAAATTATTTTATTGTTGCAAAATTAATCATTTGGATTGTAGATCTCATGTAATTGCACTAACTTTGGTTCGTGATTTGACATGCGTCCCGAAAAGCAATAGGACCAACTGACAACACGGCCGGGATTTGATCGTATGCCTCGCGGAGTAGGCGACGGTAGCTTTTGCCATTGGTGAGAACCCGAACAGTCACGCAAATCGGGTCCATTGTGAGCTGGTGGTCGAGCCAATGGTCCCCAGAATCGAGCTTTTCGAACATGAAAACTGGGCCTCTATCGAGGTAGACATGCATAGACCGGGTCCAAGATTTTAGTAGTCGATAGCTTGTCCGCAAATTAAGAGGCAAAGAAAAATTGGTTTTGGTGGAAAGGTGGGAAATTGGACCTAGTCTGAATCTATAAAGAAAGGCTTGGATTGAGCCTGTCAAGACTAGGACGAAGTGGCGGAGGTCGCCCGAGTTCATCCCGATCGTGTGCCAGCTCCATGGCCCCACCATGGTTGTTCTTCAACTTCAGGTGGGCGACAACGTAGCTTTTCCGCGCAAAACTCTCGTCACTTGGCGGAGGATACAACGGTTGCTTTAATCTGAACCAAGAAGAACAATCTCTACCTACTACCAATTTTTAATTGAATGCGGACCTTACAAATAAAAGGCCCATGACCGTCTGCTGCCGTCGGCCTATCCGATCCAATAATTATAGGTCCAAACAATGAAAAACAAGGCCAAAACTACTAGCTTTCTTCTCGATGAAACGAGCTGTAGGCCTACAACTGTTCGACTGAAAAACAGAAATAGTTTTTTTTTGTCATGAAAGAAAATCCTAAAAATATCAATTACATTAACCTCTGTAATTTGAATCAAATTATTATGGAAATCAACATTCCACAATTCGCCGTTCACAAAGCATCGCGACCGTCTCCAACCAATTCCCCGTCCCAGCAAACCATCCCTCCCTCTCAGGAAATTTCCGGTGAACGAGGTTAGCCCCTTATAGCTTTTCGCGGAGTGATCGGAAGGAGAGCACGGCGAAAGCGACGAGCGATAGGGCAGCAAGGGCGAGGAGAAAGCGAGGAAGCATGCCGGAGGAGATGGCGACGGTGACGGCGACAGTGGGGGATTTTCCGGCTATCGTCCGGAGTAGATGCTCGGAGACAATGAGACTACGGGAGACCCGAGAGCGGGGCAAGGGAGTCTATCTTTATTTTCTTTACTCCGTTTCGAGTAAATTCGTGAAGCTCCCTAAAATTTTGCGATATTACTCGAGTACTTGAAATTTTGGACTGTAAATACCCAAATAATTGGAATATTATCGTGATTAATCTAATTAACTCTATATTATGTAAACAGGTGAATCAGATTCTTAACCAACTTAGTTCAAATTTAACGCAAGAAACTTAGTACAAATAAAAAGGAAATTTTGACAGATTTTGGCCCATTAACAGGCCGCACGGGCCAACCTAGGGCAGGCTTGGGCCCACTGATGCCTTAGCAGAAAAGGAATCTCCATGTGCCAACTCTCTGAGAACTTGATCTTCATACTGCAATCATCTAAACGGATAAAGATCATATCTTGAATTCATTGCAGATTCGTTGAGAAAATATCAAAGATTATAGGGGGGAACATGCAAAAGATCCTAAAAAGGCAAACGGCCGCCACAATAATTTTCTTTTTGGGCGACCAGGACAGCATTTCTCAAGCGAAACACACGGAAAAATATCAAAGTTTTTTTTTTTTTTTTGGAAAAGATATCAGCGTTCAAAGCAATCCCGCGAAAGCGATATTGAAGAAATATTCCAACGAAGCCATGTGCGCCAACAAAATAGCGGCCAATATTCCGGTAAAATAATACATTTCCGATAGGGACCGGCGGGCCAAGATTCTAGAAGCCCAATAATCAAACCCAAAAAAAAAAAACACTCGGGCTGCGGCTCTGAAATGATCTCAAGTATTACGATTAATTGGTAGATATTTAAAGTTAATTTAATTAGCATTATACGTTTTTAATCCCAAATGGAACGATGTCGGGAAACCAGTAAAATAATAGGATTATTACCTATAAGTCCATGTAATTAGCTTAAATTACGTACAACTCCTTAATTTCCGGAATTACCTGTATCTCTATTTTCGAAAATATTTACCCACACCCTATTGTTATTTAATTAAAATTTTTTCAAAAAATTCTGATTTTACCCTCGGTTATTTTTACAATTAAATCCCTAAAAACTTATTTTTTATATTCAACAACCTGAAATTCAGTTTTTTACAAATAACACCCCGAAATTACTTTGATTTACAGAAAGGTCCACGAAATTCAGATTTTTGCAAATAACCCCCGCAAATTATTCCGATTTACAGAAAAGTCCCTGAAATGGCTGCAAGAGTGGCGGCGACGCCGGAGGCCGGCGGCGGGAGCGGAGGTGGAGTCCGGTGCGGACAGCCAAGGCCTCAACGTCCGAGCCCGCGTGCCGGGGACGGAGGCCGAGACCGGCGCGCCGGCACGAGGGCGCGGACGTCCTCGGCACGCAGGACGGACGCCGAGGCTGGCGTGCCGGCAACAGGCGAGGACGGCCCGGCCTTGGCTGTCCGCGCCAGCGCTCCGGCCTCAGCTTCCGTCCCCGGCCCGCAGATGCCGACCAACGATGGTCCGGCGAGGGGTCTATTTGTAAAAATTAGTTTTAAAATATGTAAAATTTAGACTTATTTTTTAAAAAAATATTTAAAAGTCTATTTTTTAATGTATAAATATTAAATTTGTATTTATAAATTTAAAAATTATTAATGTCTTTTTTATAAAATTTTACTTAAAAAATGATAAAAATATAGACTTATTTATAAATAAAAATATTAAAGGGGTTCTATTTGTAAATGACATGAAAGTTGTAATTTTAAATTTTCGTTTTGAAACCGTTATGACTTATTTGTAAAATTTACTTATAAAATAAATAAAATTTGAACTTATTTATAAATAAAAATATTAAAGGTGGTCTATTTTAAATGTAAAAATAGTAAACTTGTAATTTGAAATTTTAATTATAAAAAAAATGATTAAAATATTGACTTATTTAAAAAAAAATCAGGATCTATTTGTAAATGTACAATATGAAACTTGTAATTTTTAAATTTTATGTTTAAAACATTCGACGATTTATTTGTAAAAATTTACTTATAAAATAAATAAAATTTGGACTTATTTATAAATAAAAATATTAAAGGTGGCCTATTTTTAAATGAAAAAATTTTAAATATGTAATTTGAAAATTAAAATTTTAAAACCTTCACTGTCTTTTTTTGTGAAATTTAATATTAAAAATGATTAAAATATTAATTTATTTATTAAAAAAATAATCAAGGGATTTATTTTTAAATGTACAATATGAAACTTGTAATTGATATATAATGAGGCCTACATTGATTATGTAATGTTCATAACATATTTATGCTATATGAAAAATGAAACTTAATTCAATAGAAAAAAATGGCAAGTGGTTCTACTTCTACAATTGCAAGTATAGCATAACAATAATAGTTCAATAAAATAATAACTATAAATAGATCACAATAAATTTATTTTATTTTCTTAAAGGGAAGGTACACCTGTCATTGGATATGATTAAATTTAGATACAGTATAAAAATTGCACAATGAAGTTCCAAAGCTCTTTAACAGAAAAGGTATTGCAAGGCTGCAAGTCCCTGATATCGCATGAGACAAACCATTCAGTTGATACAATTGGAGTGAGACTTCTACTCTGTGGTTCTCTATTTGTTACTTTTGTTGAGATTTACAGGATGAATTATTGGCATCTTAAACCATCCACGGTCGGTAGTGGAGCGCTCAAAGATGCAGACTCTTCTCCCAAAAAAAATTTGTCTCCAATCCAGATGTTCAATCAAATAGGACTAGAGTCTGCATTGTAGAACAAATAACAATGTGAACTCTTCCCAAGAAGCAAGAATACAAAATCTCAATATTCACAAGTGATCATAGAAGCACAAATGAACAGTTTCATAAACCAAAATTAATTTTGCTAACCTTCTTCCATTTTCAACAAAATCGGGGCCCTGTGCAGCAGGTGATGTAGAACATTTCAAGAGGATTTCGGCATCTGAAAGTTGCTATAGTGCAAAAGCATATTCTCCCCAGCCTGACATCCTATATCACCAGAAATGCTGTCATTGTCAACAAACGCCAAAAGTAGAAAAATAAAGTCAAATAGTTTTAACAGCTGATAAGTAAAGAAATGTTAACCAATAGATCTCTCATTTATATTTTTGTCAAGTGTTGAACCAAATATAAATACTTCGGATCAGTACAAGCTACAAGAAACATTTTATTTTGAGTCACAAGAATCCGCCTGTGGTTAAGGAAGCATGGAGTTGAGCTCCTTCACAATATGCGCCAAGACCACTGCAAGCCTTTAACAAGCTTGCAAATGTGAACTCATCAGGCAGCTTCCCTTCTTCCTGGATTTTCTGGAACAAATGCAAACACCTCCTGCCATCGCCTACAATTGCATACCCAGCAATCATTGCATTCAAAGTTACAAGAGACCGAACTAGCATTCTGTCAAACATTAGCTTCCCTTCATCAATCATCCCGCTTCTAGAATACATATAAATAATCGAATTAGCAACCACATCATGCAGCTCA
Source organism: Trichopus zeylanicus subsp. travancoricus (assembly GCA_005019695.1). NCBI lineage: Eukaryota > Viridiplantae > Streptophyta > Magnoliopsida > Dioscoreales > Dioscoreaceae > Trichopus > Trichopus zeylanicus. The sequence goes on along the minus strand of RXID01014846.1, from coordinate 188,540 downwards.
AATCCAGCCTTCAAAGACACCCCATGAATCTGCATTCCAATCTCAGAGACCCCAACAAGCCCGCAAGCTTTAAGGTTTGTGGATAGAGTGAACTCATTCGGCCAAACACCTGAAAGCCTCATTTCATCAAACAATTTCAAAGATTTCTTTGCGTCTCCATCTTGTAGGAACCCAACCATAAGAGCAGTCCAGGAGACAACATTTCTTTCAGGCATTCCATCAAACACCTTGCGTGCCAAGTCCATCCTCCCACACTTCCCATACATATCTACGAGGTCATTGCTCAGAACAAGCTCACCTCCAGAACCCATTGTCACGACAATCGCATGGAGCTGAACTCCGCAGCCAAGCGCCGAACTTTTCGCGCAAAGTTTGACTGAATTCGTGGGGGGCGCAGGGCAGCGACCGGACGGCGATCTCCTCGCCGGCGGGGCAGCGACGGCAGCGACGGCAGCAGCTGCGCAGGGAGCGGGGGAACGGCGGCGGCGGCGGCGGAGGACTTCGGTTTAGGGCTACAGCAGGAAGTAGAAGATTTTATAAGAAAATTTCGGGACTTTTTTGTAATTTGGAACAACCGAGGGTAAAATCGCAAAATAATCGAAAAATAAAGACTTTTCGAAAATAAGGGGAGGGGGTAATTCCGAAAATTACGGAAAATTATATATAATTAAGATTAATTATAAAAATGTATAAATAATTATCTCTAAAATAATTGAGCTACACAAAAAGATGGAGTCCAAGTCCATTGTTTCCTGAAGCCGTTCATTGTTTCCTGAAGCCAATTGTGGGTGACCCGTATCTTGTTGTCCCTTCACGCCCACGGACAGTTCTCATCGTTTGACTTCCGGGGATTGGCCGGATAAACTTATATGAGCAGCCCAATCACAGATTTTTAGATTTATACGCCATATTCGAACATTCCAAATCAATTTTTTTATTTTTGACTCAAATTTGTTTGGAATTATTAGGAAAAGCAAACCCCTTATCAGTTTCGAATCAGTTACTGAACCGATTTACACAATATCACTTTTTAGAAAAAAAAAAATAAAATTAAAAGATAGTTTTTTTTCTTAATAAATTATACTTGACATAATCTGTATTTGATTTCAGATAATTAAATTTTAATTTAAGAGTTTATTATATTATTAAGAAAAAAAATCAAAAATCAAGTTTAAAATTCTTGTTTTGCATAATTTTGATGGAGTCTAATTTAGCACCCGCTTCGCAGCTCAAAATTAGAGAATACTTTACCTCGAATATAACCCTTCAAAACTCAATCCAAGTTCTTATTGATTTGTCGACCCAATAGCTTTATCAATTTTAAATGGAATCATTTTTGATTTGGTGTTGGGAAGCATTGGATGACGAATAAGAGAAAGAAATCAATATGTTCAGTCAAGGAACTCATCAATCTGATTTCAATCTAACTATGCAATCAAACGTGTACATTAACCCAAAAATTGTACATTAATTAAAATCGAGAAGCTATAAACATCCCATCGCTGCTAAGTCACGTTCAATCTAACAACAAGAATCAAGGAGCAATCTCAACCTTTGGTACGCAATCCCAAGGCTTTCGCGTCCCGGTCCATCCCTTATCCATAGATCCAGAGTTATTACTCTTTATTTTTTCGCTCCATTTTCTACCGTATTCTCCGAGATCTGATCGTCCAATGACAAGATCCATCCAACGATTCGGAATCCCAGGTTCCGGTTCAACTTCATCACCAGCACTGGTCCGTCTCCCATGATCGGCTCGTGTACCCATAGAACGTCGAGGAATACCCCCACCCCCTCGGCTGCTGCTCCCGCCGGAGCGGCCCAAGGACTCCCAGCCGACGATCGTAGTCGGCGCGCTTCACCGGATCGGAGAGCGTCGAATACGCCGCGTGCACCCGCATGAAGTCCTCCGCGTTCGCGCCCTTCGCGACGTCGGGGTGGCAAGCGCGCGCTAATCGCCGGTACGCGGCTTTTATCTCCGGCGTCGAGGCCCGGGCAGGGATCCCCAACACGTCGTAGAAGGTGGCAGGCGCCGGCGCGGCCGTGGCGGCTCGGATCGGGGACAGCCGCTCCGCCGCCGAGGTGTGCGAGGCCGAGATCCGGGTGCGGGGGCTGGAAGGGACGGCGGCGGGGCGAGAACCGGCGATCCTGGAGGGCAGAACACCAGGAGAATTGAAGAAGAGCGCAGCAGTCATCAGAGCCAAGGCGAGGTATAACAGATGGGCGATGGAGTTGGGGTTTGAGAAGACTCCGACTTTAAAGAAGTGGGTGGGTTAAAAAGTAACCGTGGTTAAACGGTGAGATCACCGCCGAAACCGGATTTGGGTTTTTCCGTTCGCGACTATACTAACAAATCCAGACCGTCGGATCGTAGATTTTAACGGTCGAGATTCTTGCCAATCTGACGGTCTTAAATTGATCGCTACGGTCCCAGTCGTGGCGACAGAATCCGGTTCGATCGGGGCGCAGTTTCCGTGGGCTCCTCTCATCCGCAAGTAGGGCCCACGTCTGAGTCAGCGCAGCCGAGGATAACAGACGGACGGTAAACGGAAGAGCGACGTGTTTTTGCACCGCGGCCACTGATTTATCTCTTTCGACGACTGTCATTTTTTATATTTCATATTTTATATTTATCTTTCATTGTGTACGTTGGCTATTGAAATTCTGAAAAATCGAAAATTTTAGCAAAAAAATGAACTTTTTCCGCGCGTCAGTGGAATAACAGAACTGAAAAGCTTGGATTCTTTCCTTTTCTTCAGGATTATTAATTATTAATTATTAATTACGGACGCGATTGATTGTTGTTATCCTACGGTGGAGAATTGAGGAGAGTGTTCGCACGGATAAGGCTGAAACTGATGGGGCCTGTTGGGCATTGATTCGTCATTCATCGAGTACGGGAGCCATTTTTGGTCGGCTACGACGTGCTCTTTCCAAAGGTCAAGGGAGCGTCGAGGAGGAGGAGCCGGAAGATGCAAGGACCAAGTGGAGTAAATGTCGGCGAGCTGGTATGGTCCGTGAAACCAGAAGAGATAAGTTCTGTTAGTCAGCATTGGATACCTTCCCTCGATCCCATTTGATTTCGATCCTATCCGATGTGGATGATCCTGGTCTACATATGCGTGCTGTGAGCATGGACAGCGGGCGGTGCGATCGTGATTTTTAATTGTCGGCACCGGAACAATTCAATTCGTCAACTCGTTACCGGTCGGTAATTGATTTCAACGCAAACAACTAACCCAACCTTGAGCCGACATCATCGGCTCGAAGCCGCCAAAATCCTAGCTGCCACTTGTGCCGACCCGCCGCGCCCGAGTTCGCTTCTCTTCTTGGCAGCCGGTCCGCCCGAAACCCAAAACGGGGGGCTCTCGGGCGGGGCATATGCTACACGGTTTTCCGTGTAGGCACCACGTCCGACTGCTGCAACTGTGTGGGCAAAAGCCAACTCAGTTCTTGTTGTAATTGTCGGAGATTATTTCCTTGAAAGTTCCCGAAAAGCCATCTCTTGTCGGATGTAATCCACTGTCCATTTTATTATATTTTAAATTTAACTGGAAATAATTTTTATTTTAAGAAAATCGGTTGGAAATAGCAAATTTTATTTTTCACAACATAAGCCGGGATTTCGGGTTTGGATTCGGAATCTTTGACTGAACCGTCCAATTGGATTGCAGGTTGACATCCTCGTGTAACAACAAAGCTGACAACTGAGGCAAAAGTTTTTTGTTTTAGAAACTGAAGCAATATTTAATAACACCTAATAATCCTCACAAATCAGGTTGCTGCAACCAGCCCATGTGCTTGCTGTTGGGTAGTTCGCCACATCCAAATATACGAGCGCATACCACACGACACCCGGCGGTTCTTCCTTAATAAAAGAAAATAAATAAATAAAAATAAAAAATTCAGACCTGGGAGAGCTCTTATCGACAAGGTCAATAGCCTATCAAACCATGTACGACTTCTCATGCAACAAGTTGCAGTATAGGTGATAATTGTTCTTGAAAAAATTGGATTAGATTGCTACCGTAGTTTACAGATAGATTTGGATCATGGGATGCAGTGCTACTGCCACGACGGGTCGCGATTGAATCCGTTTCTGTTATTGAAAAACCCAGTTACGGAGTTCAACCGGAACACATTTTAAATTGATATCCGGGAGAGCCAAGGAACCCAGCCGCATGGCCTAGTTCAACTCCTCTGCTCGACACAGAATCTTCCAACGATTCAATTAACCGGGGAGAAAAATGTTTTGTTTTTTCTTTATGTTATATTCTTCTGACAGTTTACCACGTCGAAACTGCGTAAGCCATGAATATATAATTTTTTTGGGCCGAGTCAAGTGGACCGTGTAGCCACTCAATAAATTTCTGACGGTTAAATCATCCAACTCTAAATTAATGTAATTAATCATATTTTTTTAAAAAAATTTGATTATTTTTAAAAGTTAAAACGTAAATCACCGCAAGTGGTCTCAGTTCTTCCAAAACAAGACAATAACCGAAAAAAAAAATTGCAGAAAATCAGAATTCCGCTGGAGTTTGAACCGCCGGATGACTCACAAACTGAACACCACCATGCCCCCAAGCCTAGTCAAATTTCATTCCATTACTTGTATGCAAATAAAAATCCACACTAATAATGATATACATACCGAGACTCTTGAATTCAATCTCACTAGGCAAACAAATCCAGCGGAATATGGAACTGAAAGCAATATTACAAGCCATTTTCATAATTCCAGGCATCAGTCTATCTACCAACTTCCTCTACTTGACCCAAAATTTTTTCAAGAACCAAAAAAGAATGCAACAACTTAAATACTTTCACAATGAGGGGCTAAGTTTACAGAAGGGTTGAAATCTTATATTGTATGGGTACACTACTGGATTCTGAAACATGGATCAGCTCCTATTTGCAGCATCATGGTGTCCTCGTCTCATAAGGTATGCATGCCTTCTATTCTGTGTAGGCACTAGGGCAGTAACTCCTTCGAGAAGCCTGGTGAGCACAGGGATGAAAAAGCAACACTCGGATGGCGCATTTAGTAGCAACTACGGCAAAAGAGGGGTGAGTTGAGTTTTGAATAGATCACCCAGTGCTCCACGAACATCCATCTGACAAAAAAGCAAGGACAGCATTGCTAATAAGCAAAAACATGCTAATAAATACAAGTTGAGTACAAGAAACTGGGCCTCACAAGATTGCCAATTAAAATTGATAGTCAGCCTAACACATGGAACAGTTGATTTATTACTAAGTGAAGCATGGACTGATCTGGTTGCTGCACTTGAGAGACCTTGGGACAGACTTTCACTAGGCCATGTAGAATTCGTAACAAGCTCATCGTCTAAATATAAAGCATTCACAGCAGTAATCTGCAACAAAAATCCCACTTCGAAGAAAACAAGCAGAGTACAATCCAACACTGATACTCCAGGTGATCACTTGAGGTGACAACAATAACTCACAGTCTAGAGATAAACTTGTGATTATTTCTTCTATACTCAAACTAAACACTACCCTTTTATCTTTTATATTAATTTTCTACCAAAAGAACAGAGGAAAATGTTGAATTTGCTATGCAATTTTCCTTTTTTTGTGAATCCTAACAATTATGTTCCAGAAGCTATATTGGGGGCCATGCTCCCTTATAACGCTAGCATGAACATCAGCTTCCAAAAGGTACTGCTAAAAGGTAACTGTACTAAAGAATGGCAAGGATCACCTGATCACAACAAACAAGCTTAGTGATCAATGGGTAAAACTCTCTCAGATGCTTCCGGAATATCTGATTATTCATAAGTGACATTCCCTTGAGTACCTGAAAAGTCCAATCCAGAAGGTAAGTACATAGTGAACATGCAGACCATGCAATTTTACATTAAGAGTAAGAGAAATGTGAAGATAAAATTCTATGAGTAGATTCAGTGTGTTCCGAGACCAATCCATTGAAAGAGGCTTCATTCACCATTTACTTGTTTCTCATATTCTTGGATATTTAGATAGTGCAAAATGTATAACTTTCTATACCAAAACAAATACTATTTTAGTATGATTTTGGAAACTGCCACAAAAAATGCCACAAAAGACATGAAGCAAAGCAAACCTATCCGTACTTTAACAATTATTGGAGCTCGTAAGTCAAGAACCCTATGAGTATCTGCACTAGCAGCTTCACCAGCAATAGGCTGGAGATCAGAAGCCTCTTTTAGAATCTGGCCACAAAAAGAAACAAGTTTTTCTTCTGCTAAGCTTTTAAGCTGTTCATCATCATTTAGAGCATTAGCATGGGCTGAATCATCCAGTGCTTTTGCTTTCCGAGGGGGATCATTTGAGATTACAGATTCTCCACTGTTCAAGGTTGACTTATGCAAAATGTCTAAATAAATGGAAGTTCCAGCTATTTCTTGCCGAAGAAGGTTCAGAGGTGGCCTGTGCAGAGTCCATTCAACTGGATAAGACAGTGATCGTTAAATTATTAGGTCAATTAAGAAGGTTATCCATTACCTTTCAGAAGGTATTTGCTGCATTCGTGCTCTAAGGTTGGAAGAAGAGTTATATGAAGCTGCAAACTCCAAAAGTGAAAGCAAGATGTCCATTATTGCAATCTTCTGTGGAGATTTTAACTTGCTCCAGTATTTCATCTGTACATTGCAAATATTGCAGCAATCCATGTCAGATTATGTTGACCACCACAGTTGAGTAACACTGAACCAGACCTGATAGTTTCAGAGAAAAAGGTTGCAGTTGCATGTTCATACCTGTATGCTATCGAGGGCACCAAGCAGTAATAGTTGTGTAATGCACTTGCCCCTAACTGTTTCCAACAATGGACTCTCTTCCTCTTCACTGGGGATAGTCTCAACAAAATCAGGGATCTGCATACCCATTTTAATGGGAAAATAAGAGAGATCTCAAGTTATCATCAAATGCAACATAAAGTAAATAGCTATGTACAGGAAGTTTCATTTTGGGCATGAAACAAAATTTAAACTTTAGTTGCAGAGGCGTTTCATAGTTGCAGAGGTGTTTCAACAACAGAACTTCAATTTATAAGAGCAAATCTGACGAACAGTTCCAAGCAGGCTGACCATCTATTTTAAGTGAGAATAAGCCCCAATTAGCTCGCAAAAGTAAGCTTCCCATTTCAATTGGATTGCAATTTCTGCATCAGATTGGCTGCCTTAAGTTCAACTGATAGCATGTTATGCTTTCTAAACTAACCAATGCATAATTCACACAACAGAGGTGGAATAACAGTGGTTAATGGTTGATTTTTTTCTACCCTGCCAAAATTCAGTCATCACTGAGCTGACGATTAGAAGGAGAGTGGCTGAGGAAATGCCTCTTATAGCAATGAGCCAAATATAAAATGCAGTATGGTTAGAATCAAAACAAAAGAAGGATACAAAACTACAATCTGAACAATAATACACACAATAATATCATAAATATGCATTTATCAACACTTCTAAGAGTATATTATGCAATGATGATAGCACAAAGGGCAACTTATACATCATCAGATGCTCAGTAATATGTGCAATGACTTGATCAGTAACCAAAGTATATAGGGCCCATTTGGATTGAGTAGGGAGATGATCCTTGCATGATCATCATCTTACTCTACTCATCCAAACAAGCTTTAAATTTCAACTACCAAACGTACATTCAAACACAACCATACAAATTTGAGAAATACAGCTGGCTAAAATCCCATCATGACTCACAACTCACCCAATTAGCTAATCACAATTTCCGTGCAATCATTACTTCTCAAACAGGCTGATGGGGTTTATGAATGCCAGAAAACGTGATCAGCCAATTACTGCTAAATGTGCTTATAATGGAAAAAGGACAGATAACAGATAAAACCAACTTCTTGCAAATTACTCTTTTTAAGTATATCGTTCAAACTACATGCAATATACAACAGTGTTAAGTCCCAAGTACAACGCCAAATCTCATATATATGGACTATGTCAATTATTTTGGGTATACAGAAAAAACCTCCAAAGTTGATCATATAACCCTCCATACATCTAAGTCCCAAGCTTTGACTTGATTGTAAAAATCTTTTGTATACTGTCTGAAATATAAAGTACAAGACAAGATCTGTGCTTCAGAAAAAATGTGTATCAAACAGCTATTCTGTTCTTCCAATCAACCAATGTACTTCCCATATGGTTTGGTTTGGAAAGAAATCTCTATTGAGGTATTCCCCCTATTTTATGCTTTTTTTCAAGGAAAATGTGAAGTCTCACTTTGTCTTTCCTTTTATATGAAACACGTCTCACTCATCATTTTTTTAGGGAAACTTATCAATTTCCATTTGCCTTTGCATGTGAATTGCCATTAACTATGATGTTGGAAATTTGCTTAATCTCTAAAAAAAAAAATTTTATTGAAGTTGCAAATCTTTTAGGATTAGAGGGTTACAATATCAAGAGTTGAATAGGAAATACCTTCGCAGGTGAAGAGGGCACATGAACTTCTTCAACACCACTTTTAGGTTTGGAAGTGAAACTTCTAAGCAAGAGGTTGTCCATCATATTCCCCACAATCCTTTGACCAAATGTTTGACCCAGTTGGTAGCTTGAAGATGCAGCAGGTTTTTCATCCCTCTCTAGTAAAGGATCCATATGCTTAGCATTTCGAAAAATTTCTTAAGCGTAGTAAATGTAGTATTAATGGAAATGCTTCACAATAAGAAGTCTGATCAAAATGGTGAATAGATGGCATACCATCAGCTTCCTCATTATTTTGGAGCTTGTGATAATTATCCGAGTTGTTTCTGCAACTATTCTTGCCAGGGGATTCACTGCAGAAAGTTGAGGATGATTTCTCCAAGATTCTGTGGTTCTCATTACCATCATATTGGTTATCGTCAACTCCAATGGCATCAAGTTCGTTTTTCACCAAGCTTTGGTTCTTTGAATTCTCGAATCCCAATGAGTTCAGAAGTTCAAGGGGTTGAGTTGTGTACGAGGCATCTCTGGTGAATTGTGGTACTTATGAGTACAGAGTTAAAGAAGAACCTAGAAAGGCTGCCATATTGTAAAAAAATTTAGTACCGTACCTTATGCTCTTTAATAGAGTATCCCAATCACTATCGCTGAACTGGTGTCCACCAACCTCTATGAGATGTACCAAAGCACCAAGTGAAATAGACACAACTGTTTGATCTGTTTTCTTGGCACAATCCAGAAGCAAACTCAGTAGAGGCGGAAGCATGAAAGAGACCTCCTGCATAATAGTACAAACTAATGTCAGACTAAGTATTACAAAAACTAAAACGGCTTCCATAACAAAAGAAACCTGCTATCCACAAATACTCAAGAATGACAAAATAATGGTATCGGAAGAAAAGAATACCTTCAACTAGTTTTGCATATGGTTATAGCAGGCATAAAGTCTAATGATTACTTCTAATAAGGATGTAATCTAATTAATTCTGTATCTATCCAACTGAGGGGCCAAAAACTTGCTAATGGCAACAGTTAACTAGAACAAACAGGTACCTTGTAGAAAGTGTTAAAGAGATTGCATAACAACTGGAGTGAGTGAATGCTAGTCTCACGAAGCCATTCATCCCCAGCAGAAGCAAAACCATCTCTACCAGCATGCCTCACATGATCAAAAATTGGAAACAGAACGCGATGGAAAATGCTTTCCCAGAATGCTGATGAGAACTTGTGACCTCTTTCATTTAACAAATCAAACAGAACCTCAAGTGCACAGCTGCGAACCTCTGATCTAGGGTCTAATGTCAAATCAGATAAACCAGCCAACATTGGAAACCAATAATGCTCAGTGACGTCCAAGTTTGTCTCCTCTACAGGTTTCAAGGCCCCGCCAGGTATAAGTCCCTGAAAAATTAACCAATAAGACCACAGAGCAAGGATATAGAGTAAAACACTACTACACCCCGAACAGTCATTGAGAGGATGGGTCTACTGATTCTGGCATTTGAATTGTAATCTCATATGATAACTTTTCATGATTGACATTACGAACAACAACCATAGCCTTTTCACAATCAACACCAGGGAGCAAGTCATTAGATCCTATGCAGGACTGACCATTGTTGAAGTATTTTATATTTGTCTAGAATTGACAAACATAAAACTGTCATGTTTAGTTAATAAAATTGTTTACATCAGTCCACCAAATAGTCACCTTGATCAAATAGTGTTGACTAAAATAATGTCAGGTAAGTTTAGATCAACTTGAACCAAAGTTGCCCCAAAAAATGGCATAGTTACAGGCTTGATCATAGTTCACTCAGTCACATGAACTACATCCTTGTTGGAAGTGGTTCACTAAGGTTGCCTCCATCCAAACATTGTCAAAAATGTTTCTCAGTCCGGTCATGTGAAAAATTTCGCCCTTAATCAGCAACAAATTCTAATTGTCGTAAATAATGGTCTCACTAATCACTGCTAGCATTTTCATTCGAAATATCCATCAGTGAAACCTTTTATGATAAGATCTGAAGATAATTAGAGGAGAGAAGTAATGAAACCAGCAAGAAAGAGCAACCATTTGATACATAGTATATGATTAAATGCAATAAAAGATCATCCAAAGTCAACCTCTGCAAGACGATCTTCACATATACGGAGAAGGGCAATAGCTTTTAGACTAATCCGTGGAGAGCTTTTATTATTGGCAAAACCAATGAGACAATTGACACAATCCATAAAGCAGTCACCAACAACCTGATCAAAGTGTTCCAAGATCACTGCAGTATAGATCAAATAAAATCAAATTTAAGATTTTATAAATGAAAAATAAAGGCAGTGAAAAGGATGAAGCACAATATAGGCAAATGCATAACAATTGTCTCTTGTCAGAGAATAGTGAGTGCCAACCTTGTTCTACATTTTCAAATGCACTTTCAACAATTGATTCCAACTCATCATCAGCAGCTGCAGTGAAGATCATAAAGACACTTCGCCAACCTGATTTTATACTACCAACCTTGGATTTTATCATCTGAAATCCCATTAAAGCAAATAAATTTTAGACCTAACAATTTTAATCAGGTTTCTAAGGCCAACACATACAGCTGGCAATGCTAAATGAAAGTTTTGAATACCTGAACAACACAGTCAACAATAAGGCCACGTATGGTCTCATTCTGACTATTTCGCATGAGTATTACAAATGGTTTTAGAATATCATTCTGGAAAGTGAAGTTTGTAAGTTCAGCACGCTCCAGGTACTTCATTCCAAGCTGCCTCAATGAATCAATAGCATACATGGCAACTTTTTCCTCACGGTGGCTCCCAGCAGCAATGAAATGCTGTGCTAAAACAGACCATATTCTAGCCCACACCTACAAGATTGAGTTAAACAAAACCAAGGTTAAACATGTAAATTGAATATTATTGTTCAATAGGGACTTGGCATTATTGAAAATACAATATTTTAGCAATAAGGAAATTGGAATATTTCCTTGAATAAATGTAAGCACCTGACAATCTCTACGAAAGCAAAGATGCTAATTCCTGCAGTGAATTGCTTGAGGCTACTTAGAAATCACAAAGATACGTAAATAAAAAATACATGCTTTTTTCTACCAGAAAAAATTTTTGCGCTAACAATTTCCTATTAGGTTTGTACTATAAAGTAATGAACTACATTACATTGCATAAGACCAAGTGCTGGCAGACAGAAGAACATATGTTGGCATGGAACAAAAGCAGAAAGCAGATATGGAGTTGACGAAGACATAACAATTAATAAATGAGAATATCAACAGTACCAAGCGTATGCGAGCCATGTTGTAGTAACTAATCTCAACCAATTTCTGTAAGCTGAAGACTCGGGCAGGTGTTTGTTTCAGTTCTTCAGCAGAAACACCACACAAAGCAGTGAAAAATTCCACAACAGAATCACTAGGCAATTTTACACTATTTACAAAAACTTGCTCAGCAGGTTTGCCAGCTAATTCCCTAAGAAATTGAAGAACGGAATCCCGTGAAATTTGATTAGAACCCTGCATCACAGTTGCAGCAATAGTTGGGTTAGAAGTGATATACTCCAGCCTCGAAACACATTCCAGCACAGCATTCCAGGTGTCTTGCAAGCAATCTGTCTCCATGTCAGATAAAGCAAGCAAAGTTCTTAATGCCTCCACATTTTTACTGCGCATTTCCTTCGGAGCATGCAAAAATGTAAACCTGCACTCCAGGTTGGAAGTCAAATAATTAAAAGAGTTTCATCAAAACAGGAATTAATAGCAAAGTGAATGAACAAAATCTGATTAACCACATGCCTTACTAATGATGTCAAGAAAGCATAACGCATAGTGTCCATTCCAAGAACACGTGTAATATGAATACCCGCCTTAAATCCCTCCATGCAAATAATCACCCTTGGCTTGTTATCCCCTTCCTCCATGGTAACAGAAAATGCTGCGAGCAAAGGCCAACCAACAGCTTCGAGCATTGGCCTAACAAGTTCGACCTGCTGGGCTGTGTGGAAGATACCCCTTTTTGTCCCGTGACTTTTGAAAAAAGCTTGGGTTTGCTTGACAATCTGCTCACTCTCTGTCTTAGTATCAGTAACTGACTTTCTTTTGGGGAGGGCCAGATTAAGAATATTGACAAGGCCGCTTCTTTCTTCTGTCTCTGGTCTCTGTTTGTGGCTTACTGTACCAGATAGGTCATCCTTCATTTTTATTTCTTCTGTGACCACCGAGTCATAGATCTCCTCAAGAAGCTCTCTAGAGGCACCCTCTTCCGGATCACTCATAGAATTCATGCGTATGAAATCTAACTTGGACATTTTTGGCCAAACCATTGGATTATGTGCATCAGTATTGAGCATGATAACTGCATAAGCAAGAACATATGCAGTATCTGCATTCTTGAAAAGTCCAGGATTATCAGCACAGTAGCTGCAAAACCACAGGAAATCTTATAGTCCGTTGGCTAATACAAAACATATGGAACACAAGATCCAATGCAGCACAAAAAAAAAAAAATTACCGCTCGGCAAACTTCTCCATGATTCGATCAATCTTTTGTGCTTCTCCAGGAAGCCTGAAACCTTTCAGAAACTCGCGTATTGCATCATCAAACTTCAACCCCGTAAATTTCACAGAATCACAATAAGCATGCATGACAGAAAGAGGAAACTCCTCATGCTGACCCAAATATTCACCTATCATAGCCTGTAAAATTCAAGAGGTTAAAAGGGTTCTCCCTTTGAAACAATATCTCTCCGCTATAACAGATACCACCTTATCTAGACTAGGAGTATTCTTCAAGAATTGTGCAACTGAAGAAGCTGAGTTTTCAACCAACTTATTAGATAACAAATACTCTATGCCCTTTGCTGGCTTCCTGTTGAACTGGAAATGAAACAAAATCAACTTCCAGATAGTCATTTACATTCAGCAGGGAAATACTGGTTCCAAAATTGAAAATACAAGAACTACCCTCTTTGATTTACCTCTGATATTGCAGCTTCCATTGTAGACTTGTGAGCTTTAGCCTTCTCAAACTGGTTAGGTTCATCAGCCCTATTTTTAGATTCATCAGTTTCTCTAGTCAACACGTCCTCTTCGAGTGACTGGATAATGTTACCATGCCCTTTAGATTCCCTTTTTTGCTTCTCCCAATCAACTAGCGACTTGAGAACATTGACCAGGCACTACAATCAACAGAACATAATATATTAGTTAAGCACAAAGTATAAAACTAATAAAAAAATAAGGATACGGAAGAAAAGGAAAAACAAAGCAAGAAATTATCAGAAACAGGAAAAAAAGAATACCTGGAGGGATGAACCTTTAATAGATGCAGTTTGAGAAGCAGTAACCAAATTAGGATCAGCATTTAGGGTCCCTTGTGCTATTTTGGACAAAGCATTGACCTTCACAAAGAAGATGATCCAGGGAGCTTGTCAGTCTTGTCAGAAAAGAAATTTGACTTTGATGAGAAGCTTAAATACGCCATCAGATAGGAATTCTTCAAAATTTACCATGCGTTCGAAGAGATTTGGTGCATCTAGATCACAATCATAGTTGACAAAGATGTCCGCAAGCATTTGTGGATCCTTACAAACTTTCTCAAGCATCCTATAAAACAATGAAACAGAAAGTTCAAAGACCTACAATGGCCATATCTAGCATAAAACCAGTTTGACAACAAATCTGACAGAATTCCAGCAATTGATGCAATGGTTGGCAAAATATACGAACAGAAAAACCACAAGAAAGGATATGTCACCGGAGAACACTTGTCCTTTGGCTAAGAGGACTGTCAGAGCCATCCAAGGATCTTAGAATGACTAAAGGGAAGAAAACACCAATTTCACCCTGCCAACAAATTTTAGGAACAGATAGTTAGTAAAGAAAAAGAACACATAAGCACCAGAGACCATGAATGTTTGCAAGTATGCTGATCTTGTCTCACCACTTAAGGCACATACCTTAAGACTTTCCCTGAACCTGAGCAAAAGCACCGCAAAGATTCCGGTTGCATGCTGTTAGACAAGAAAAGAAGTTTTACTATACAAAATAATATCAACCACATTAGTAGAGATCACAGTTACAACAAGGAAAAAGAATAATAGATTCTGTGGCATCTAAAATCAGTGTTACAACAACACAATGCTACAGAAATCCAGGAACATTGAGAAAAGCATATCATGAAGAAAAGACACTACGATGGAGTAGGATAATAACCTGAAATACAACAGGAGAGGTTGAAACACAAGCCCGCAATAATGCATAAGAAAGATAGGCTTTGACGGAGTCAATGAAATGGAAATTCTTGGTGAATGATTCGCTTACTCCTTCCAGCAAACCCTGCGGTTCGAAGATGGATGATATGATTGAGAACCAAACACAATGCCCCAATAAATATTACTTGTTTGATAAAAGGAAATTTCCATTCAAATGCAAATGAAGAGAATAACATTAACAATTTTGAATTTCAACATCACATGGATATGTGGGTAGACTGGAACCACTACTATCCAAATATTCAACAAATGTTAAAAACAGCATAAAGTACAACCACACAACCACAGGAAGTAGACTAACCTGCAAAAGCTCAAGAGACAATAGCCTCGTCTTTGTAGTAACCTCATCACTTTCTCCCTTCATGCCCATCTTTAAAAGAGCAAGTCATGAAATCATCAGGGAAACAGATGTACAATAGAGACAACGTGTTGGGTATGATGGAAGACAGACCTTGCAGAGGGTGCGGAAGAGTAACAAAGCATCTCGTTGTCCAATATTCATACTCTCAAGATCAATCCCTCTAAAAAAACAAAAACAGTAATTTTACTATATCTTTCTCAAAGCAACCAAGACCACCAAAAATGAAATTAAGCTATGACCTACAAATACTAGCATATGTTCTATACCGTGTAATTTTTGCCCCATTCTCAAGATGGACAGCCTTATCAAGAACAGCCTCTAGACCCTGGAAGTGGAATATCCCGTTACTATAGATTATAAACCACAGGAGAACTTAATTTCTAAGCAAGCTCAACAGAAATGAAAAATACATTCAGAGTGAAGTCACCTTGATATCAGCACCACCAGCCAAATTCTGGAGTTCCTCAACTGATGCGGGAGATGTGTCTTTTACCTGGTTCATGGATAATGCATTTCCTAAAGTAATTTTCTTTTCACCATGGTCATCCATGGATTCATCTCCATTATGTGGTGCTGGAGCAGGCTCCTTCTGCCCAAGATGACTAGATGATGAAACAGGAGGCTGGAATAACATAAATACTATTATCAATAAGATTAAGAACTGAATTTATCATAAGGTATTATTTACTTACAGGATCATAAAACAAAAAAATAAAACATTAACCTGGTCGGATTCCATTCTTCTGAATATTATGCTGATCATTTGGGTCAACATGGCTTTTGAGGTAGCCTGATTTATAGGACTCTTGCTATTCATTCAGACATGACATCAGAATATTGAAGTATGTTGACAATCCAATCAAAATATTAAAGTTTCAATACCTGTTAAGAGCAATGTTATAGCAAATCCTAATCACTCCCAGCAAAGGCTCCCCATGCACTGGATTGAAATGCAAGTAGTCCATTAGCACAAAATGACCAAAAGTAGCAGGCAGATAACAAATTTGCACTTAAGCCCCAGGAGAGAAAGTCAATGATTAGAAATATTTCAAGACTAGCATCAGAATTTATGCTACATTTTGGATTGTTCTGTAACCCAGTCCTTTGTAGGACATGATTGATACTACAGCATCCTTAAGACGAGATGGAAAATATACAGAACATACCTTTGAACTTTGTTGATGCTACAGCAGTGAGAAGCACTTTCAATACTTGCAGAATTGTACTAGTAATTAGCATGTATAGCACAATATCAGTTGGTTGTCATAAAAGGTAAATCAACAAATAGCAGGAAACCAAACCTGATGCTTACCTGTCAGATGAAAGATTGTCAACACAACCACAGACCATGGTGAGAATATCTGTAAACAATGGAGAATTTTTACCGCCTTCTAAACCAGGATCACCTTCTAAATGATCATATGCAATGAGTTTCTGGCATAAAAGCATTTGAATTAGAATATATACTATTGTCAGAGTTGCTCCATGTGCTGAATACTACAAGAAATTGAGGCCTTAATTTCCTATTAATAAGCTTGTACAATGGATTTTTAATAACAATTTATAGCAAGGAAATCCATATAGAATGTGGAAGGAAGCATCATCAAATGCAAGCACTAGAATTTCATAATAGCTAAAATAAAAATGAAAGTAGTAAGAAAGGCAACTGTATAAATATAATTGTAAAGATGAAAAAGAATAGCAGAAGGACCACATCAGCACAGGACAGAATACATCTAGTTGATTATGTTCTACAGAAACAAAGGAATATGCTAAACCAGATGGTCACAGAAAAAATAAAACATATCAGTTTATTTCATTAAGTATTTCATTAAGGAAAGCAAATCAAAAAGGTGAGGCTCATGCTAGAAGCTTTCACCTTTTGACATCAACAAAGTCAAGATAGAATCAACAGAAAAAGCGTACATGGTCTTCTCCCAACCATGCTATAAAAATGGCAGTGTAATAAATCCAGGCATAGCAGTGCCTTTATCAAGATAATTGATTGCTAAGCAATATTAAAAATCAACATACATGAAGACAGTCGAGTGCAGGCTCCACAAGCTTCATATTCTTGGTCTCAAATGCAAGTCTCAGTGGCTGTAGCACAAGTTCAGCTTGACTTCCTTCTAAGGTGTGACCTGCAGAAGCCAAAGCAGATGTAATAGGTCCACCTCTCCAAACAGACTTCACAAGATTTTCTTCTTTCTCTGCTGAAGCCGAAACTGACTGCTGACCATCGGTGCCATTATCCACCTTCTCCACTCCATTTGTTTCAACACTACTTAATGATAATGGAAACAAATTTTCAGTAGCTGAAAAGTTCTTCCCCCATTAACAATTATATGTAGGAAAGACTGATCAACAAATATAAGGTTACCACTGCTATAAGGTAAAAGGTTCTAGCCAATAATAAATGAGAAGAAAAAATTAGCAGTAGCACCCACATTTCCAATGAAGTGCAACTTAATGGACGAAATTAAAATTGAGATGGTATAATAATAGATATTCAAGTTCTTGGCAGATATAATCACAAATAAGAATAAAGGCAATGGCGATAATAGCATCTGGAATAACCACCTATTATCTTCAGTTATTGCATGATTTGCTTCACCTAAACTTCTCCCTTGGTCGATCTCCTTCATATTATCTGTAAAACCAAAAAAAGCATAAAAATTCTATGAAACCACATGAACAAAACTCACATCACTATCTTTACCATGCCACTTCACCACTTAACTTTAAGAAGCTTTGTAATGGTTTCAATTGTAAAGTCAATTTTAAACATCCACTACATATGAGAGAAATTCAGTCTGTGTAAATTATGAAGTAGCTCAAATCGAATGTTTCCTGTAGCCAAAACGAACTAAGTGTTGAATATTTCCCACAGCTTGCATAATACGGAACTAAACTGTTTCCGATTAACCAACCAAATTATGCAGGTCAACACAATTTCACAGCTTCGTCCCGAACTTGCTTCATATTTCTTGGAAAAAAAACTTGAGTGGATTTGTTTACTAAATAATGACAGACCTAGAGGCTAATTCTCGAGTAAGATTATGCTCCGCCAGAGCTAAACTTTTGGAATGGAGCTTTACAGATTTAGGCTAGTTAATAAGCATCAACTTGCCATAAATGTAAATAAATGACAACATTTTCTTTCAGCAGTCCAAGGCTCCAAGAACGAACGAACCCTAAACAAAATGTGGAAGCAGAAGAAGAAGACGGACCCAAGTAGGTTTGGATGGCCTTCTGAAGTGACCCATACTTCTTTCCGGAGCACTCCTTGAGCATCGACTCGAAGGAGCGCGTCAAAAAACCCCCCGCCGCCCCTGCCATGGCGCGATCTCTGCGAGATCTAGAAGTAGCTCTCCTTCCGGCTGCTCCAGGCGATCAATTCCCTGGCAAACAAATCCAATGACTTGGGGATCCAGCAGAGGAGATCAATAACGGAAAAGAAGCAGAGAAACGAGAGAGATCTGAAGAGGATCCACCGCGAGGGATCCGTGAATGGAGAGGGAGAATGGGGGCGAGATCGCGGACCTTGGTGGGAGAGCTCGCTGGAAGACGGCGGAGCAATTGCCGGTGGACCGGCTCGGTACTTGATAAAAATGACGACGACACGAGAAAAGGTTTATGATCAGCGACTTGGGGGTTCTGATCTGATCCAGATCTCAACGGAGAGGGCGATCCTCAATGGGCTGAGGGTAATATTAGGGCCAGCCCAATATGTCCCGACCAAATGAAAATGGGCCTCCTGAACTAGGCGCTGATGGCCCACGGGCTAATGATTTGGATCGCACGACGATGGGTATTGAATTTCATTTTTATTTTTTTGGCAGTGAAACTCACAAATTGTTTTTGGGAATAGGAAATGGATTAAGTTAATGCCTCAGTTACAAATTAAAAGTGAATTATTATTATTATTTTGTATAGTAATTTCTTCGTGTGATTTTTGCATATGCATCCTTTAACACATAATTTTTTAAAATTTTCAAATCGCATTTATATTTCTATAAATAATTATTTATGCACCTATGCCCATCATAAACTTTTTTTCTTCTTTTGTTATTATATTTTTGGATTAGACTTAGTTGGAATTGACCGGTTGATATCTATCTTGTCAAATGTTTTTTATTCAAGTATTATTTATTATTTAATGCGTCACTGACTGTTGATTTAACAAAAAAAAATTTAAAAACATATATTAAAAGATAAAAGATATTTTCATAAGAGTTTAAGAAGAAAACATTTTCAATTTAGGTTTGGAAATTTTGTATGCATACCCCTGGAAACCAAACAATTATATGTGCGGCTCTCAAAAATGACACCTTCCTCTCGAGTGATAAAATTTGCGCATATGCCCCTTGCAATGAAGTAAATCTAACTTCTGAAGTGTGTTTGTGAGATTTGTTGTTGTTTTCAGGGGTTTAAAAGAAGATTTCCCTTTTAGATTTTTCAACCACTGGGAGGTAGATTTTTTATTTTCATTTTTGACATGCCAATATCATTTCGAAAATAAATACAAACATGTCCCGTCTCACAACGCAGAGACGAGAGAAATCCTCGAGCAGCCAAACACGTCGCCCTCCAAACAAATCGGCACCAACCACCACATTCTTCAACCCACCACCAATAATTCGCTCCTCGCCGGCCACTGCCCTCTTCCCATCAGCACCAACTTCATCATCATCATTATTATTAAATAACATTAATTTTTTTAAAAAACAATAAGAAGCAAACGCATCCAAATTCACAATAACTATATTTTATATATTTTTTGCAACTCAATATTTATATTTTATTGTTTTATTATATTGTTCCTTCTATAAGGATTCCGCCAATGCTCCACCACCCGATTGCCAGATTCACAACCAATCATCGCCTCCTCCGCTGCCGGTCCGATGGGCTCCCATCTCTCGAAGCAAATCGAGCGCCGGCGGGCCGTTGACGCCGAGAAGAAGACCCTCGCCGACCTGTTGGAATCAGGCGCCGACCAATTCCCTGGCTCCGACTACCGCCCCTCCGATCACAAGGCCTGGATGGCTGGCCTGGACCCCTCCCGCCTCCACGTCCGCGACATCGTCTTCCCCGGTACGCACGACTCCGCCACCAACAAGATCGGTATCCGCTTCGTCTCCCGTCCCTTCGCGCAGTGCCAGTCCTGCTCCATCTACCGCCAGCTCTGCGTCGGAGCCCGCGTCATCGACGTCCGCGTCCAGCAGGACCGCCGTGTCTGCCACGGCATCCTCGTCACCTACTCCGTCGACCTCGTCATCAGAGCTGTGAAGCGCTTCCTATCGGAGACCGAATCGGAGCTCATCATCCTCGAAATCCGGACCGAATTCGGCCACGAGGACCCACCGGACTTCGAGAACTACCTGACGAACGAGCTCGGCGACGCGCTGATCCATCAGGACGACCGTGTATTCGACAAGACGGTGGCGGAGCTACTGCCGAGAAGGGTAATATGTGTCTGGAAGCCGAGGAAGTCTCCGGCTCCGAAGGCCGGGGGGCCGCTGTGGAGCTCAGGGTACTTGAGGGACAACTGGATCGACACCGACTTGCCAAACACCAAGTTTGAGAGCAACATGAAGCATCTGAGTCAGCAAGCGCCGGTGGCGACGAGGAAGTACTTTTACAGAGTGGAGAACACGGTGACGCCCCAGGCCGACAACCCGGTGGTGTGCGTGCGGCCGGTGACGGACAGGATTCACCCGTACGCGAGGTTGTTCATAAGCCAGGCCTTTGCCAAGGGGTTTGCAGACAGGCTGCAGGTTTTCTCGACGGACTTCATCGACGAGGACTTCGTGGACGCCTGCGCCGGTGTTACCCATGCGAGAGTCGAAGGGAAGGCGTGAGGGTTTGGTTTGTGGTACCTTCGATTGGCTGTGGTTTTGCTGGTTGAGATGTTTCGTTGTGCATTAGATTAAGGACATAAGTATTGGTTTATTGGTGTTATTATGGATTAATATTTGCTTATTTCATCGTCTCTCTCTCTATTTCTCTTGCAAATAATGAAAGATGTTGGGAAAAATGCGATGAAGTTCTCCCTGGCTTGTGTTGCTTGGATTAGGACCAAACATGACCGTCCCAAACAGTACAATTAGTCTTTTTACATACACTTGGAGCGTCTAATTTAGAATGATTTCAATTTTACTCTCATTAACTAATTTTAATTCAACTAATATATTATTACAAAATGAGATTATTTTTTAAATTTCAAATTAAATGGTCCTCGATTTTTTTAAAAAAATTTTTATATGAGATTTTTAAACAATCCCACAATTAAAATTGTAATCGAGCTGGGTTGGATTCGAGTCTGGTCAAGCTGATCTTAACCAAATATGTAATAGTTAGTGTATTAATTTTTTCGAGTCAGACTCAAACTGAGTCAAAATTATTTATTTTTAATTTTTAGATTTGAGTTTGATTTAAAATTCAGAAAACTCCACCTTTAAATTTGAAAATTTTCAGACCAGATTTTGGGCCGCTTGAACCCATTAGTAGCCCTACATACAATTTTAGTGTTTACTCGAGAGTATATCTACTTGGTAGAACTTAAAGGTCTATTTGATAATGGACTAAGATTAAAGCATGATTTAAGCTAATTAATCACTTTCGTAAGTTAGTATTTTTTTTATTAAAACTAACCCTACAATAATTTAAATTTCGAAAACTAATTATTTTTTATAATATTTTTATTTAATAGTTGTGTAAAATAATTATAATTAGTTTTTAAAGAAAATAAAAAATTTAAAAAATTTCTGGCCCTAATCCTAATCCATTACCAAATGGGCAAAAAAATTCTAAGAATTTTAATATTCTAAAATTTTAAAATTCTATATTTGAAAGCTCTGATAGTATATTTATTTTATAATATATACAAATTTATAATTTTAATTTTTTGTATTTGTTTTGTTAGATTTGTAAATTTCAAAAATGATAAGTTTTGTGTTTTATTTAACTATAAAGTTTAGCACGTAATCTCACATGCTGAATTTTAAAATTCAGTATTTTAAATTTTAATTTATTTTGAAGAACCAATAAATTTTGCAATTATTAAAATTTGAAAGTTTTAAAATTTTAAATTATTTATAACAAATATTAAATTTTATGATTCTCAAAATTTGAAAGTTCAAAGACTTTAAGATCCCACAAAATAAACAAGCCCTGAGACTACTCTTTACCTTTTGATTTTGTACTTACAACTCCTAATTGAATTTGCAATAAAAAAATCCCATTTTACCCTTCAAATAATTTTCAATAAATTTTCATTATTTTATTTGTAATTTATTATTGTTATGACTTACAAAAACCCTCATTTTCTAAATTTGCAAAAAAAAAAAAATTCATTCTACTAAAATTTTGTAAAAAAGTTCCCATATATTAAACATTTACAAAAAAGCCTTTGATTTCTAAAAAGTTTGCAGAGAAGCAATCAAACCTTCAAAAATTTTACATAAAACTCTTATTTTTCATAAAAGACTTCAATTTTTTAAAAATTATATAAAACTCTAATTTTTAAAAATACGAAAAAGTGTTTATTTTATTAAATGTTTTTAAAAGTGATTTTTCCCTACAATATGCAGAAAAATCACCACTGTCTTAAAATTCACAAGAAAAACATCATTGTATTAAAAATTTACACAAAAGTCTTTGGTTTTGAAAAAATTACACAAAAATGAGGGCTTTGCTATAAATTTTTTAAAAAGGAGTGTTTTCTAAAAATATTTAAGAAAATGAGAGATTTTCTGTAAATTTGTAAGAAAATAAAACACTTTCTAAAAATCAATTTCTATTTTGCAAATTTATGAAAACAATATTTTTATTGTAAAATTTTAGGAAAACTAGGATTTTTTGTAATTTTTTAAAATAAGGGGTTTACCGCAAATTTTTAAAAGTTGATTTTTAAAAAAAAATTCTGAAGCAATTAAGGGGTTTTATGTAAATTTCTAATAAAATACGCTCTTTAGTACAAATTTTCAATAAAATGAAGATTTTTTTATCAATTTAAAGAAAATAAGAATTTTTCTACAAATTTTTTAAAAATCGAGGGATTTTCTTCATATTTTTTTTAAAATTTAGAGTTTTTTTCTTTAAATTATAATATAAATAAAAAAGTAGTACTTAGGTGAAAGTTAACTTTAGAGTAAACAAATATTTGACTTAAAATTGAACTAAAACTAAATGTGTGTGTGTGTGGATATCAAAATGGTGAAAATTGGTTATAAATAAGACATGTTTGAGAAGTTTATACATAAAATATTTTTTTTTATATTTGCTTATGAGTCATGCAGCCGCATAGAATAATAAAAGCAATGCAAATTGAAAAATCACGGATCATCGAGACGACACAAACCGGGTCAACCACATGGATTATCCGCGTGGCTTCCCGTTCACTGAATATTCATGAGAATCGGGTTGATGGTCGTTATGTCAGTGACATGCAACGTGGCAGGGCCATTGCCATTCATTGGGCGGTGACCGCTGACCGCGGTGCTCGTAATACTTTGATTAGGATAGATAACGCTGTACGTATCGTCGTAATCCCATTAGTCGGACCAATTTTGAATATCAGGTTGCGGGTATCTATTCTATATTACTGAGCGAGCAGAAAAATATTAGATGAAACTCGAGAGACTTCGCAGATAATTAAGACTAATAATTCTTAATTAAACGGGTAATAGTTTGCAAATCACCT
The DNA here is from genome assembly GCA_005019695.1 of Trichopus zeylanicus subsp. travancoricus. Taxonomy (NCBI): domain Eukaryota; kingdom Viridiplantae; phylum Streptophyta; class Magnoliopsida; order Dioscoreales; family Dioscoreaceae; genus Trichopus; species Trichopus zeylanicus. The sequence goes on along the minus strand of RXID01014846.1, from coordinate 164,712 downwards.
TCTCACGAAGGCCAGACATTTTGAGAGAGGGCTAATGTGCGATGAAGTCCACGAATGCAAAACGATCATAAAACTTTTTAAATATAATATTATTTATTTTTTATAAAATATTTGCCAAATTGGTATGGTGGTGGATGGGGAATCGTTTTCAATTTTATTTGATTACGGCAGACCGAAGATGTGGTTCGCTTCGCCTTCATCATCTCCATAATATTTTTTTATATATAATAAGGAAAAAGGACAAATGAGTTGAATTTTATCTCTAGTTTTATTTGGAATATTCTGGGACTATATATATATATATATAAATTTTTTCTCTAAGTTCCCTGATCTAAATTATTAATTACGGATCATGTACCATTAGAAAAAATTCCAAATATGCCATTTTTTTCTTTAGGTTTTAAGTTTCGGCCGAAATCGAGCTGTTTTGGCCGGCTCCGAACTGAAATCCTAATTTCGATTTCGGTTTAGGATTACTATTCATCTTCACTAACGAACAGAACTGTGCGGGAGGAGGAGGGGGGAGCTCGCGCCGGCTTCATGTCTGAACCTGAGGGTCCTGTGCGCTTGTCAGCCTGTCGTCGCTTCCTCGCTTATCTTACGCCCTCACCAACCTGACCCCTACTCCTATAAACTGAGGTCGCCCTTGTATCGTAACCAGTGCTGTCACCAATCTAATTCTGATGTTCTTACCGGTTTCTGTCAGATATTATTTACATATATAATATTATTCATGTAATTGTTAATTATTTTTTAAAATTTTTAAACATATTATAATTTTTTTAAAAAAAATTGAAGTTAAAAAATAATTAAAATAAAGTTAAATTTTAGTCAAAATATAATTAATAAACCCATATTAAAGAAGCAATAGAAGGTTGTATCTTCAGCTTCGGAACACGTTGAAATTGAAATGAAAATGATTTTGATCGAAACACGTTGATTTTTTTATTCACGTGCATGTGTGCATTACCGTTCCACCGAAAGTAAAGCCAAAAAAAATTTGTGTAGATCTCACCCTCATATGAATTGCTGTCACGAGATTGCGCAGAGCTAGTTGTTCTCGTATGTCTATAAATGTTCATCTGAATCGTTCAAGTATTGAATTTATAATTCCACGTCCAAATATTTTAAATTCAACTTATGATAATGATGATTAGTTATATTACATTATAATTAATAATTTATGTATGTATTAATTACATTTTAATAATAAGTTAAATTTACTTATGTTAATTTTTAACTTTTATATAATAATATATAAAAATAGTGGTTAACTATCAAAATTAATTTTAATTAATTAAAATAATATTTAATATTGTGGTAAAATTAATTATAAATTCTTTCATAATTTTTAAATTTTTATAAAAGAATTTTTAAAATTTTATCGTATTTTTAATTTAAGGTCAAAAGTACAGTTAAATTTTAGTCAATATATAATTAATAATTAAAAAAAATATTTCGGTCAAAATCGAAATAGCTGAAATTGAAATCGAAATAATCAAAATGACCGAAACGCATCGATTTCGTTGGATGCCGAAACCAAAATCGATACTTAAAACCTTTTTTTTTTTTTCTTGCCAAGGATACGAATATGCGAATCAATTTCAAGTCTTCCGAGGCAGCCAACCATCTCAATCGGATGCCCCAGATCGATCAATCTCATCTAAATCAGCGTAATTACAACCGTCGACAGAAACCAGTAGCTTCATGCAAGCTTCCGAGATGCCCCTATAAAATTCCCCGTACCATTCTCCGCTTCACGCAGAAAATTGATACTTATTATATTTATTTATTATTTTCCTTCATCTCCGCTTTTCTTTCCCCTCCAATGGAGCCTTCCGATCAGCATCACCACCACCGCCCCCGCCACAACAGGGAGGTCTACCACGACCGGCATTTTCTTCGGCCATCGTCGGAATCCAACCTCCCGAGCAAGATCTTCAGCTTCTTCCTCACCGCCCTCTTCGTCTTCGCCGTCCTCTACCTCGTCGTCGACTCCGTCCTCGGCTGCATCCGCCGATGGTGCCGCCTCGACGCCTCCGAGGCGAGTCCGGCGAATCCCGACCAGCTTTGCGTCGATCATCTTGCGGCGGTGCCGGTTGTCGGCTACCAGCGATCGTCGGAGGAGCCTGAAATGTGCGCGGTGTGCCTGGCGGAGTTCGAGGAGGGGGAGAAGGTTAGGGTTCTGCCGCGGTGCAAACACGTGTTCCACAGGGCGTGCATCGACCAGTGGCTGGTGGTGAGGTCGTCGTTCTGCCCGATCTGCAGAGATCAGGTGATCGAGCAGGAGGCGGAGCCGGCGAGGAATAGGTGCGCCGGGAACAATGCCAGCGTCGCCGTGAGGCCGCCGGTGCGATCGCATGTGGTCGTGAACGTTGGACCTGCGGCTCACTCGTCATTTTTGTGAAGAAACTTGCTCTTCTCAGAGAAGAAATGAGCTTAGGGCATGGAATCAAGAGAGAGACTTAGTACAGTAATAAGAAATCATGTTTGATTTTTTTTTTCCAATATAAATTAATTTTCTCAATTAAGAAAATTCAAATTCATGCAGATTGTGACATAAGTCAAATAAGCATTAAATGCTTTGATTTCCCTTGAACAATCCTATAATTTTTCTTTGGTCTATATTTCACAAAAATATATTGTTGCCAGTCTGTAACACATGCACAATATTTATGGTAGAAACTGACAGAAATAGAAGAACAGAAACAATGGGAACTTGAAGATTTTTATCTTACAAGAGAAAAGAATAGCCAACGGATCGAAAATTCTAAAATAGAACTGAAGGGTATGTTTCCAGTGTATCCAGACCATCCATCACATCCAAAACATTGGCGGTTTCAGAACGGATGTGTAAAGCCGTGTTCAACTCTCTGACTGGAGAATTGCCACAGCTCCTGCTGAAACGCCTAATTCTTCGAATCCTCATCTTTTTCAGAGTAAATAGCTCCTGGTAGCTCTTGCTTCTGCCCAGCATTTTTCTCCTCGAGCTCAGATTGTTCAGCATGTCTCTGTCCTCTTGCGAAAGCTGAACAATGTTGCTAGCTTTGGCGTTGGCCGTGTCGGATGTATCTTGCTTGGTGTCACCGGTTTGTAGTGCATCTTTGTTAGCCTGGGTAGTAATCGGATTCGATACCCTGAGACTGTAACCTTTGTTTTTGACTTGCATTACAAGACGATGAAGCCATACAACAAGTTCGAGTATGCATTCATCGGTCTTGTCCTTATCTGCATGGTAGAGTGTCTGGACACGGGCAACATCTAGCTGCGCGGCTGGCTTCTTATTAACCTCGGTACTGTCAAACAGAGTACTGTCAGAAATATGGCAATATTAGGATGCAATGCTAGAATGAAACGATTCAGAACAGATTTGCTACAAGCTACTGATTTGCAAAAAACAGAGAAGCTTCGTGGAAGTCAAACAAAGGTGGAGGAAAAATTAACCTAATGTTCGCCCACTCTCCAACCCATCCAAATCCTTGATGCGCTCTGGAAGAACCAAAGGACATACAACTGGACGAGTTAGAACCAATTTGAAAAATATAGAATATAAGAAAACAACTTGCTCGAGAAAAAGTGAGGAGAATTTATGTTAAACAAAACTAGAAGAAACAGACAGAAGGCTAGGGCTTCCGCATTCAAGTACCTTATAGTATTTTCAGCTATTGGGACAATCCATTTGAGAGTTTTCTGCAACTCGGCTTTAATTTGAGCGACAGTATACTGCACAAATGCAAGAAGTAATTGATCATGTGGAGGTAACCACAGTGAAGTGTGTACTAAAAACTAAAATCAGGTTTTAAAAACATTTTTTATCCAAGAACACAGAAAATGTTTTACAGGCAGATAGCATGTGGAAAAATGCACATAATACAAAGCAGTGTTGTACTGTGTGCATCCATGGAAATTATACCTCTTCTTCCACATTAGATGGTTGTAATCGGGACCGCAAAGCTGTCTTCACAGCTGCTGGCAGCCCATGATACAAAGTTTCCCTAGTATTTACAGGAAGTGAAAATGGCCTGCACACCTACATGCAGAACATTTTAGCAACTATTAACAATCGAAGTCCGCATCACCAAAACCTAACTCACAAATTCTTTGCCAAAAGCAATAACATGATACATTTCATCATAAACAAGATCATAGCTAACAGACTGATGGACTTACTATATTATCAATTTGGTTGATGATGTTGGCATAATGCAAAGCAAGACCAGAAGCACCCAATCTTTTATTATGGTTAGGCCCAGAACTGACAAAGTTTGCACCTGCAAGAAGTCATATAATGATAAGTCCTAAAAATTATAACAGTCAGAAAGATTATAAGAGGTATATGACAAAGATTCTGTGTACACTGTATACAAAAAAAATATATGAAGGCTTTTAGCCAGTCCAAGAAGATAGCTAGCCAAAACATATACCGAGTACAAACGCAACAATAGCATTATAGTTGCAGAACAGTTTCCATGAATAGCACACCTACTTGACATAACTGGAATATTTTGGGTAAAACAACAAACTTTTGTTCTAGTTTTACACCAATCTTAAAAGTTCAAAGTAGGAGTGTGTTGTAGATAATATAAATGTAGCATTTAGTCCCTATGTGACTTTTCACAGAAAAGTAAGAAATGCATATATCAAAAAGAAATATTGTATTTCATTCTGATATTTTCTGATATAAAGAACAAGTCAAGCATTAGAGGACGAACCGCTACTGCCAAATGCCTCAGCAATCTCCATATGCACGAATATAACAATATCAACCAGTTTCTCCACAACCTGCATAGAACCTTTGAAGTTAAATTTGCGATAAGTTAGAAGGTTGAAAAACTTTGAAAACTACAAAAGCTGTTTCAAATTCTCATACTGTTAATATTGTGTGCTTGAGAAGCAGTAAAGAGCAAATTCAAAGTTGCACTTTATTGTAACAGGGTACTTTAGACTATGCCCAACAGAATGGATTCATAGCTTAGTTTAAGAGTTTGATCACACCTCATGCTATTAACAGTTCCATAAAAATTGAGATATATATATATTGTAAGTTGAATAGTTTTTGTACCTCCTCCAAACTCCTAGACCAAAGGGATTTCTTTTTTAAACTCTTGACAAGCTTTCTTTGGTGCTTCAGTTCACTCTGTATGATCATAAGAGACTCTGCAAAGAAAAGAAAAGCAAATCGACAAGTAGCATTGATATCAATTATTAGCAGAGATAATATCACAAGTGAACATAACATAAACTGGATACACTAAGCATGTAAAAGCAGAGAACATGCATAGATGCCACATTACAGTCAACATCTCTGCAAACCACACAAGCATGCAGCATTGTGCAAAAAGAATGAGCACTATATGCGACCAAAGTGTATTTATATATACCAAAGCATATTTAAAAATATTTATACTTACTCCCAAAGCAGATGCAGATCAGACAAGAACAGCATGGAACTTGAAAACTGTTTTTCTCAGTTTTTGAACTCAGTCTTTTAACTATTTACCTGATTAATGTCTGTTATACTATGTTTTTTATGTTGGAACTTAATGAAATACCATAATTGTTCATTTTCAGCTTCCATGGAAGGAGTTGGCAGTTCAGGAGGCCTTCTATTGTTCTGAACTATCCACCCCAAAATCAACATGCACACACACACAAAACAGATTTTCTTGCTTGCGAAAACTCAATAATATATCAGGAATATCCCAAACTACATTCTGGAAAAAAGGGAAATAAGATTTTCTTTTTAATCCTGGAAATATTGCCAATATGGAAACACATTTCCCACGAAACCAGTATCTCATGCATATTTTCTGTAATCTTTCACTATCCCTTCCCAAGTGAATTTTCTCTTCTACATTTTTATTTCTTTTCTAAAATTCTTTGTTTCTCATCAACTTATTTTGTCTTCTTCTAATTTTTGCAGAATTACCATGCATGAGGCAACGATATTCTAAGCATAGGGATGAAAAGTAATCTATATGGAATTTAGAAGGCTGGAAATTCAAAAGTTACATGGATGAAAAGGCAGAAACTCTTTTGCCAAGCCCTGATAGGTAAATTTTTCATAATTCATAACCAACAAAGAGATAGTCGGTACCTTACCCCGTCTAGCAGCAGGTAGTGACATTTCTTCATGAAGCTTCCTCTGATAGTCTTGTTCAAATCTGTCTAGTGCATGTAACTCATGATAGAGTTCCTACACGAGGGTAGTTAGTTATTTCATGATGTAACTGTAACAATTAATCACATTCCATGACTCAAAGGATAATGCAGCATCAGATAAAATTTACTCACAGATGTATTCTGTGCCAAATCCATTAGATGCTGCATTGTTGCTTCAATCTCATCTTTACTTTGTTGGTACGCAGAATCTGATTCCAACCTGAAAGTCAAATTATGCATCCCATGCTAAAAACCATTTGCAAACTTGTGACAGTAGAACTATCTGGCATGCATGATCAAATGGTCAACCAACCTTTGAAAATAGCGACCCAAATTATGCCATGTGGGATCTTTGCAGAGATCCCCAAATCTAATTACTTCTTTGGCAAATATATCGAGTTCCTCCCTGAATTTGAAATAAAAAGTTGCAAAGGTATAATAATTACAAAAAAGAAATGAATTGAAATAATCTATAAACAAAGCTTCTGTCAGGAAAAAGCTACTCTACCTTTTGTCAACAGCGGTAATGTAAAGTAGCTCGTTAATATCCATGGATACTAGTTGTCTAACTCCATCTGACTGTAGGATCTCATTTTTTAAGAATTGGATGTTATCATCTGATAGAGACCTCAATAGGTTAGCACCTTTAGCAATTGTGTTGGCAACTTCAAATGCCAGGACCGATACTTTATTTCCTCGTGCTGTCATTCCTGAAGAAAACCCATTGCCAATGTTCAAATTTGACATGCTACTTCCAAGTGTATCTATAACATCCATGGCCTTCTCTAACCCAGCAAGGCTAGCTCTTCCCAAAAATGAACTGGTTTCAGAAGCCTGGATGGGAGTTACAACAAAGATCAATGAAGAATACAGATATATAAATTTGTTTTGCTCTGCAGACGATGGTACCAATTTAATATATCAATTGCGAAGAAGAATTCAACCACAAAACAGTATACAAAATTGGATCCCTTAACAGGAACACGATACATCCAAAACCAAGATCCACAGATACAAATCAAAATATTAACCGAAATGCTAAATTCCGTCTGAATATATAAGATAAAATAACTTCATTATATGCACTATAGGTAGAAAACTGTAAGAAAATATGCGACTGGATTGCTCTGTGAAAGATTCTGTCAAGAGCTAAGACATAACTCACTAATGCTTGCCACCAAATGAAGCATATCATTCTTGTGCCCTAATGAATCATTTCTGGCCCCAAGTTCTCCAAATTGTGTTTCTATTTTTTAACCTTTACAGGAAAACACATTCCTCCTTGAGAATCTGCTTCATTTGATACCAACAATCATGTCCTTCTGTTGATTCTTCTATTATTTTTCTTGGTAGTTTTCTTGGCTGGACAGAATAGAGGGAAAGAGAGAATCCTTTATCATAAACAGAGTTAGCCAACAAATACTTCATGAAAGAATATGGTGACCTTGATCATGTAAGTTTGACACTAGTTTATCATGCTAAAAAGCCATGGAGACAGTTCCTTCCCTACGTTATACATGAGTCTCAGAGTCGATTAATCCTACACGTATTTCTCTGTATAGTTGACTGCAGAAACCATTGACAATCTTAAAGCTATCAGGCTGTCAATAAACAGGGAGTTGTGTCATGCCACCATCTATAAGAAGCTTATTGTTTCTCTTCCAGCTTACCACACCAAAATTCAAGTAAATGACCTGACTATCTTCAAAAACAGCAGTCCCAAGCCCATCAAAACACTCTATAACTTCGATTTTGTCAAATCAATCAAATTAAATACAAGTCTAGTTTATCCTTGAATCCCACTGATGTCACCGTGCTCCTGATATTCAAACCAGTTAACAGAGATCTTCAATGTTCATCGAGCACTCGTTAGATACTCTGCGGAATAAATTTCTTGTTAGATAGCTTGGGAAACTTAGCATGAACCTCCTTGCTAGCAATTCCAATAAAAGCTCCCAAGTAACAATTCCCTGCAATTTCTTGTCAACTAGTGCATTCCTATGAGCTGAATACCCTGGTTGTTAGCGATTCTATCTCAAATGGAAGTAACATCTGTTATGCCATGTTCTCCGTGACACTTGTCCCATATTTGACAGTCAGTATGATGCCTTGCTTCCACTGTTCTTCAAAGATGGCAAATTTCATCCTCGTGATTCCTTAGCAAGTTTCGTTCCATGTTGCCCATGCTAAGAAGAAGAATCACCGTGAATCATAAAAAAAAAAAAAGCCGATTCCAGAATCCACAGTGGAGATTCCTCTCTTAAAACACGCCGACAATATCAAAAGCCAGATCAACCAAACAATGGCATCAGCCGAAAGAGCAAAATCGAGAAAGAAAAGTAGAAAACCACCACCTTGGTCGCTCCAGACTTCGCCAACGGCACCGCAATCTCGCCGGAATCGTAGATCCGGCGGCCATCCTTCTGGCGCGAAGCGAGACTACACGAATCTCCATCGCACAGCAGCCGATCCTTCTTCTCGTCGTCCTTCTCCCTAGACCAAGCGCACCCCATTTCTCACTCACCCCCTCGATCTGCAAAAACCCTAATCCCAGATCTCCTCCTCCAATGGTGTTGATGACGACGACGACGACTAAATAGTAGGGCGGAAAATTTCTCGATCGCGGCCAATTCGTCGGTGTGATGCGATTGACCGGGCTGTTGAAATATGCGTGTGAATGCACGGCGGTGATGGCGGGCGGGTGGGCTCGCACCGCACGGCGTCAGCGCGCGTCCCACTGGAGACGCCACGGCGGCGGCTCGCGCGCTGACGTTGCGATGCGATGTTTTCAAAAAGAACCAACTGCGAAACTGTGATTTTAATTTAAAAGTCAAATTAAAATCCCGTTTTGTTGTCGCCGTTGAATACTATTATTTTGCATATCGCGAAAAAATTATCAATTAAGTGCCTAGAAATTCTTATTAAAAAAAAAAAATCAGAGTCAGCAAATCGCGCAAAAGGAAGTCAATGCACGGAACACGTTTGTCAAAAGATCGTGGATTATAATTCTAGGAATTCTTTTCATATAACCATTTCTTTTTTATTTTCATTATCATAAATTTTATTTTTATTACCGCGCAAAAGGTGTCGTGGTCAGCTTTGCGTAACTTCGGGTTTGGGCCATTTCGCTATGCGAACGCCACAAAATGCGATGCGAGTGGCTCGTCTTTATATTTATATATATTTTTGGCAAACTATTAATTATTTTATTATAAATTTATAAAAAATATCTATATTATTATCAATAAAAATTTATTCGTCTTATATAATAAATTTATAAAAAAAAAATTAATTAAAAATTAAAAATATTTAAATTAATTTAATTTTATTATTATAATTAATATTAATATTAAATTATTTTCATTCGATTTTATTTCAAACAATTAAATTTTAATTATCGACAATCGGTCTGATAAAATTAATTTTTTATTTTTTAATTTCATATAATTAGATAATAAAAAAATAAAATAACATAACTTATTTTTTATATTAAATAATAATTATTTATATTAAACTTAAATGAGAATAGTTTAAATTTTTATATTGATTTTAATTAGTAAAATCGAATTAAAATATTATTTTTTAAAAATATTTAAAGTAAAATATTTTTTTTTTATAAATTTACAGTTGAGATAAATAATTTTTCATCAATAATAATAAAATAAATAATTTTTCATAAATTCGTAATTATGATTTGTCCCCGGTACATTTTTTGACCAAATAATTCTACCTCAAAATAATGACTATCGCTCCGACAAGGTTGACCGCCCAATCGATTATTTCTTTCAATTTAGAGAATTATCTTCCGAGGATGAAAGTGAAGAGGATGATGATGATAACGGGCCAGTGTTGATCAATTATCAAACTCGTAAAAACTGGATTCAGTCATCGCGGTGACTGGTTTGGATCGACCCTGATCTAACGACCGCCACAAATCCAGATCGTTGAATTATCAAATCATAACAGTCAGATCACGAACTATTCAGATTCGATCGGGTTTAGTTTTTTTTTCATCGAAACATTGATGATCTGGCGTCCTAATTCAAACTTGGTTTTTCTGGGAGCATTGAGAGATCTAAGGACGAATCTGGAAAAGACGGGAGACACGTAGAGTCCAAAATTTTCCAACGCATTGAATTCAATTGATTCCGCCGAATCATGAATCACCGAATGTTTTCAGAAGACCCGGTGTGTTTCAAGAATGACTGCAAGTCGTGTGCATTGGATTCTTGGCTTTCGTTCTCATTGGCGAGCCTTACGCAGCTGCCCCGTGTCCTGCGCAAAAATTAACGTGGCAGGTTGATCTTCTACGTCAACATCAGACAGACTGATTCAACCATGCAGCATGTGCTTTAATCCTCAAATAAATAAATAAATAAATAAATAAATAAAAATTTTGGAGCAACAGCCAGGTGGGAACTCCCTTTCAAGTAATTTGATTGAAAATCTGGCAGATGCCGCCTCGAGTAATATATTTTTAATTAAGTCCTGTTTAGAAATTCGATTCAAAATAACGATAAAAGACCAATTATCAGAAAAAAAAATAAAAAATTTTGTTCGTGAATAATAAACATGATATATATAAATATATTGTTGCCGATGACTAAGTTTGATCGAGTAATTTTGTGGGACAAATAAAGTAAATGAGAAATAACAACGGAGTACCACGCAATTAACAAATATTAAGGGGTTTATATAAAATTACAAAGATTTATTTGCTAAAAAAAAAATTCAAAAGATATCGGGGTGGAATATCCAACAGACCCGTCCAAACAGTCGATATTTTGATTATTCTTAGACGAAGAAATTAGACGCCGCGATGCGAGGTCGATGCCGGAGCTGTGGACGGAGATGGTGCCTCCGGCGATCTCCGGCGATCCGGCTCCGATGTAGAGAAAAGGAAGTTCTTCAGGTACTTGCTCAGGTCCCAAACACTCTCTCTCCACATTCTTCTCGTTCTCTTCTCCCCTGATTTTTTTTTTTTGCATTTTCGAAATGATTTGATTAGTGGGAATCCATCTGAAGCTCAAATCCATGTCTGATGAAGTAGATTCCTTCAATTTAGGATCTCCATCGAAGATCCATGTCTTTTTGATGCAATTCTGATCGGCCTCGTCAGTTTGGGGAGCGAACGGATAGTCTTGCTGAAAAAAATTGATAATTAGACTTTGACGTGGCTTTGAAAGATCATTTTTTTTTCTCCAATAACTAACGTGTGAAATCCCTTGATCGAGAGGACAGATTTTTCCACCGTGATTGCTACCTTCATCTTTTGACGACTGCCACCACATCACGGAGCTTATTCTTTAATGGCTTCATTTGTTTGGTAGAATTTGGTATTTCATCTCCTGTTTTCCTTCGTATCGATACTTGATTGTCTTTGGTAAGACAAGCAAGGGAATACTTCATCTTTACTCCCTTAAATGGTATTGCTTCCTTTTAACTTAACGCAAATGCTGAGCTATATGGATTAGAATCTGTTTCTACACCGTAGCACTTAGAAACTGTCCTGAAATCGGTGAAATTGTGTTCCTTTGCTGAGTCAAGCTTGTAGTACTGGGGAGCTATTGTTTGTTGCTTTCTACTAATGCTTGATCTAGTTTTTAATCGAATACTCTATAGCCACTAGTCACTTGCCTGGAAATCTATTCTCTGTTGCTTTCTACAGATGCTTTATTTGGTTTTTAATCAAAAGCTAGATACCGATTAGTCACTTGCTTGGACGAGATCAAGTTAGAAATGGATTGGAGAAATATGCAATGAGTAGCTAGCTCATCTATAGGAAATTATCTACTCCACTCTGGAATTCATTCCCATTTTGTGTTTGTGTTGGCACAAAATTTTGTATAAGCCTAAGGAACTCCACACCTACTGTGCACTTGTTTCTTTGCCAAAGACACACGTAAACTTCTCTTGTCCAGACTCGATGCTGAAACTAATTTGAAATTAGTTCTTAAAGAGAAGATTGCGTCGATCTCTCAGTGTGTGTACAATCAATGAATTCTTAGTCCCTCCAAGGCTTACCTGACATAAATAATTTTTTTTGGGGCGCAGACAGTAACAAGTTAACGATGCTGTTGGCATACTCGTTGGGCCATCGCATGCGTGGATCTTGTTGTTGGAGGGTAGCCCAAACTTGTTTGCATCTTGCTTCGATACTTCAAAGGCAAACTATGGTTCTAATTCTTTGCACAGCAGAGTCCCTCCATGTGAATGAGGAGTGGTGGGGGCAAATGCATCAAGGTGCCACTTTTACTCTGACCCGGGTTTGCCTGTTCTTCACATTTTGATTATTCATTTCTCAAGTTTTTTACGCAGTTGTTGGAGGACTAGAATGGTTGGCTCATATGATATCAGCCAAGTGAAAACAGCTCCTTTTGAAAAATTTAAAATCAAAACTACCTTTCATTATGGACTTCTCACATACATATTCCCCTTGAAAATAGGCCACTTTGCCCTCTTTTCTTTTCAGTATTTGCGCTATATGCCCCTTGTATTTTAAAGAGTTATTGACAAGTAACTACCAGCGAAAAATTACTTGTCTTATCTAAAAATTCCCTCATTTGATTTTATAAATTTATTAAAAAATCACCTAAATAAAAATAATTTTAAAAAAAAATTAATCTTAATTTAATTTTATTAATTAAATTGGTATAAAAAGATAAAATTTTTTAATTTAATTTTAATTCAGACAATTGATTTATAATCATTGGACAGTTAATCTAACAAAATTAGATTCTAGATTCACAATTTCATGGATAGTTGATCCTTCATATAAAATAAGATAAAATTAGCCATCTCTATATTAGTTTGATAGTTATTTTGTAATTTTTTTTATTTTTTATATTAATTTAAATTAAAATAGGGTTTTTAAAAAATAATTTAAATTTAAAGAGTTTTTTTAATAAATATATAATAAAAAAAGAGTGATAAGTGATTTCTTGTCAAAAATTTGTTGTTAATCAACGCTTCTTATGTCATCATTAGCTATCTCGAGAAATGAGCCAAATTGCTATTGCTAATTGATAAGAGGAGACATCATCCTAGTTTGACTAAGCTATTGTATCCTAATTTGGATAATATATACTAGATGATTTATTTTTTTTTTTATATTTTTTTTATTTGCAATTCCTGCAACACCTCTTCGCGGTATCTGCGAAACGAATTTAGTTTTATTTTTTTTGGCATTCTAAACAAGAGCCGGGGATATACTGATTCGTCTACAGTGCCTGTTCTGTGATTCTTTTATGCGGGAGGTATGACTACAAAAAAAGGTTGACAGTTCCGGCAGTGTATTATATTCAAAGCTGGGCTCGTTTGTAGGCGTCGCCCATGCACCCGAGCGGCATTCTTCGATTTCAGTATCAGAATTTTGGACTCTAGCCGCGCTCATCCTGGTATTCATTTCTTCGAATGGATCATCCCAAGTAACAATCGTGTTCATTTCTTTAAAATCTCCTTTCCTTTTGATTTGTTCAACTGCAGCATTTTTTTTGTTACCATGAAGCTACTAGACATCAGATATTTATGCCACAAATTTATGAGAGGAATCGTCCTTTTTTTCGTGGATGATTCCGGGTCTGTTTGATTGGAGGTTAAGATTAAAATTAACATCAGTGAATCATTGTTATAAATTAATAATTTTTTTATTAAAATTAATTTTTTAATAATTTAAAATTTAAAAAATATTTAATTTTTTATAATAATTTAATTTAATTAAAAAATAATAATTCTGAAACCAACTAATACTGCTTCTGAAACGGGTCTTCGGTATTAATCGACAAAGCAATTGTGCTTCATCCGATCCTTAACAAATTCGCACTTATCTTCCGCCCCCCCCCGGTTTCCCAAAAATCCCAGGCTTTCTTCTGTTCATCGGCTACCCATCTCGGTTTCGAGTACCATCAGTCGACGTCCTTTTCTGGATAAACATAATGTCGCGTCTCAATGCGTGGTCCGGGACGCGTCCGGCCTGCACCTTTCGGCCTCGTCAGCTCCTTTCTCCTTCGTTTTTTCGTTTTTAAAAAATTTAAATAAAAATATTCAGAGAGCGCAGAATCCACTACTTATTGTCCACCAGGGAAAAAAAAATCAGAGCGATCACCAATTTGGCATCACGACTGGAGGTAATCTAATTTTATTTTTTATTTCAGTGAAGCGAAGGCACTGGTAGACTCGGAGAGAAGGCCCAGAAGAAGAAGAATAAAAAGAGAGATCACAGATTCATGACTAATAAGACCCAGGAATACGATAACAGGATAAATAATCCGTCGATTCGAGATCGCGGATTGTCGGATCTGAACGCCGGCGATCAGATCTAAGAAAGCTGGCCGCAGTCCGCGACCGTCACCGTCTTCGAGGTCCTGCCGCTCTGCGATCCCACGCTCTCCGCCTTCTTCACCACGTCCAGTCCCTCCACGACCTGCCCGAAGACGACGTGCTTCCCGTCCAGCCACGAGGTCGGCGCCGTGCAGATGAAGAACTGGGACCCATTGGTGTTGGGTCCGGCGTTCGCCATGGACAGCACTCCCGGCCCGGTGTGCTTCAGGCTGAAGTTCTCGTCGGCGAACTTGGCGCCGTAGATTGACTCGCCTCCGGTGCCGTTCCCGGCAGTGAAGTCACCGCCCTGGCACATGAAGCCCGGGATCACGCGGTGGAAGGTCGAGCCCTTGAAGTGGAGGGGCTTCCCGCAGCGGCCGATGCCCTTCTCGCCGGTGCAGAGGGCGCGGAAGTTCTCCGCCGTGCGGGGAACCTTGTCGGCGTAGAGCTCCATCACGATGCGGCCGGCCGGGACGCCGTCGACCGCCATGTCGAAGAAGACCTTCGGGTTGGACGCCATGGATGCCGATAAGCCAGTGATGCTCGATCTAGGGTTTCTCGCTCGATGGATGCGATTTGAGGGTTTGGGAATTGGGTGGGTTAAATAGAAGAGACGCGAAATGGTCTCGGGATCCTGGCCGTCTAAACAGGAGACGTGGCACGATCCGGAAGGAGTTTGGTTAGAATTTGACCAGGATTAGTTTTGGGTGAGGTTAAGCAAGGAACGGTGCGCCAAGGATATTCGCGTGCCACTTGGTGCGTTATTGTCGACCGTGGCGACGCGCACGTGTGAGAGTCATTGGCGGATAAAGCCGCAGGATCACATGCGGCGCGCGTGACAAAAAGGAAATATCACCAGCTTGATTGTCCTCTGACTCGGATAAGAACCGGTCTTCAATCTCCATCTCCTACAGAAACAATTTTTTTATAAAAATAAAAAAAATAAAATATGGTCTTTTATCTGATTTAGAAATAAAACAATCTAGATGTTTTTTTTTAAGAATAAATTGTAATTTCTACCTTCAAGGTTGAATTTGCTCCTTCGCAAGCCATGAACAACACCTCAAGCGCCGCCGTATCGATCCTGAGTTGCAGAGATTAAAAGAATCAAACAGAATCATTAGATTTTGATAATAATACCCAATAAAAATCATAATCGTTTCAACAATGTCATATCTCAATTCAAAAATCAATCCTGTGATAATTTTGATTTTTCGAAAAGATAATATATTGCCAGCCGAGATTTCAAATTAAAGTAAAATTTAAAAAATTAAGAACACAAATCTCAATTAGCAAAGCTAAATAGGATTTTGCTGTTGCAAAACAGCCCCTATTATAACATATTTGGAGAAAGACCAAAAACATTCTTTTTGTTTTTTTTTTAATTAGCTTTTCGTAAAAAACACCCTATGTTTTCAAATATCGGATGCTTTCTACTTCCCGTACAAATGCATTATTTCTCGTGTGGTGTGTTCTTCCCAAACCTTCTTGTGTAATTCCCACAGAGGCTTTCTCTTCATAAGAGTGAGCCACACAATAAGCTGAATCTCCAACTCACTGCAAACTGAATCTAAAGAAGAAAACCAGAAAAACCAAATCCATCACTCTCTCGGTTTTACATCTTATAATCAAATGCTGCACCTGCAGCTCCTGGCTGCTCGTCTCCATAAATATGGGATTGATTGAATCGTACTTCACTCTCGCAACTCACACGGGGATCTCCTCTGCTCACTAGAAGCCCTTCCTTGCCACTACATCTGCTTCTGTTTCTTGCCGGCTTCTGCTGCGCGCTGCTCGGTGCAGAGTTTCCGATAAGTATCATTCGTCGGAGTTGTTCAATGCTCCGGTTGCTCAGAGAACGCCAAGAAAAATGCATTCAAAGGTTTATTTATCTCATTAGTAAGGTAACATTTTTCGTGATGCTTGTTCTTACTGCATTGTCTTAAGAAGATCTCTATTTAGACGTACAATGCAGGAACCAGACAAAGGCAGCAGGTCTCCTGGACAACGCTGGAATTTGCAAGATAGAAGTTTCATTCAAGCTCTTCAAGGACAATGGTGAACTCGAAGGCGAATGCTTCGATTATCTATACAACAACTCTAACAAACACAGCCACATCCAAGTTAATCCTCAAAATGAAGGAGGATGTCAAGCATGCAACCCAACAAGCCGGAAAGCTGTCCTTCTCTGCTCGGGCCATCCCCGTCAAGGGTCAGTCGCCGTCATCATGGACTTGTGGCAACAAGAAGACGGCAAAGACGGCAAAGAAGTCAAAGAAGTCACCGCCGGCGGAGACACCGGCAGTAAAAATTTGGTGCATCTCTGGTGGCATACAAAGAAGTTCCTGTCGCGATTCCTGAGTCTGCTGATCAGTTAATACTACAAGTTTAATTAGAAGAGAGTTGAGGTGCAATTGAATAAAGCTGATAAAATTTTATATTACCGGAAATGGTCGATTTTCTTTGGTGAGGCAACAAAGTAAAGTAGGTCGAAATTCGATTATTTTACCTATTTTGGGGAATTTCAGAATGTTATGCAAGAACGATCCCATTGGGCGGTTTTTTAAAAAAACAAAAATCCAGGGGATGACGAATAAGAAAAAATATAAGGGGTTCTCCGTAAAAATTATTGATGCGGCCAGTTTAGTCCTGCGAGTAGCAGGGCGGTTGCACTTCAGACTTCAGAAAATTAAAATTATCTCTATATTTTTCGAAAATAAAAAATTTTACTGGTAAATATAATTTCTTTAGTTTTGAGGATTTTACAGTCAAATTTCAAATGGCAAAAAACTGACGGCCACGTCACCCTCCCGGAGCGCTCGTTCATTCCCACTCGCGTGGACTTCGGTCACGACCACACCGACTTCGTACCACTCACGCCCCCCCCATCTACTTACTGCCCACGACTCTCGATGACCCCAACCCTCATTCTCACCCTCCGATCTCTCTCCTCGGGATCCGTATCTCCGACACCCAACGCCTCCCGATTTCCACAAATAAAAACCCAAGTGACAAGGAAAAGAGGCCCATCTCCATCTGTTTGACACGTGGCGCTCGTTCACTCCCTCGCCGTGGATTTTCCCATATAACCCTACCCCGTCCTTTTCCTCCTCCCCCCTCTCCGTCTCCTCCTCCTCTTCCTCGCTGTGCCCTGATCTCCCACCGCGATGTCGTCTCCGGCGACGGAGCTCGAGATTGAGGTGGCTGGGATACTTAATCAGTTGGGCCACTTGGTCGGCGACCTCCCAAGATGGGGGATCCGCCGCCGGCGAACTCTCCCACCGGAAGACGCCGCCCAGAGCAAGAAAGAGGAGAGGTCCAGCCCCGCCACGCCGATGTCGTTCCCGGCGAGCTGCAGCGACGACGCCGACGTCAGGCCGACGGTTAGCTCCGGCGGCGGCGTTGGCGCTACCGGGAAGCAGCCGCCCTTTGGGAACGCCAAGCGCCACAGGGAGGTGAGGTTACCGCGTTTCTTTTCTTTCTTTTTTCTTTTACGTTCTTGAATTTTTTTGTTTTTATTTTCTAATTAATGGCGATTTTTCCTTTTTGTTGCGCAGTGGGTGAAAGAGGCGACCGAGAGGATAGCGATCCTTTCCGCTCACAAAGATAATCTCGAACGAGTGAGGGTTTTTTTTTTGTTTTATTTATCAAATTATCTTCGTAGTTTATTATTTTATTGCTAATTTTTAAATTTCTAAAAATAAAGGAGCTGGCGGAGACTCGGAATCGCCATCAGAGCCTGACGGCGAAGAATTCTTCGCTGAAAGAGCTGATGTTGCAGGTTTCCTAATTTTATTTATTTATTTATTTTATAATTTTAAATATATTAAATTGTTAATTAATTTCTTTTTTTAAATTCTATTGCGTATCAGTTACGTGTGTTAACGGCGGACGGGAAGGAGAGGAAGCTGTTGTGGACGCAAACACATCAGCGCAATCACCAGACCAACGGTGCGGATCTGGCCGCGGTGTGCACCAATCGGTGGCCGGAGCCCCACGACGGCGCGGCGGCGGAGAGAAGGCCAATGAGGGAGTTTGATCTGAACGAGAGCCTGGAGGAGATGGACCGGAGGCAGCGGGCAGCAGCGTCGGCGCAAGCCAGGAAGCGGCGGATCGAGATCCAGAGAGAGAAGATGGCCGCCGCGAACGCCTCCTACTCGCCGGCTTCGTCGTCTCCGAAGAGCTTCAAGATGCCGCGGTACAAATGACACGTGTTGTGCTAATTTTTTGTCATTTTTCGGAGAGCTTCCGTGGAGAAGTGTGTGATAAGTAGATGACTGGAATGGCTCCGGAAATTTTGGATGAGGGTCTCATTTGTTAGCCACGAATAAATATAGTAAATATTTTTCTTTTTCCACTAAAAAATAGTAAATATATATATATATCCTTTTCTGTCCTCGAACATATTATTTTCCTTTTTTAAAGGAAAAAAATGCGGCGATCCCCCGCTCGACGTCATCTGAGGATGGAATTCAAGTTGGCTCGCATTGGAACAGTGCCAGTTTTGTCGGGGAGGATGTCAATGACCGAATGGCCCAAAAGGTCGGGCCGAACTCGTCCCTTTTAGGTCTTTTGGCCATGGAACAATATCTCCATATTTTAGTAATCCAAGATTTGTAGTTGTTTAATTTACAATAAAATCGCATATCGAGTATTACTGGCATCCGAAAATCTGAAAACTCAAAAATTTACGAAATTTTAGAAAATCTCATTCTGATAGCGTAGTTGCTTTTCTCACCATAGTATTACACGCCAAACAATTTTGCCCTTCTCAATACTTCTACCTTTGAAATCATAATAGTTCAATATCAGTATGTCATTCGGAAAAAGGAACGAGCAATAGAAGCAATGTTTTATATGTTTTCATTCATAGGCATTTGATACATGTCTTTTAGCTTGACAAATGGTCAGGAACTTCAAGCAGAAGCCGAACATATGGATGACACAGATCCGGTTTTCTACCACGACTCATGAAGGCTTGACTACTTGATGCATTGCGATGATATTGAGCAGTGGTGTGGCTGTGAAAGAAATCAATCCTGCTTGTTCGTAGATGTTGAAACCTCTGCACTGCAAACAGGGCACACCTGCACCAAACAGGAAACTCAAAGATTGCTAGATTCAGCAGAAACTTCAGAAACATATTGATGTCAAATAGAAATGTACATGGCTTGCATCGCATGTGCGAACAAGGAAGCTGTTTAGAAACAACCACTTGTGTCACAACAGGAGGCTTCGGGAGTTCAAAACATAATTATGTATTTTTTGAGAAGTCAAAGCACAACTTATAATAATCTACTTATCTCACATATTGCACCGGTGAGAAGCAAGTCAAATCCACTATAAAATTACAACAGTTAATGATAGAGCTCTCGTGTTGTGTACTAGCTTATTGGAGCAAAAATCCCATTCGATCTCATCAAAATAATATAGAATAGGAAGAAGTGATACATAGCCAAGCAATGGCTTTAAGGTCATCATCAACTATAGAATAAATTAAAGACTGAAAGAAAGATATTAATGTCAACTAAAATAAGATTTTCATATGATTACTAACGATACACTCGGTCAAAATGACAAAATTAAGATAAGAACAATAAGAGTCGAACTCAAGACTAAGCCTTAAGTTATGACAACCAAAATAAAAACTCTCTTTTGCGTCGAGGCGCCAAGGTACAAAAGAGCCTCAATACTAAGCTATAGATAGATCGGCCTGCCCTCATACCGTGTCAACCAAACTTCGGTAGACTCATATAAGGGTTGCTCCGAGTCTCCAAACATGTGTTTCGGGAAGGGGTTTAAAAGTTGAGTGATGAAAAAATCCTACTCATCCTCATTTTTCGAGGTAAATCTCGAAAGATCGGAAATTCGAAGTCCTTTATCACGAAGAATCTAGAAAAATTGTGACACCGAAAATCATGAGATTCTGATACAATTAACACCTTATAAATACTAAAGTCCCCAAAGAGACAAGAGATTAATACGTAATTATTTCCTCTACCATATTTCTGATCAAAGCCTTAATTTGAGCGTTGGAGCGGTCATCATCGGAGAGCTTTTGGTAGTCGTCTTCACGATGATATCCTTGTGCAGGACGATGAGAGGGTGATCTAATGGATCAAATTCTAAAGGGAGTATGTGGACCAAAATCGATCTCATATTGAGCTCCATCAACAATTACCATGTCCAAAGAAAGAAGCTCCAGCAAAAATAGGAGCGGTAGTAGATGAGACAAAAACATATTTACAGGATTGATTTGAGAACCAACAATAATATAGAATTAAAACCTGTCACACAAAATAAATATCAAGATTAAGATTACTAATATATAAGGAAACCATCTTATGAGATTAAGTCTAGAGGGTATTACAGATAAAACACTATCAGTGCCAGTGCATTTATACTAACATGCAGTGAAAGCTATAGGCTTCATGGTCCTGGACAAAGTCAGATCAAGTATGCCTAACACCCACAAACAGTCAAAATAAATAAAAAGAGCCACCTACGTGTTAAATAAAAATTCTGAACCAGATCATATCTTTGAAACTATATAACTATAGAAGAACAGTTTTAGGTAGCATTATCATTATAATTCAGGGCCGCTGGCTATACCTTGCGGTATTATTTACATGTATCAATATAGTATGGACACGGAATATTAGATTTTTCAATGCCCAAAATGGATAGCAGGTTGATAATGAAGACAATGGAATGAGAAAAAAGGGAACAAAAAAGAGGGTGAAAACAGAAAGAAAAAGTTGATGCATATGTAGAGATCTTGTTTTCATCCTTTCTGTCAACAATTCCTCTAGTCTTTGACATTCCCATTGTATTCCAGACGTACATGTATACGCGACCATGCACCATCTCATATTTATCAGAATTAAACATGTCCAGCATGTGCATTTGTGACTATCAGTGAAGTACACGTATCCAACATCTTATTTAGGAAACCAAGAATGAATATGAAGGAGTTGCTACGTAAACATCCATGCTAAGGGTAAAACCGTAACCCTTAGAAAAACAAGAAATAAGATACACAGGAGTCTATAAAATGGTAGTATTCTATGGCTTGTCTTGTAGGTAACTATTAAACTCTTCATAAAGCAATATAAAGGTACCAAAAATCAGGATATGGAATATACCTTGTTTATCTGAAGCCACCTATTTATGCACTCAGAATGGTACGTATGCTTGCATGCAAGAAAAACTATAGGCTCGCCATCCTCATAGTCCAACCGACAGATAACACATCTACAAGGTACATAATTTTATTATGATAAAATAATAATTTGACTCTACACCAGAGGATGATAACAAGAGCAGAACTCACTGATCAGTGTCACCATCTTGTCCACTCTTTGCTTTATAATTGACAGTAGGCAAAGAAGCAATTGAGTCAACAGAGAGACCTCTGCTCTCAGTTCCAACTACCTCACCCAAGGCAACCAGCTCCTGGGAATATAGGAACATTTTCTTAGACAGTAAACAAACTTGAAGTTCAAGGGAGTGCAGCTTTGCTTGGAAGAAAACTTACCTCATACGATAATTCATCTGGATCAACCTCTTGCCAAGCATCCTAAAATAGAATCTTTGTTAATTTGCTAGAAGTTCCCACACTATAACACACAAGAATAGCGCCATTCTATCAAAGTCACCCAAAACCTTCAATGATGACCAGGACTCGAATATCAACATTTTGTTTTTGAGTGAAACTCAAATATCACCTATATACATTATCTTACTACATATCTATATGGTTACCAGTGAATTTGGCAGGCATTGATTACATTGCTATATTCCAGAATTTCGCATCAACATGAGATATTAACACAGAATATCACGATGTTTGTGCTTGTAGCGTGAAGATTTAAGACTGTTAATGGAGCTTTGTAAACGTATAAACACCAAATTCACAATCAAGAATGTATAAAAATGAATTCCACCTGAGAGGCACGGCCAATATCCCCATGATGTTCAGCTGCTGCCCCTGAAAAAATTCCAAATCCATATTTAGATCAGAACACAGACATGAACTAATGAATAACAATGAGAAAAAAATCCAACAAAGAGATAACAAGCGCTGCTCACAATCGCCCAATCCAGCCATGGCCATCAGCCGGACGGCAACCTCCCGCTCCTCAGCCTCCTGCAACGCCCTCGCGTATGCCTCATCGCCATCAAACGCTGCCGGATCAACTCCCTCCGCGTTGGCATCGAATGCATCCTCCTCGTAGTCAGTCCCCACCTCCTCGCTTCCCATTTCATCATCCTCCTCCTCGTCATGGATCAGATGGTCGTGCTCGTCACCATCCACCTCGTCGTCGTCCTCGCCCTCCTCGCTCCCGAACTCCGACCCGTCATGGTAGCCGTCGTTCCCGTTCATCGTAAGCATCATATACGCCCTCTCCTGCACCAGTTAGAGAAGGAATCAAAACCCTAGTTCCTGATCACGCGAGACAAAATCGAAGAGGGAAGGACCTGATCCTGGAGCGCGCGGGCGAGGGCGAGATCGGCGTCGACCTGCCCGAGGCTGGTGAAGGGTGTCCGCGAGGACGGCGCTGGGGGGGGTCCAGCCACCACGGCGGCGGGAGGATTAGGGTCATGGTTAGGGTATCCGCACTCGGGTTTGCCTCCGCCGGTGTGATTCTCGTCGGCGTTCTCCATCGGCAAAACGGCAAAAATGAATGAAGAAAAATGAGGAAGACGATTTTATATGGGGCAGTTTTTTTTTTTTTTTTTTTTTTTTTTTTGCTTTTTCCCACCGCTCCGGTTGACCGCCGGAAGGCGTCAGGAACCAGCGATTGCACATACGTTGTAAATAATGTTTTTTATTTTCGCTTATTTTTAATCAAGATGATCGGCTAATCTTGACCGCTAATTTCAAATCAATTCCCGGGCATCTTATGATAATTTAATAAAGAATTTTTATGGTTAAGTAAATAAGTTAGGCAAGTACATGCTTGTCATCAACGTTTTGCGGGACTATCTGCAAGTATCACAAAATATAAAGGGATGTTTGTGACAATGATAAAGTAAAAAATTCATTTGGCAACTTAATATTTAGATAAACTTCTAGAAAAGTTATATTTTAAATGAATATTTTTTTTGTTAAATAATGATATTATAAAATAATATTTTTGTATAAAAATAATAATGACGATTAAAACTTGAACATATTATCTCCCACATACAAACAGAAATATAACTAACAAATCAATGTCTGAAAAGCTATTCTTTGAATAAATATTACCATGCAATCTTAGGAAAAAATTTTTCACATTAATCCTACTATTTCATTCGTGAGTATAAATATTGGTATGTAAACGCGGAAAGACGCCACCAGTACCATGCATATTTTTTTGTTTTTAATTGTTGATTCTCCAATGGCATCATGGTCAAAACACCAACACAACATCAGATTGCACTTTCCAGTAGGAACATAAATATCTACTGTAATTCCATATTAACACAAAATACACCATCTCATGCAGGCATTGAAGATGTTCCTCTATTTCAAAGCTCAGATACAAGATCTGCCATATCTATCATCCAACACAAAACAAAACAACACACAAAAGAGAAGCAAAATCAAACCTTTGCAGGCAACTCTGAAGAAACAAGAGTTGCTTACCTTCCTCTCCAGCATTTTCTTTGTAGAATCAAACATGTTGAAAAACTGAAGGAAACAACCTAATGATGCTCTGCTAAAAAGCTATTATATTTCAATTTGACCAACACCATTTTACAAGTATCAACTTTAATATAGTTTTCCAGGATTAGTTTCGACACAGGATCCATAAGTTAGAGCACCACACAACAGTTGAAAGAGCTGCCATCAAAGTTGAGGAATGCACACAACCAACTGCTTCCATGTTACACAACTCCAGCTGGAAGACGCAGCACAAGTTGCCCACCGACAAGACTGTCAGGAAACAAATATGAAGCAAAAGAAGATTATGTAGGTATTCAACAGCAGGAGGCTTAATGACAGGGATTGAGGTTGCTTGACTTACCTCTTCACATAATAATAACAGAAATCAGCAAGGATGAATGTCTGGACAATCTCGGAGAGTAGAACCATTGAGGGCCATAATCCATAGCCCAAAGCAGTCAACAAACGTCCTTGGGTATCCAAAACCTATACATGAAAAGCCAACATAATTATAACCATATTCATCACAGGTTGTAATAAGTCGTAACATTTAACATTCCATAAACAAACCCATTTCATGAATAATGAAATGGAGCTAAAAAGAATATTCATCATACCCATGAGCACTACAAGTTCAAAAATTGTTGTTGACAATGATCAGTTTTACCATTTCTTTTAATTACAAAAACCAAATTGAGTTTGAACCATGCATTCAGAGCCACTGCTGCTGGCTAGCAAGCAAAGATCAATGTTTTTTTCAAAAAGTTATTCATATAGGTGTGAATGAAATTCTCGATAATACTGCATAAATACATGTACAAGAAAATGTGAAAAACATAGTTGTTCTGAAAAATAGTGTGAAAAACAAAGGCCAGACCTGAAGAACCCAGTGAGCACAACTCAAAAACCTGGCAACCCCAAGTGCAAATACATAGTGAGCTGTAAATGGTTCAACAATCTGTCAAAGAGAAAAAAACACATGAAGATATGGTTATTTAGCGTATAGTAATAAAATAGCATTCTCCCCACTCAGCTTATACCTTTGTGTTCTGCATCAACCGCAACTGGGGTAACACTGAAACAGCCTCCAGATATACACAGAAGGCCCAAGAAATCCGATTCACAATATTATGTGATGTGGAAGGATGGACTGCGAGGGCTGATACAGCACATGGCACCACCTAAAGAACAGTTGTAAAATAAACTTAAGCAGTGGTCTACAATTGATTAAGCTGAATAAATCACGGAAGAATGCAACGGAATGGCTAGTACAATAGCACAAGGCACCACTGCAAAATAAATAAACTCATAAACCTTAGTACTGATACAAATGAACTGAACAAGTCATGTTTGTAAGTGGATTTCAAGCTGACCATTCTAGGAAGAAAACATGTCAACAAGAAGATAATAAATGGGGCTTCATACAGATTGAAGACTGCCGTGCATATTAATGTGCATCTTTTATGTTAACATTTAACTCATGCTTAAGAAATGTGTACTCATTAATAGATCAGAGTGAAATGAATTCATCGCTTTATAAGCTGCAAAACCTGACAGCCACCATGCTGATTTGAGGTAAAAATAATTTGCCATGTTGTAAAAACTTTGTAACCATCCATCTCATATCAACATTTTACCAAAAAGTGAATTGTCAGCAGTTTCTGATAGTTGAAACACTGCCTTATTTCAGTTATACAAATATCTACACATCAGCAATGGTCAAAAAGCCCCTAAAGCTATTCATGCATTAAGTGCGGAAAAATCTCTTCAAAATATGATTCAGCACTATTGCTAGCAATTCCTTTAATTTCTAGAAATATGGAAGAAAATTTCATCTAATTCTATCATAAGTGGCCAACATAGACAAATTTAACAATATTAGGCAGTGAAGATCATATAACTAGCAGAAAGTGGAATATTCATAAGTCTCAAGCAAAATATATGATAATCCTATAGAATACCTACAAAAACAAGAACAATTCTCACCACATAATACATGGCAAAGTTGTCCTTATCCACCATGTAGCTTGACTTCAGCTTAAATCTTATCATATAAATCACCCATAGGGTAGTCACAAGGGTTGCAGTATCCAACACAGTGTGTATGTCATATTCCATTACGACACTGCAGTAAAGTCTAACAGCTAGAAATAAAGCTGTCAATTCCTGAGACTTCAGCGAGAGTCCTGAAATAGTTCACATGATTGTTCAAAAGTAGATCAGTTGCACTGGATAAGCCAACGATTTTGATCCACTATTATTAAAAGAAAATTTACTGGATAGTGCTCAGAAAAATTAGAAGACAATGGCATATATGATTAAATAGGGATATAGTATGATTAAAAGTACATTTAACACTCATTTTCCAAAACTGTATAACAACAATCAATAACAAACTAATCCATGTAATGATCTGACGATTATAGCAAAATACAAATAGTTTACCTGAAAAGATATATCAAAAAAAAGTCTACCAGATGCTAAGCTCATTTAGTTCGGTAGCCATCTTGAGAATGACCATATCAGTGGTAATAGAAGGCGCACAACTTTATAAAGTCAAAGCAATAATACTAAGCAAAATATATAGCCTTATCATCAGTTTAAAAGTTTTGTTTTTGAAGGATTAAACAAAGTTAAGGCAGCATGCCGTGAATGAAGCTTGAACACAAAAATACTGCATCCATCCACAGCTTCATAAATCATCTACAACGTTTTCCCTAGCGACCTTTGCATTATCTCCACCACTAACAAGGAGCCATTAATAAAATTTTCAACTTTTCTAGAATAATCAGAAACGAGCAAAAAATTCACCGCCAAAATGGAGATGAAAAGATAAAATTCAAGGAAAAAAAATCAAAACAACCGATGATTAACGGGGGGGCTCACCAGCGCAGGTCCGATCCTTGGTGAGCTTGTAGATGAGGACGGAGATGCCGATGGCGTGGCAGGCCTCGGAGGCCACGAAGAGGTTGTCGTGGTCGTGGACGACGAAGCGGAGGAGCACCAGGGCCGCCATCCCCGTGACCACCGCGAGGAAAGCCTTCACCTTGGACGGCTGCCGGCGCACCCATCCCGCCACCGCGCTGATCCGCCCCCTTGATCCCTTCATCCTCGGCTTGCTCCGATCGATCTTTCTCCTCGATCGGCTTGAATTCTCCGAGAAAACGAAGAAAAAGAATCACTTGTTGCTCGTCTCTCTAACCAAGGGCGCCGCGGACGAAGGAAAATGAAAGAAAAACGAGGGCTTGAGCTTCCGGGAAGTCCACGGACCATGTAGATCCGGGCAAAATGAATTCCTCGGCTAGAGGATAGAAATTTTTTCTTTTTCTTCGCTAGAGAAAAATATGGAATTATAGAAATTTCTTTTTTTGGAAAAAAAGGGGGAAATTTAAGAATTTTATTATCCTAAAATGAAGAAATACTTTATTACATGGTATACTGAATAATTACTCTTTTCACATGCGGAAAAATATAATTAAAACAAAATTTTCGAAAGCATTTTATTCAGGTTTTTTAAAAAACCAAAAATAGAGATGGTTTTCTGTGACATGCCAAACGACTGATTTCTTGCCAAAGAATTCCTTATGATCGCCATTTTGTTTTTAGAAAATCATTTCTGATATTTATGAAATATAATTACAATTATTTATTTTCAGTTTTTTCTTCTTTGAACTGGTGAAGAAAAAAATAAACACAAACTTTATTCATTCGATATAAATGATTCTATGAATACATCCGGAGCCGAGCCAATAATAAATGAAACTTTTATATATTAAATAAATAAATAAATAAACAAACAATTTTAGGATCGGTTGATCTGCAATGCAACTCCTCGTCGACACGCAAAGCGCGCGATCGAGTCCTGCACCCTGCGTCAACGGCTTCCCCGCCCTGCTCTCCCCACCATGAAAACCACGCTTCGCCTCCCTCTTCTCCTCTTCCTGCCCTCGACCCAACGTCCCCCGCCATGGATCCCTCCTCCTCCGAGGACGATCTCTTCTTTGACGCCCTAGACGCCTTCCCTGACGACCACGACGACGATCTGACCTCGCCCTCTTCCTTCTACGCCGCCGGTGTCGACTCCCTCCGTCGTCGCCGCCCCAAGCCTCCGGACCAATCCTCGGTCAAACCCGATTCCTCGATCTCCAACCTCACATCGGATCTGCCAACCGGGGACGAAATCCCCTCCGATGCCGAATCTCATGGCCTGTTGACCTCGATCGCTGGTTTTGTCGTCAGAGCGGTTTTGTTTCAGTTCAGGCTGCTGTTCATGACGCTGAAAATCCCAATCTGGGTGATATACTCGTCCTTCTTGATCGTCACTGATCCTTTCGGAACCCTAAAGTTGACTATATATGGTATAAAGGCGAGATTTTTGGAAGTGCTCATGTTTTTCATCGAGAAAATCAGGCCGGGGGTGGGTGATGTTCTCGGAGGGCAGCAGGGTTTCGGGAAATTGGCGGTGAGATTGGCTTGTGGTTGCTTTTGGGCGTTTTACACTGGTTTCGTGCTGCTTGGGCTCTTGGCGACCTCGTTCTTGGGCGGTAGGTTGGTCGTGGGGAAGGTAGTCAAGGAGCCTGTCAGGATTTCGGAGGAGTTGAATTTTGATTATACGAAGACAAACCCGGATGCTTTTGTGCCTTTGGTGCCTTCTGGTTGTGCAAGCTGTGGGTTTGAAAGTGTGGGGAGGGTCGGCAGCAACAGCAGGGCCAGAGATTTGCGCCCTCTACCACCGAATCACAAGTTACAGCTGATGATTTTACTTACATTGCCCGAGTCAGTTTATAATCGAAATCTTGGGGTTTTTCAGGTACGATTCTATGGTTTATGTACAGCTAATGGCTGCTGATTTGAATTGTACGTTCAGTTTGATGCATTTTATGATTTCTTGTATCTTGAGCATTGTGACATCCGTTGCGTATATACCAATTCAAAAAGTTTTGGATTTGTTGTGAGTGCAAAAATTCATGATTTTACTCTGTTATGGCACAATCAATAACTCTAGTTTCTAGAGTTCTTGATCTTCTTATATTTATTGGCGCTACTAGATTTCCTTGTCATTTCATTATAAGCTGATTTTCACAGGCTCCCTCAACTGCCTTCCTTATTCTGGCAGTTCATCTCAAATCTGGATTAGTGTATTGGGAGATATTTTGCTTGTTTTGGCCTAGTTTTTATGACCTTTTCTTTGTTGCCATTGCATCCTTCCAATTATGGTGCATGGCGCACTGATCCTATCCACATTGAACCTGGTGTGCAGGTTGTTTGGCCATTAGTGACAAGCAGCCACTGGGATAACCGTCTAATGCATTTGTGATGAAAGAAAGCATTATCAGTTGAAAAGCTGTAGAATTTCTTGCATTGTCTAGCTTGCTTTTATTTATAAGAAAACTTTTTCAAATGATGGACTTATTGAAATATGGCCAAATGCAGCAGAATAATCATGATGAAATGGCAAACTCACCCATTTTACTTGTTTTTGCTATGGAAACATTTGGCAATTTTTTGATATGTGGAGATGAGTGATTTTGCACTGTACCAAAGACCCTTTTGACCAATGCATGTACGTAGGACATTATATTCATCTGATCTGAGTGTAGCTAGTCATACATTGAGGTTTTCATTTATGCTTCATCTCAGTATAATTCACTATTTCATCTCAGATGAAGCTTTTCACTATGATAAAGTTGTCATTGGCTTACATGTGGGATGCCCTTGATATTTGGGTTCTGTTGCAGTAACTGCCCCCATATTTCTATAGGCCTTTTTGATCTTCATGTGGATCCACTGTCAATCTCCAATGTTGAAACATTCCAATTTGGTTTGGTCTATGCCCATTTCAGATATAAAACCACCAAAGACCTTGTGAAATCCTAAATGAAGATTGTTACTCTATGCGATAAATTGGAAAATAGCTCATGCCATATATCTCAATGCTAATGAATACAAGATCGATAACTAGCTACTTGCATTCGAGGGGTGTCACATGGATGCATATTGTATGAATGTTACAGTTCGTCTGATTAATCCACTTGGGGACTGGTATTTTATCAAAAATTTAATTTTTCACATTATATGTTTTGTTTGTTTTTTTTAGAGATTTTTTTGTTTTGTTTTTTGCTCTCTCTGCCTTGTATTTTATTTTTGGTTATGTCTGTATGTATGTTGAGATTTAATGTAGTCCCTTTTTCTCAACCCCTGCTTCACTTTTCTCTCTCCTCTCTCCTCTCTCCAATCAGAATTTGAAATCACCAAACTGTTTTCTTGTGGTTCAGGTACTAGCAGCAATGGAAATTAATAAATGCTATGAGTACCTCTTGCTTTTCCATCATAATTCTTAGAAAAGGGTTTCCCCTCTTCTTATTTTGGGTTCAATTAAGTTTCCCTCTAATTGAAGCTACATACTCTTTCTAAATTTGGAACGCATTGCTGATCATACTTTGGTTGTTGTATTTATTACTCATTTTATTCATATTATAAACTTTATTAACCTTACCTATAAAGTTCAGAGTCTTGTTATAGACCTTTAAATAAGAGTCAGAAACAAATCCATTGTCCTGCAAAAAGTCTTGTAACCTACTTTGGGAATCATATTTGATGCATTGAGATTTTGCCCTCACTCTTCTCCTGCAAAAGTGTTTGATTAAATTTTAACTTGTTTTGACCCTTTTTCCCTTATTTATAGTTGCTGGGTTTGCTCTGCTGATATAGATTTTTAATTTCAGGTCAGGGCAGAACTTTTGTCTGCAAATGGCAATGTCACTTCTAGTGCAAGTCAGCCATGCATGCTACGATTCAAGAGCCCCCATATTCGGTTTGTTGAGACTTTTCTGAAAAGTGGGACACTATTAGCTGGCTACTCTACTGAATCACAGATCCTAAGTTTGAAGATGAAAGGATTGACTGAAGGAACTGAACCAAGTGCATGTGTGAGGGTCATTCTTGAGCAAAGGGCAGAATACCGGCCTGGTGCTGGTATTCCTGAGATTTATGCTGCTTCTCTGAAACTTGAATCAGAGCTCCCTCTTTTCAAAAGAATGATATGGAACTGGAAGATAACGGTGTTTGTTTGGATCAGTACAGGGCTATTTATCTTTCAGCTAATGGTTAGTTTGGTTTGTTGTCAGCCTCTTATAATGCCAAGGAGGTTCAGTGTTGGTCCTTCCAATCGTGGATAGTATTTTTGGAAATGAGAAGAACCATCTAACTAGCGAAGTGTTGCTCCTTGTTAAGAATTGTTCTTCTGGCTGGCAAACGTGTGAGAGAAGTTCATCATTAACGGTGCTGGACGTTTTCAAACACGGTCATCAATGTCAGGTGGGGGCAACTGGGACCTGTATAAACTTTATGCAGTTAAACATTTCCCGAGTACTTTCATATCAACTCCTACCATTTGCTATCTCCAGGTTCAGGTTGTTCTTAGGAATTAAAAGCAGCAATGGAAGAAGAAGATAAACAGATGGATTGCAAAAAAGGGTTTACATGTTTCTCCAAACTTGGAATAAGCTTGTACGTCAAGGAGCCGCAGCCACTTAAAATTTAAACTGGAGACTAAGTGCATCTGTAGGTTGTCTGCAAATTGCAGCTTGCGCTGGAGCATTGAGGTGTGGAGCACCCTTAAGAGCAGTTCTAATTGCGTTGTATTTATAGTCATATAATTACATTGACTAAGCCTTTTTTTCAACTTTTTTGCTGGAGATTTCTTTTATAGTGATGCATGGTGAGAGTGCAACCATAGCGATCAAATTGTTGCTATGGTTTGTTGATGTTCCCATTCAATGCGGCAAGGTCTACCTTTTTTGTGCCATCCCTCTATTTTTAACTTTACTCTTTTTAAAATTGGAAATGCAGCCAGCCGGCACCACCTGTATGCGGGGATGTTTGCAGACAACTCCTGAAATTTGCCTTTTTTACAATTAACTCCTTGAATTCAACTTATTTCATTTTATGTTGGACAAATGCTACTTCAACATCAAGATGGAAGAAAACTTCGGTCGGAATATCGGTGACTTCATTTTTGGCCGAAAGTTTGGTGGCCTCAGATCCAGTATTCAACGACTGAAGTCCTCCATTCAGTAATGAAAATTCAGCAACATTGTCGAGTTTCGCAATCTTGCAACTGTAACTCCAGAAAAACCCAAGGAAGTCCTATGAAAAACCGTGCCTTCCTGACTTCCCAGAATTCATGTTGGAGAAAGCATTCTCCTGAAAATGAGATGCCTGTGATCAAAAAGTCGCTAAGAGATAACCCGAGCCAGACTCTTCTACTCTCAAGTAGGACAGCAAGTGGTGAGATTATTCCCAGGAATCACGAGGAAAACTTTAATCACAAAGACCTTTCATCTTCTTGCTTTCCTTCTTCAAAAAGGCGCGCACCGGAGCCGCCCAAGCACACCCGTCGCCATCCAACGACGGTGGGTGGCGGATGGCGGTGGCCACTTTTCACTCTTTTTCTCCCCTCTATTTGTCAATCCTTCGAAAAAGCGAAGAAGACTTTAAGCAAGATCACGGGATGCTTGACTCATCCTTTTCTTCTAATGATGGTGTTTTCATGACACCGAAGAAGACCTCCGAGTTGTTCATAAGAAGGTAAGCCTCGAGCTTGTTCCACATCGTCATGGCAGCCGGTCTCAAGAAGGATCCTGTCGTGATATTGAGGATTGATGGAGAAGATCTGAGGGAATTCATTGAGAGCTCGCAGTTTGAGCCCCACATGATCGCCGTTTTCTCCAGGTTGGAGTCTGCAAATGCATCTCTGAACAAGTGCATCACCATGGCTCTGGAGCAACTCACAGTAGAGCATGGAATGCCACCGTCTTCCGATGATTGGGTAATTCTCCAAAAGCATAAAGCTTTGTAGGTTAGAATTTCAATCCCCAAATGCGTGGAAGAAAACTGAGTTTGCTGTTCTGTGCTCATAGGTCTTCAGTAACGTGGTCGAACCGGCTTTGCAATCGCTTGCTGTGGATCATCTTGTGCCTGTTTCACAAGAGATGTTCTTGGATGAGTTCAGGAAGCTTGCGGACTTCATCACCCAGCGCCTTCAACAAAACCCTGTTATCGTTGCCCACAGCGAAAGCACCTTCGATGGAAATGGCATCAGGAGATTGCTGTCCGACGAAGTTGGACTGAACAAGGTTGGAGAACTCATTATTGATTTTCATATTTACGTGAAGAATATTATCTGTCAACATATTTTTCATTCTAGATGTTGGATGTGGTTTGGAGAGATCTACCCAAAGATCAAAATCAGACAATCTCAGAGTACCTTCGATCCGCTCTTGATGGAATGGCTGCTCTGACAGATCTTCCTCCTTGCGGCACCATTAATCAGGTACATGACTTAAGATATCAACTAAAGCTTAGCTGCTTAAGTACTCCGTTGTGTTTCTTTTTGCTGCAATGAAGGTCTTGACCACAAGTTCTACAGGTTGATGTTATTGTGGATGAAGTCTTTCAAGCCCTGAATGCCGATGAGCAGGAGATTGCACATGAAGAAGTGTTCGAGAAGACAATGACAGAAATCCTTGGTGGAATCATGTCGCGGCTGGAGGGAGACCCAATCCTTGTTTCCTCAAACTCAGTTGTCCACGAGCCCATGATTTCTTCAGATAATCTCGTATCTCCATTTTCAGCATCCGAGAACGAGTTATCGCCTTGAACATGAACTACCATCTATCTAACTATGATTTCATTGGCATAAAAATTTCTGAAGTCACATAAATGAAGTCTTCTTCCTCTTCTTCTTCTTCTTCACAAGAAATCTTTGATGTTCTTGAATGAACTTCATTTATTGTAATAGAATTCTACACTTGATATAACCCAGAAAAAGCTCCGACTTCTGTGAGGACTGCACCATGCAAATAGGCGAGTCTAGCGCAGTAAGTCTCATCTGCGAAGGATGCTGCTAGGACTGACCCAAAAGCAACTGGGCCACAGTCCAAAATACAAGGGCAGAGATTGTGTGGTCCTCCTGGCTGTGGCTGCAATACAACACACAGACACACAGACACACAGAAATCACAGACGCGCTCGTACACACAAACGGAGCAGAGGGTTCGGCAATGGCAAGCATTCCAGCCAGCAATAAATATAAGCAGTAGCACATCACTGCCCCATAAGTTAATGACAAGCTACTCTTTGCTGAGTGAATGAAAAAAAAAATGGGGCAGTCCTGCCATGAAGAGAAGGGCAAGTGAACTCATCAAACACAGAACTATCTTTTTGGTATCTTTGTGCAATCTTTTCCGGATCTCTCTCTCGCTCTCTCTCTCTCTCGGGCTTGTGTACTAAGCAAGCACCTGCCTCTAGGGTCTGGTCTGCACCCTACTAAGAGAAATATCTATCGATCTATCTATTTTGGGGCATTTGTTTAGGGTTTGTAAGGTCATTGGGTTTGCATGATACGGAAAGAGGGCAATCTCGTGATGGTGGTACCTTGCGTCAATATCTGTAAAAAGCTGCACTTTGCGAGGCTCACCGAGGGGATGAAGAGATGACGTCATTCTTGCGGTCCTCCCATCACATGTACCAGCACATCTGAAATCAGCAGTTTAGATTCATCATCAACTACTTACAAACGCTACTCTTCACAGGAGAGTCGCGGTACGTCAAGTGGTGAGCATTCTTTTGAAAGATTTCAGACAGATATGCGGAAGCCATGCGAAAGAGCGGGGATCCCACTGCCAAGGGTTTTTGACTTGTGGCCTCGTACTTCTCCCAATTTAATGAGATATTTTGTTTCACCAAGTTGCCAGAGCTCTGTCCGCCGCCGCTCCTTCTCATCTGTCTCTTTCAGTTTTTACTTATTCGTCCTGTTTGTGAAGCGCATGGTAAAGACTAAAGACTCCCATCAAGCTTCCCTTCTTGTCTTTGCCCGAATAAGATTCGAAGGAGTAACGTGCAAATATGAAGCTTACAGGGAGTCATATGCAAATCTGAAAATCAAGGTTCCTCCTCCCTGATCTCCTCTTCATCATTTTCAAAATCCAAAATTCCACAAATACACCAGACTACATTCGATGCATATTGAAATCCCATCTTTCCAGAATCCAAATATAAAATTCCAGCTCGAAAAATAGAATTACGGTTATGGAAAAGGGCTTTTTGGGCCGGGCCGGCCCAAAAATTTGAGTTCTGGCCCGTGAGATTCTGAGCTTGATGTTTGCCTCTGGCTGGTGAGATTGCTCCAAAACCCTTGTCAACTGCTTAATCTTTACTTACCCACCACAATATTCTCTTCTGGATTACATGGTTCATCATCTGTATTGTATTAATCCGACTGTTTTTCGCAAAAAATCAGGTATTAGAGACCGAAATTAACATTCAAATGTTGGATTATACAAGTAGCCGGCTATTCCATTATTAAATTCAGTAATTAACTAGCTTGAAAAACCTACTTAAAAGAGTGTTAATAAACAATAAGAGTTGTTTAACGTGAGATCATTGCTCTCGCTCTCTCAAACATATTATATACTTGGCCACACTTCTTGACCAGGTCCAAATCGAATGAGTCTTCATTTCTTTTTTCTTTCTTATTTTGATATCTCCCACATCACATGAGATTGCTCCAACTGTCTAATGGACGTTGGCCTGAAACGCTAGCGCCATTATGATTGGAAGCAATGGCAATGTGGAGCAATCACTCTTGCATTAGAGAAAGCCATTTCCCTCGCCAAAAAACTAAGCCTTTTGAGAAGGACATGGGTGACCACACCATGAATGATTTGGCCCATTGATTCCCATGCCCTCTTACCCTTGTGCTCTCGAATAATAAGTAGCCTCCACTTTCAATCCATCTCTTGCTGCTGCCGGTGCTTCTTCTTCTTCTTCTTCTTCTTCAAACTACCTTCATCATCATTATCATCATCTTCTTCTGCTCTTACTACTAACAAGAAGAAGCCATGTATAGGTTGCGAGGAGGAGATAGGGACAACGGGAGGCCGGGGATGAGGCCGAAGATGAGCATATGGTCGGTGAGGCTCCTCGGCCGGTTCCGGAGCATCTTCATGTGTTTCTTCTCTATACAGTCGCGAAAGCCTGCCGCCTCTGGCCGGTGGGGGGATGACGTCACCGACGTGCCCAAGAAATCCTGCAGTTCTAGCCGGTATTCCATTGATTCGCACTACGATGAGGCCATCTCAGATTGCATTGAGTTCTTCAACAAGTCCACTCAGGAACCAACGAAATTAGGCGGGCAGAAGATTGAAGATTTTGTGTGAGCCTTCGTATTTGTGAGTGCTCACTTTGTTTTCATATATTTATCTGTGATGCATAGATTTGGAGGAGGAAGAAGAAGAAGAAGAGCTTCCAATGTTTGAAGAAAAAGAACATATTTCGAAGGATATTGGATCGAAAGTGAATTTTGAACTGAATTTGTTTTTACAAACATGATTTCCCACACTATTTAATCTCGTTTAGAGGAAGCTAACCAATGAACTTTAATAACATGTTCGTTTAACTTTCAAACTTTAAAAATTATAAATTTTGATATTTATTACGCATAATTTTAAGTTTTTGAATAATTTATATTTCAATAAATATAAAATTTATTAATTCTCTAAAATTAATTGAAATTTAAAATATAGCATATGAGATCATGGATTGTACTCTATACTCAAACAAAGTATAAAATTTATAATTTTAAAATTTACAAATCCAAAAAAATAAATATTAAAATTTAAAATTCTAAATATGTATATCCTGCAAAATAAATATACTATTATAATTTTAAAAATTTAGCACATTAAATTTTTATAATTTTTAAAATTTTATGAAACAAACAAGCCTTAATAAAATAATTTTTTGCACGAAACCACATGCATTATGTGTTATTGTTTAATTGCAAAAAAATACTTCTTTTTAATGTTTGTGAAAAGATTGTAATATTATTGATTTTATTTACTAACTTGAATTTAGTTTAAAACTAATGGATCAAAAAAAATCCTAAAATTCAATTTTTATTTATGTCAATTGTAGTTCAATTTTAGCTATGCGCAAAAAGAGACAAATTCAATGACACCGTTTGATTTTGAATCATGATTAGAATTAGTTTATTTTAAAAAAAAAATTTATAAAATTAATATTACTTATTTGACATTGCTATTAAATTAAATTATTATAAAAAAAATAAATAATTTTTCTAACGGTAAATTATTATAAGGTTAATTTTAATAAAAAATAGTAGTTTATAAAAATAGTTCGTTAATTCTGACCTGATCTTGATTCTTATTTTGAACAAAATGATGCCTAAGCTCTGATTCATCCACAAAAAAAAAAAAAATGTTGACTATATAAAAAATTCAAATCTCAAATCCGTGATTTTTGACGCCGAAATGAAAAATAAAATAACTTAAAGCGTTTACATGGTCCCGTTCTTTTTTTTGTTCGAGCTTGAAACGGACGAGTCACTTTCAATTTGAAATCTAGCTCAACAAGCAAACATGGCCAATTAAATCGCTCGTGGAAAAAGGCTCACGTCTCTCGCGGGCTTTCAATCTTCCCATGCAGTTTGGTCACGGTCTCATACTACTATTTTACATACAGATCCCTTATAAATATAGTTTTATTCATATTATATTTATACATAAAAGCCCCTGAACTCTCATTCAAATTACAAACGAGTTCCCGAAAATTTTCCCTTTTTACCAAATTTGTAGTAGGGAAATTTTTACGAAAATGCGACTACGAAACACCAGCAGTGCAGCCCAGAGGTATTAATCGTCATGGGCGGATAGGCCGGTAGCAAGTCCAGATGGAAGATGATTGGGGCAGACATGGGCCTCAGCCCCAGACATTTAGAAAGCAGTCCACATGCGAAGCAGTTGACAGATCCAACCGCTTCCGAACGACCGGTCGCGATCGCCAGTGTGTTGGCCAACATCGTCGAGTCCGTCCACCCCCGCCTTCAGAATCTCCGCCTTTGACCTTCACCGTAATTATAAGGTAATGCACAAATTTTCTGAAAAATCTTTTTTTTTTTTCCAATAACGGAGAAATTCAACCAAAAATATCCTGGAAATAATTCCTAAAACAGTACTAAAAATAAGTTAAAACAAGATTTATGTCCATTTGGAGGCCTGTTCCACTGATCACACTTCTTCGTTCGTCTTCTCCACTTGTAAATCAAGCAGAACCTTAGCAATGTCTGCGATCGCGAATCCCGTCGTGAGGCCCTGCCTCCCCTTCGACGGCGCTCCGGCGAGGCGCCGGAGGTTCCCGGCGGTGAGCTGCTCGCTCGCCGGCAGCGTATCGACATCGCGTCGGATATTGGGGGACCTCCAGGCCGCTTGCGCCACGCCGGAGCCGGTGCTCCGCCGCGTGGCTGACGCCATGGCTGACGACATGCGCGCCGGCCTCGCCTCCGACCACTCCGGCAGCGAGCTTAAGATGATCCTCAGCTACGTCGACAAGCTGCCCTCCGGGTAACCTTCGAAGCTCGCAACTTTAGTGGAAAAAAGTGATCTTTTTAATTGCTATCGACGATGGGATTCTTAAAAATAAAAAAAGTTTGGCAGGAACGAGAGTGGACTTTTTTATGCTTTGGATCTTGGGGGCACTAACTTTAGAGTGTTGAGGGTACAATTAGGAGGACAAGATCATCGTGTTGTTGATACAGAGTTTGAGCAAGTTTCGATTCCGCATGAGCTCATGTTTGGTACCAGTGAGGTTGGTTTTTCTTCACTACTTCTGGTCTCTCTCTCTCTCTGCTGGAATTGTCATTGGCTCACTATTTGCTTTGATGTGCAGGAATTGTTTGATTTTAT
Source organism: Trichopus zeylanicus subsp. travancoricus (assembly GCA_005019695.1). Taxonomy (NCBI): domain Eukaryota; kingdom Viridiplantae; phylum Streptophyta; class Magnoliopsida; order Dioscoreales; family Dioscoreaceae; genus Trichopus; species Trichopus zeylanicus. The sequence continues at coordinate 125,811 of RXID01014846.1, read as the reverse complement.
TGCTTCGGGCCTTGCGAGATTTGTCGAGAAGGAGAGTGGCAAGTTTCATCTGCATCCGAGGAGGAAAAGGGAGATTGGATTTACATTCTCATTTCCAGTGAATCAGACTTCGATAGATTCAGGCATCTTAATCAAGTGGACCAAGGGTTTTGCAGTCTCCGGAACGGTTAGTATTCAATGTCTGGTTTGATGATTGCGCTCTGGTAAGTCGCATGACAGAATAATCTTGGGAATTTTTCAAAACTGGTAAGTTTTGTGATAATAGTTGTCAGTGTTCTGATTTATGTTTCGGGCACTTGGGAAATGTTGATCTCCCATACTGACTGCATGGGAGAGAGACATTACCCTAGCGTTCTTCCCTCTAGCATGAAAGTGATTCCAATTTGTTTGTCATACATTGTCAAACAACAATTTTCACATCTTTCATGTTGATCTCTGCTGTTTTTCATTGATTTTTATATCTTTGTTTCTAAAATTCAAAATTGGTTCGACAAGGTTGTCAGGAAGTTCTTGTTATTGTAGATTATCTGTTGACCAATTGGTTATCTTGACAGGCAGGGAAAGATGTTGTGGAATGCTTAAATGCAGCATTGGGAAGACGGGGGCTAGACATGCGGGTATCTGCTTTGGTAGGTTTCCATGACAAACTTTAGTCATTATTATTAGGAGGGCAATAATTTTATTAAATTATGACTCATAAATGTTCGAATAGCAAGGCACTTAGGTCATCCTAATGCAGGTTAACGATGCAGTGGGAACACTAGCTGGGGCTCACTACTGGGATGATGATGTTATGGTTGCTGTGATTTTGGGTACTGGTACTAATGCTTGCTACATAGAACAGATTGATGCGATCCCAAAGTTAAAAAGTCAAACTGGTTCTGGCAGCACGGTACATTACAGTTAGCATTTAGCTTTCCTTTTAAAACAATGGAAGATTACTGATTCATATTTTTGCTGTTGTTAACCAAAAGATTTGACTGAATAAGAAGGGTGATGCATTCATCTGATTTGTCATTGTGATAGTGCAATCATTGGTTTGATTGATATATTTCTGCCACAGATTATCAATACTGAATGGGGAGCATTTTCTAGTGGTCTTCCCTTGACTGAATTTGATGAACAAATGGATAGTGAAAGCATAAATCCAGGAGAGCAGGTGTCTATATTCTTGTAACTTCAGATCTAGATTGCTGGATTTCAAGTTCTTTCTATCTCAACTTCTCTAGACTATAATAATTTCTAAACCAGCATTAAATTTGCTTATTGATGTTTCTACATGACAGATATTTGAGAAGACAATTTCTGGGATGTACCTGGGTGAAATAGCGAGAAGGGTGTTATTTAAGATGGCCAGGTGTGCTGAACTTTTGGGGAATTATGTCCCTGAAAAGCTTTCTACTCCTTTTGTGTTGAGGTAAATTCAAGCCCTCTGAGATTTTATCTGCAAGAAATTCCTCTGAAAGCTTCCTACTTGCTTAAAACCAATTATCCCAAGTAAAATGAACATCTGCTTTACTGAGGCTTCGATTTTTTGTGATCACTATAGAAAATTCACTGTACACTTCTATTAGAGCTATCAGGAGCATTAACCTTTGTGGCTCCAACAAGGAAATGACCTAATAAACAATGATCCATCAGTCATTTTAGTCCATTTGAAATGTATCTTTACACAAACTGTGTTGATTAAATTTATACTGTTTGTTTTTTGATTTTTCTGGTACTTTTTGTTTGTCATTTCCTGATTCTGTGTAGATTTTGAAGTATCAAATTGGAATTGTACAATGATCCCTCTAATCAGTCTCAGGAGTACTACAACAGTGAAAATTTGGCTGAACCAGTTTTAGAATGTTAGGAGTTTAATGTTCAATAATTTGCTCAGTTATATACATCCACACTAACTAAACTAGCCAACTTTTTTTGCTACTTAAAGAAATTCTATTTTTCAGGGATGATGATCTACTCTTGATAACTCCTCAATTGCTTTTACAGGACTCCTGATCTTTGTGCCATGCAGCAGGATGATTCGAAAGATCTGCAGAAAGTTGGAACTATATTGGCCGACGTTATCGGAGTAAGTACTAAATAAAATTGTGTTGTTAGATTATCCAGTTTGCTGTTCTTCTAGGTTAATGTCAGTAGTTATCAAGATGTCTCTTGTTAATTATGTGGGTAACTTAAAAGCTCCATGCTACACTAGGCATCAAACCCCTCCTTGGAAGCAAGAAAGGTTGCAGTGGAGGTCACTGACACAATAGTAAAACGAGGCGGAAGACTTGCTGGTGCTGGGATTGTGGGCATTCTGCAAAAGTTGGAGCAAGATTCCAAAGGTCTTATATCTGGAAAGCGGACAGTGGTCGCGATGGATGGTGGGCTATACGAAAATTATCCCCAATACAGAAACTATCTGAAAGAAGCTGTCACCGAGTTACTTGGACCAAAGATGTCTAGTAACCTGATTATAGAGCATACAAAGGATGGTTCGGGGATCGGAGCTGCTCTTTTGTCCGCTGTCAATTCTACGTGTATACATTGATTCCACCAAGCAGAGTCTGCCGCTGGCTGAATTCAATTGAGGCATGTTGTTTCTGATGTAGTTTTTTTAGGCTTAAAATTTTTTCTGACAGTGTCTTGTGGGCTTGTAACTTAGATTTATCTGTGAGATTGGTGAATTTTGTGATTCAATAAAAGATTAATGGCTTTGTTCCTGTAGACTGTTGGAAATGTTGATGTCAACTATCCCGATGCTTTTTGAGAAATTTAACCATTGATACATTTATTTTTCAGGAGTATAAGCTTGGGCATCATATACAAAGACAATATTGATGCTCCGTTCATCTCGTGTTGAGCCAACTCGCATCACAGAGATGAAGGAATCCGCTCTGGAAAGTAGAGCTCTTGAGGAGGACGAAGATGGCTCTTCTCCTGCAAGCTCTTCACAGTTTCATACAAGCTTTGCTTGATGGAAGTGTACTTGAGTCCCAGCTCGTCGAGCTTTATGGTTGGATAACCTGTATGGCTTGGCCCTTGGGCTCATCTCATCTACACACCTGAAAAACGAACACAATCCACTAATTTTGTACTGATTTATTTACGTTCGCAAGGCTTCATCCTTCCGCCTTCTTGGTGCCACTCATGTAGGTGAGCACCCTGAAGACACTGGCGCTGAGGGTGGACTGCAAATGGGCCCCACCAAGTCCACCGCCTCCTCTTGGTCATCTCCAGCGCCTCCGGCTGCGCAACCATGTTCCCGACACAGTACCAGTTCTGCTGAGCATGAGGATAAAACTTGGTTGTCGACATGAGTTGCGAGTAATAACTACGAGTTAATCGTAAATATGCAATAATCACCATAACCAGCAGATTAACAAGGAGTTAATCACGATGATTCAGTTTTCTAATTCCTGTTCAAACGCGGCTTAATGGAGCCTAGAGTGTGAGAACGACTCACATCAATCTTCTTTTGCAGAACTCGATGCCGCTCCAGCAGTTCTGATCCAACACATCATCGAGGCCTTTGCTGGGGTTCATGTGCACCACTACGATCGAAGACGTGAACATAAAGCGCCGAACTCCGGCTTCTGCAGCTGCGCTGATCACATACTTGGTGCCCTCCACCGCCACCTTCACTTCCCCTGCATTTCACCGAATAAATCCAACATTAACGAACCCACATCCTTGCAAAGAGAATATGATGTTTAAAGTTAATAAGAGTAAAAAATAAAATAAAATTATATAAATAAATATTAAAGAGAAACTACGAAATATTAAATATTATTCTTAATAATATTCAAATTTAAATGTATAATATTAAAACTGAGACTAAAATTATATTTAATTTATATAAAAATATGAAATAAAAATAGTTAAAAGTTAAATAAATAATTACTAAAAATTATTCACCATTCTCATTGTCCCCTATATTTTTTCTCCCATCAATAGCATAGTTTTTAATATTTGTAAAACTATTAAAATAACTTACAAAAAGGAAATAATCTTTAAAGTTAAAAAGAGCAAAAAACATAATTATATGTCTAAATATTGAAAATGAACTCCAAAAGTATTAAAATTGAGACTAAATTTTGATTTTTTTTATATTCATTTGCATATTATTCAGAATAAATTTGAATATTTTCAAACTTGTTCTCTAATATTTATATATTTGATTATATTTTTTTATATTTTGAATTTTTTGTTCGAATGAGTGTTACACCGTATCTCGATTACCCTTTTGAAAAGTCAAAAATATTTTAAATGACTTAAAATGAAGACGAAAATGGAGATTTAAATTATAGAATAATAAAATGCAAAAAAAAAAAAATAGTGCGAGGATGGATGAGAGAATGTGAAAGATGAAAGTAAAAATAATATCTACATATTTATGTAATAGTATCACTCTGGATTAGGGATTGTTTGGATTAATTTCAAACATCCCGAATTAGAAGAATTAGGGAAATTAAGGATTTAATTTTCCTAATTCTAATATTTGGTTACAACAATAATGTTTGGAATTGGGAAATTGACATTTTCAACAATTTCGAATAGTGACATTTGAATTCCTTTCACAAAAAAGTGAATTTCAAAATTTCGGTTCGAAATTACATGGGATCCGCATTTATTTGAGTGGATTAATAGACAATTTCTATATTTTTTTGGTTCAATCATTAACATTATTTTGAAAAAATAAACTAAATTTTTTTATTTAAAATCATATGAAAATTTTTTTCCTCTACTTATTATTTTTTTATATATTTTTGTAAATATTAATACCTATATATTATCAATTTCTAATTTAAAATATATTTTATTGATCGAACAAAAAGTTTAAAAAATATTTTTTTAACATAATTTTTTAAATAAATAAATAAATATTTTTTAACCACCAAATATAATTTATTATTTTATTTATAAAATATTTATTTTTATAAAAAAATATGAATAAAATAAAAAAATAATTTTATTTATTTGAAAATATTTAATTGTTATTTTCAATTCAAACTCCGAAATTTACAAAATTAACGGAATTAATATTTTTTAACTTTATTTTAAAATATATTTAATATCGAAATTTACAAATTCGATCAATTGTTTCTATTTTTCGGAATTCACTGAATTAATAATTCTCTTCATTCTACATCGAAATGGATCCGAACGGTCCATAATTTGCGAAATAAATGACTTGATAACTCGCCAGAAACGTTGAAATCAAACTCGGAGTGAACTTGCGGGTCTCAAACTGGATGCTCTTAGTAATATATTGAAATTGAGGGGTATTCCAAAAATTCACCTCCTTGTTGGATCCAAAGCGGCAACGATCTCACCGCCGGCGCTGAATTCTCTTTCTTCTCTCTCGCTCGTCGCTTCTCGTCTCGCCGTCGGAAAAAATGGTAATTTTCTTCCGAAATTCGCTTCATTTCTGGATCCATTCACAATGGAATGATCCAACCTCTTCGCTTTTTTAGATCTCCTTTTCCGGTGATTTCTGACGATGTGATTTGATGGCAGATCCGGTTCATTTTGCTCCAGAACCGGCAGGGCAAGACCCGGCTTGCCAAGTACTATGTCCCCCTCGAGGAATCCGAGAAGCACAAGGTCGAATTCGAGGTCTGATCTCTTTTCCCCTCTCTCACCCTTTCAATTTCCGATTTTTCCAATTTTTCTGCAAATTTTTTTTTGGTGGAAATCGGCTTTCGTATTGAACTAGGGTTTCGATTTTGTCCAGGTTCATCGGCTGGTGGTCAACAGAGATCCCAAATTCACCAACTTTGTTGAGGTGCGCAACTCCAGTGATCGGATATCCTTGTCAATTTTGCTGCTTATGTTAGTCTTCGTATATGAAGCCTTTTTACTTCTAAATTTCTAACTGTTGAGCTTACAATTGGATTAAATTTGGGTTTTTTCTTGCTAATTACTTCTTTCACTTGCCTTTTCTCTGTGCTTCATCTATTGAATTGGTATTTCTTACTTCATGCAGTTCCGCACCCACAAGGTCATTTACAGAAGATATGCAGGGCTGTTCTTCTCGTTGTGTGTTGATATCACTGACAATGAATTGGCATACTTAGAGTGCATACATTTATTTGTGGAGATATTGGATCACTTCTTTAGCAATGTCTGTGAGCTTGATTTGGTCTTCAATTTCCACAAGGTTTGTTGGTTATATGACTTCTTCTAAATTTCATGCTATGGTTGTTCTTTTAGTATTTAGTAATAATTGCTGTATGAATCTTTTTAATTTTCATGCTATTGCTGTTGGTTTAGTATTTAGCTGCTGACTGAATTTCATGGTAGTCTACAAACTTCTCTGGAGTGTGCTTGTTTCCTTTTAGCCTTGGTTTGTGACTGAAGGTGATCATTCTGTAGGACATTCTAATTTCTCAGCTCCCATACTACTCGGTGAATAATGCTTGACTGCTTGTCCATGCATGTAAGCACACAATTTCAGAGAGCTTCATAGATCTTTCTTGTACAAAATCCTTATTCTTTTCTGTTCAAGCTTCATATCACTATTACAAACCAACAAATTGCAATTCTGAAGTCATACAATAATAGCAATGCTGAATGGGGTTGGAGATGGTTGTCATCTTTTGTTATCATTAGTATCAATATATCTATGCACTGCATGTATATTTGATTGATCCGGCTTCTGTGTTTCTTCAAGATGCTGGGAATTTTGTCAGCTTTAACCAAATTTTTTTTGTGGATTTAGTAATTCTGGTTTTAATATGTTTTATGGACACAGAATTACCCAATTTATTGTAGAGTTAATTCTAACAATTTTAAGCTTTTTTAGGTAGAAACTTTCTACTTAGAACAGAGGCGATTGAAAAAAATGCCATCAAATCTTCTTCATACATTTCTTTGGACACTGGCTTCAAACATATCCTGTTTATCTATGGAAAAGTTTGTTTTTCTCCTGTCCACGATTGGTACTCGAATTTTGCATTCTTTGTTTCAGGCAATGTGCCCTTATTAAATCCTTATTTAAAAAGAAAAAAATTTTAGTGAATTAAACAGAAGATTGGCAGACTACTACCATTACTTGTTCTTCAGCAGCTGTGTTAATGCTCGTGAAACCATTAGCATGGGGGACATCATCTATTTGTTAGTTCCCCAAGTTTTAGTTAGCAACCTTTCTTGTGTGCATGAATTTTTTTTATGTAAAAATTTTCTTTTCCTTCTGTGAAGGTATATCTTATATTGGACGAGTTCATTCTTGCTGGAGAACTACAGGAAACAAGCAAGAGAGTAAGCCTCCACTCTCTCTCTCTCAACTCATATCATTGGACCCAGTAACTTTTTGGCTTATTGGCAGATTGACCCATGTTCCACTGTGCTAGTGTGAAATTAATATTTAGGCTGACAGTTTTATCTTTGTCTCTTAACTCATATCATTGGAACCAATAACTTATTTTGGCTTGTAGGATGATTAATCTGTGTTCTGATGTGCTATTCTGAAATTTACCTTTGGACTGACAGCTTTGTCTCTGCTGCACTCAGCCCTTCTTTTATTATCAAGATTAGCAAAAAGTAATGATGATCCATGCGTTGTTTCTGATAGGTTTTACAACAACTTGTTAGTCAAAACTTTATAGTATTGGTCACTAAAACTGTCGATATCTAGTTTTTATTGACACAATATTTGTGTGTATAATCATCAGGCAATAATTGAAAGAATGGGTGAACTGGAGAAGCAAGAATAGTGTGTGGTGGCTGAAGACTCTGGCTTACTCCACATGGCAAACATCTGAGATTGACATGTACCACTGCTAGTAGAAAATATATCAAAGATTAGTTTGTATGATTGAGTGAAAACAAAACTGCTACTTGAGCAAATTCTTTCTGAAGAAGTTTGTCGCTTACTGTAATCACTACTATACTCGGCTTTTTGCTGATTGTTAAACTTTTGTTTGCAATATTAAGGTCATTCATCATAGTCTCTCTAGATTAATATGTTTGTTCCTGTCTCTGTATTGGTATATGTAAATTATAACATTGAGAGAGATGTAAATGTGCATTTCAATGACTGGTCAAAGCATCTTTTTTGGATAGAAAACATTGTTATTAACGACCTCAATTGTTCTGCTCATTCACTTTGTCATCAGGTTCCCTTGTTGCTTATGTAGAAAGCTGTGACTTTTCCTGCATTAGTTGGCTACGTGAACACCCATCGATCCTCTCCAAATTGGATAATAAGATGGTCTGTTTGTCTATTTTCTTTGTCTCTTGTGCAGCCTGGTTGAGCCAGATTCTCTTGAACTAAGGCCTAATCCGAGACACATTTTTGAAGATGAATAGGAAGATTCCTCAACATTTAAAATCCATTTTGAATTCCCCAAGGCTGATATCTTGTTTCCTTGCTCTTTTTGTGACCATTTTGCTGATAGAAAAGGTGCACACAGAGATGAGGCTGCTGCTCTGTAAGTTTCAGAGGGAATGAAGGCTCTGGTGCTTGAGTTGTTGCTACTCTATAGCTTCTATCTTTCAGGCAAGACAATTGGATATATTTTCTCCTCTTTTTTCTTAGCTTTAATATTTTTTTTTTTCTTGTTTTGCATATTGTTATGACCATTTGGATCCCAATGGCAACATCACTGTGACATTTGATGTCTATCCATGGACTAAAGATGGCTATATGATGGCTATATAGTAAGCATCATCCAATTTTCTTTTAATCTTACATCATTGTAAACAAAATCATGATAACAAATCCATGCATAGGCAAGGGTTACAATACAGAACAAATACCAGTACTGGCACATCGAGGAGCCTGGGTGGGCACTGGGGGTGGAGCTGGGCTAAGGCAGAGGTGCATGAAGGGTGCCATCGCTGCGGACCAAGGCAACTGCTCCGACTTCAAGTCCCAAGTGCCATACTGCCGCAAGAAGGACCCCATCGTTGTCGACTTCATGCCTCGCTCATCACCAGAGAATCACAGATTCAATTGCTGCTGCAGTGTGCTGGCTTCCTTAGCCATTGACCCAGTCAACAGTGATTCAGGTTGCCGGAGGCCTGAGGAAAGAGCAGGTTTTCAGTAAGACCCAGTGACTCCTCTTTTAACTTATTCTTTTGGTTTTGGTCATTTTCATGCATATTATTCTCTAATATTTAAATATTTTACATGACCATTCTCATGAGCAATGTTTCTCCTCAGAGACACGGAAATCCGTGTGCACATTCTCGGCCTTCATGGCAAGCAAGATACCTGTCTGCTGTGTTTCACTGTCAACCTTCTACAACCCTGAGATCACGCCATCTCCAAAATGCAGCTGCGGCTGTCCAACCGTCAGTGACGTCCTGCCGCCATGTCTTGGGTGTGCCAGCCTCTTTTTCTCTTCTTCAATGCTAAGAGCATAGGCATATATATCAAGGTTTTACGTTTCGGCCGAAATCTTAATTTGGGTTTTGGTTAGGGTTTACTGCTCATCTTCACCAACGAGACTCGAGTGCGGGCGGGAGCACGCCGGGCTCACGCGCGCGCGGGCGGGAGCTCACCGGGCTCGCGCGCGAGGGTGGGAGCTCGCCGAGCGAGCGCGTGCCGGGGGGGGGCGGGGGGGGGGAGCTCTTGCCGACTTTGTGTCTGAGCCCGAGGGCCCCGCGCGCTCGTCGGTCTGCCGCCGCTCTCTAACTTATTTCGCGCTCTCACCGACTTGGCCCATACTTCCGTAAGCTAAGGTTGACCTTACACTGGGACCAGCGCTGTCGCCAATCTTGTTTCGATACTCTTGCCAGTTTCTGTCAGATACTGTTCACGTACATAATATTATTCATGTAACTGTTCATTATTTTTTAAAATTTTTAAACATATTATAATTTTTTAATTTGAAGTTAAAAAATAATTAAAATAAAGTTAAATTTTAGTCAAAATATAATTAATAAAAAAAATATTTTTGTTGAAACTGAAATAAAAATGATTTTGATCGAAACACGTTGATTTTTTTGTTCACGTGCATGCGTGCATGATTGTTCCATCGAAAGTAAAGCCCGAACAAAATTTGTGTCGGTCTTACCCACATGTGAATCGATGTCACGAGATTGTACAGGACTATTTGTTCTCGTATGTCTATAAATGTTCATCTAGATCGTTCAGGTATTGAATTCATAATTTTACATGCAGATGTTTTAAACTTAACTGATGATGATGATGATTAGTTGTATGACATTATAATTAATAAATTATGTTTGTGTCAATTATATTTTAATAATAAGTTAAATTTGTTTATGTTAATTTTTAATTTTTTAATTATATTCATATTATTTCTCATATATTTTTTTTAGTAATATATAAAAACAGTGGTTAACTACCAAAATTAATTTTTATTAATTAAAATAATATTTAATATTGTGATAAAATTAATTATAAATTTTTTCATAATTTTTAAATTTTTATAAAAAAAATTTCAAAATTTTATCGTATTTTTAATTTAAAGTTAAAGTACAATTAAAATATAGTCAAACTCTGGTCAACACACAATCTTAATATATACTGCATGTGATGCATTTTGCAGAGAAAGGGTGGTGAAGAGGCCATTGGAGAGGGAGTTGCAGCATGGAAACTACATGGGGTGCACAGAGCACGTGGTCGATCAGTGGTCACTAGCACGTGAAGTATCTACAGAGAGCAATGGAGGGTGAAGGTGACAGTTTCCAACTATGATTTCAAGAATTCCAACCGGAATTTGGTAATCTAGCACCCCAGTTTCAGCCAGCATTTACTTTCAGCTTCTACTCCACCGAGCTCCCAACTCTTTCTGGATTGAGTACTTCTTTCAATGATTTTGTGGTATTACAAGATATTGATACGTGCATTTTCCCATGGATTAGTAAGCATGGATGTCATGATGCAGATAGGCAGCCTTGTTCTGGGGCTTAGATTACTTCAACACAATGCTGTTTCGTGCAAATGAGCAGGCACCGGGCTTGGTGATGACAGAGGTGCTGGTGGACGACGACCCCAGCTTATTCACGCTGAGAGATCTCTCAGCTGTGCTTTTTCTCAGAGAATCTATTTTAATGTTGATAACTGCAAAATGCCATTGCGGACCAGTTTCCAGGACTTCCCAGCTATGCTTTCCTGCTGCCCAATTATATTTTTTGCCTTCGTTTCTTCTTGTTCTTTTCGTTGATTTCGTAGTTGAAATTTGTTTTGAGTTTGACAGTAACAACACAGTGTTGATGTTATGTAAAGCTTTGCTTTGGATGAGTTACAATTGATACATTTGTGTGTTTGTTTAAAATTTCATTATTTTCCTTTTGTTTTCCTGTCAATAAGTGAAATTTAAGTCAGTGAAATCTAGAGCTTAAAATCAAAGCCTGCATTTTAGTAGCAACATTCATTTATTTTATAAGAAAAAAGATCCCATGCTACCATTTCAAGACATTATAGTTATTGTGAAATTCACAAAAGATCGTGTACAACAATATGTACATATTCACAATCATCGCAGTATGAATTGGAAACAAACCAATTTTGACTGATCATCCAACAAATCACACAACTTTGGTGAAAGTTCAATCACGCCATTCATAGCAACGATAAAGATGAAAATTTTCTCATATGTTGCGTCTCAACAAACTCTTGTGCACAAGAAACACTTCATGATCAGCATATTTTCATGAAAGGCCAAGCTGCGATGGGACTCAATGATTCCCTCGAATTCTCCAGTTCCAAGTTACCACAATTATCTACAATTTCTGTGGATTCTGGACACCTGGGCTGGGAAGATTGCTCATACTTGCAGTCCGTAGGAGCCTGCGAAACTCAGACAGACTAATCTTACCATCCTTGTCAATGTCAGCCTCCTCTAGAAGCGGGACAATAGATCCTCTCAACCCTGTGTGCTGCACAGCAACAAATGGTTCTCGTTTTTCATAATTTTTTTCCCAAAAACAAGAAAACAAGTGATATTCATAGCAAAGGAATTTACCATTCTGAGTTCATCAGGTGTGATGTATCCATCCTTGTCAACATCAAATTTCTCAAATGCTGCTTGAGAACGTAGGTTCCACTTTGCAGAGTCATGTTCCTCCAACTGATGAACATGTAGAGTTGCTGCAACAAACTCAGGAAAATCAACAAACCCATCTGTGTTGGTGTCGATCTGTTTCATTCAGTAATACAGATGTTAGGGTCTCAAAATGATTTAGTTTGTGAATACAGAACTAATATTTAGAAAGTAGTTTGTTTTCATCAGTCAAAAGAAGTAGAAATTGATTTGCAAAAGATTTTAATGGAACAGAAAATGTAATTGAAGAAAATAGAACTAAAACTAATGTATAGTGGCTGACCGCTTGAAGAATCTCTACTACACGCGGTTCCCTCATTCTCCAAGGAATATCTTTTGCTAGAGCCTGAACATCATCAGAGAATTATAACTGAAATGGAACTTGACACAAGAAAAAGTGGATAGAATACACCAAAAAGTATTTTAATCAAGAAAATTAGAACTCAACCACAGGTGAAATATGTAATGATGCAGCGAATACATGCAACCTCATTTTAGATGGTGAGCAATCAGAAAAAAGATACTTACTTGTCTCATTTCTTCAAGGCTAATTGAGCCATTCTTATCTACATCAATTGCATCAAACTGGTCATGAAGATCAGCCAGCTCCTTGTCATCTAGTGTACTTGCCAATGCCTGCAGAGGCCATTCAGTAACCTCTTATTGTTCATAGAACTCTCTGAAGCAACAGACTTAAGAAATTACTATGGCCACAGGTCATTCGGAAAGCAATAAGAATTGCATACCCTGAGAGCAAACTGCTTGAAACGGCTATATTTCACAAACTGACGCATGTTCGACAGGACAGATATATCTATGGGGATCTCTGATGCATCTCCTCCTTCTCTCACCCATGGGTGTGCTTTTAGAAAAAAAAACATCGTCCATGAAGCACTTGAATAAGATAAGCTTTAGGAAACAATGAACTAGTGAGATGAGAAAACATCATGCTAATATATTCTAAGATTAACATCAAGCTAATATATTCTAAGATTGCTATTCAGCATGATACATATGCAAGAGTCGCACTATTCTAGTGACCATCAACTGTAGCATGCATCTAAGAAGCATTCCTTAGCACTAGGTGAAACCAAACTGAACCAAAAACGTACATAGAGCTTGAGCAGCAGTCAATCTTGCTCGAGGATCTTTTACAAGTAACTTCTGAACAAAATCCTTGGCACTGTCACTGATGCTTGGCCAGGGCTTTCGGCGAAAATCAGGCTTATTTTTAAGGACCTAAAGCAGAGCAACAGAAAAAGATGCTTATTCCTATGTTCCAAAAACTATGAAAAATAAAACCAGAAAATTTTTATATATTTCATGTGCTTGGATCCATATCTTTGTCAATGCATTCAAATAGTGTAAGAGAACTTCTCTAGTTGTGATGCTAAGTCAATCACCACAATCAAAAGCAAAATATATTATTACAGAGTTTTCAACGAACACCAAACCTCAATCGTGCAATGCAAGCAGCTTTTAAGAACTAAAACATCATTTGATTTATAACTATAATTTGTCCAAACCATGCAAAAAGTCTCACTAGCTGCATAAATCATTGTCTAGATTGGATTTTTGCACTAGTTCCAGTATGTAGCATGATTGTGAACTGTCAAAGACTTCTAAATTCAAGCAAATTAGTCTCATTATTGAATAACCTTATCATTTTTGCAACCTCCTTAACACTTGTACCTTTTCATGACTGCACATTCACTCATTTATATATCAAATTTCTCCTACTATGTACTTTCCTAGCCAAGTCATATCCAACACGTTTGCCAGAATAAGCACTACATGATAAGCTCTACATGATAACATTCTGTAAGAAAGGATTCAACAAGCAGCAAGTATGGTAAAAAAAAACTAAAACATAAGCATCAAAATAAGAGAAATACAGACATGCTAAAAAATACAAAATTTAGAGATATCATCTCATATGCATTATACCTCCTTGAAGATTCCGTCCTCAGTTCTGTTCCAAAAAGGACGCCTTCCACAAAGTAAAATGTAGGTTATGACGCCTATGCTCCAAACATCTGACTCAGGCCCTGATTTGCGTTTCAACACTTCTGGAGCAACATAATAGGCACTGCCAACAATATCACGGAATTTCTTCCCTGCACCATGCCATTTCACCCCTCAAATATGAACAGAACTTAAACCAATTCCTTTGATGCCAGTTTAGTCGCTTGTTCCACATGAAGTACACCTCAACATGAGAAATCACAATAACAAAGCAAGCTCAAAGTCACATGGATACCTGGCTTGATAAAATCTGAGAGGCCAAAGTCTGTTGCCTTGAGTGGTGAATCTTCTTTGGTTGATTTGAAAAGGAAATTCTGTAAAAATACAACATGTTGATACTCTATCAACTTAATTCCACATATTATTAGATTTTCAATAGCCCATGCTAGTCTTTTACCTCAGGCTTCATATCTCGATGTACCAAACCATGCAAATGGCATTCAGCTGCAACTTTGAGCATTTGTCTGACAACAATGGCAGCATCTTTTTCACTGTAACGGCTATCCTTTCTAATAAGAGAAAACCATACATTCAGTTTGTATAATCCAAAACTAGGCCCTAAAAGAGAAGGCATTGTAAAACAATATGAGCACAGCATATTAGATCATATTCCCATGTTTAAGGGAAAGATCAGATGAAAAATTAAAAGCAACAAAACATATTAACAACTGAATGTCTTACTTGGCTAATATACGATCCAGCAGTTCACCACCTTCGCACAATCTGATTAGAAAAGGACAAAGATGGTGTGAATAACTGTCCCAGCCCCAGGAAGACAAATTATGACAAATTAGTGCAAGGGATCCCATTTATCTCGCACATACAGCTTAATAAAAATAAAGTGGAGAAGGCTGAGCTCAAACTAGTAAAATCATATTGATTCTTAAATGTCTTCTCAGGCATCAATTCAATTTTTCTGGGTGCAAATATCTATGAGTTAGGATCAAATAGTAAATTATTTTTAACTTGCAACTTACAATGTATGAATATTTCTTGAAGTATTGTATTATAGTTGTTCTCATCCTTAAGAATCTGTCTTATTCAAAATGTTGAACTTGTGCTGAAGTTATTTGTATGAAATTGACATAGATATGGAAAAAAAAGTGTTTTAAAAGAAAAAAAATCTTTAAAGCAAGAAATGCACATATGCAGATGCCCCAAGCTCAAACACAAATTGTACATTATGATAGTAATTAAGGTTTTATAGAGCTAACAAACACACTGGAAAAATAATAAAATAGTGACAATAGTCTAGAATGTTCATGTTTTCCTAACAGACACAAACATAAATTGCCTTTTTGATGGTTCAAAAACAACATTGTGCTATTTCAGTCAACAAAGAAAACTGTGATTAAAAAAATGTGGTGAAAACAACAAAATACTATGTGGAAATAAAAAGGCAATAAGTAATAACCTTTCAATGTGAGACTTATATTAGATGCAATGCATACATCAACACCATCAGGAAGTGTATGAAAACTTACTCCATGACAATGTACACAAATGAGTCATTTTCAAAGGCATTATGGAAGTGTACAACATTCTCATGGCCTTTCAGTTGTTGCAGTATCTTAACTTCCCGTTTAACATCATCAACGGCAATTGGAAGGACCATCTACCACAAATATCAATTTATATAGGGAATTAACATAGGAGCAATATTTTATCCTTAGAATTTCCACAGGCAAATTGAAACAGAAACTTGGACAAACAAAAAGTTAGCAAGCATTATAAGCTAAATGTGTGTTCTACTACTTGGAAGAAAAATGAGCATGCACATTTCAGAGGAAAAAAAATCTGATTTCAATGATTCACTCGTTCTCCCAATTTGACATCACAGACATAAGTTGATAATAACTATTCATGAGGCAAAAATCCTGCAAGCAAGGTTGCATTTTTTTTTCTTATTCCTACTTAGTGCGCAATAACTCAATCAGAGGTTATATTGTTCTTTGGCTAAAAAGTTCAGAGATCTCATCCCATCTAGTGCCCAGGAATAGCAAGCTCACAAAATACACATAGTAACCACATTATGACATGAGTAGAACCATAGAAATCACCAAAGATTATTCTTTTCTTTGGTCGACTATAATTTTGGAGGAACAAAGCCTGTGGTGGCATCATTTTTTTTAAAAAAAGATCTAATGTTCGACTTTTAAAAAATTTAACATTAGCTCCCATATAAATCGCTATCTAATTTAACTTGAATGTTTTGCAATCTATCGCTAGAAGTGCTCTGATGATCAAAACGAGAGCAGAAATGGAAATTTTCCTTCAAAATCTCAATGGACCATAAAAGTAGATGATAAATACCAAGAATTCAACTGAAGCATCTGGGGAAAAACACCAAATATATCATGTTCAAACAAAAAAAAATCACAACTTCGATCTATGGGCAACCACGGCCCAATTACAATTACAAATACAAAATTCAGGTATAAGTTCACGTCATAAATCAAGAGAATCCAATTTAAAAATCAACAAAAAACCCAACAAGAATAAATTCTTTTTGAATATAAAACCCACATAAATCAAAACGAGCAAAAAAAATAGCATCAAAGATCCAACCTTTCTCCGAATTACCTTATTCTTATCAATCCTCTTCACCGCCACCCGGTTGCCATTGGCCTTATCCGTGGCAACGAAGGTGTACCCGAACTGGCCGTGCCCCAGGAGCTTCCCCACGGCATATCTGCTCTCGAAATCCTTGGCGTACCCGAAATCGGCTCTCTTCCCGCACGGCACCGCTCCGCTTGGCGGCCGCCGTGGCGCCTCCCTAGCTTTCGCCTGGTCCCGGTTGCTGCTGTTGGCGCCGCTGACCTTATTCCTGGGGTTGGAGTAGCATATCCCCATCCCTAGTCCACTGCTCTTCCTGGAAAATGAGGGGAATATCACAGATTCATCATCTCCTTCCAAGATACGAACAGGAATGCAGATGGCGAAGAAGGCGAGGAAGAAAGAAGAAGAAGTTGTAAAAGAAGAAGAATTTGGCTTCCCGTTTTTTAATTTGCAAGGAAATGGTGGGTGCTTTTGAAAATTTGCAGGAAACCCACCTTCGCGGCTCTTTTTTTTTCTGCGATTTTTTTATTGGTAATGTGGGATTTAACTGGGGAAAAAAGAGAAATGCAAAAGAATTCTCTTTTACTTTTCGATTGGATTTTTCAGCCTCGATGATCTTTTATCCCCAAATTTTCTTCCCTTAATAGTTTGGGCCCGGCTCGGGCCAGCCTTTGGCGCGAACAACCTCAATCCTCTGGATGGATAGTTTATATCAAAACTAAATCAGGGCAAGCTTGGTTCGTTGAAGATAACCTAGAATAACAAAATCAAACGGGCCCAGGGTCGGCCCTATCCAAGTTATTCCAAATTTGAGAAAATGGAAATATGATCATGTATCTCCTTAATATTTTGGGAAAGTTTCTTTTTAGTCCCTCAAAAAACTTTTATCAGTCCCTCGTGGAGGACCTGTCGTCCGAAGTCTTGGGGTGGGGGAGGACCAGGCCTGGAGGTCATCAATCATCTTGCGACACTCGTCAAGGGTGCAAGCCTAATCACCGAGGAAGAGGAACACGTCCACCAGCTCGTGGGCGGATATCCGCCCGTCCCTGTTGGCGTCGAACACCTTGAAAGCATCGTGGAGGTCGTCGACGTTGGGGGCACAGGCGACATCAGCCTCATCGAGAATGAGGGAGATCTCCTCATCCGAGGGCGAATCCAAGCCGAGCCGGTGCAACATGACGTCGAGCTCGCTCCACGTAATCTTCGGGGAGGAGGCGAGGATGGATCTCGGGTCGGAGCCCGGTGAAGCAAATCTTCCGATGAGGAGGAGGAGGCGCCGGTGTCACTGTAGGAGATTCAGTGGGCTTTGGGATCTGGCATGCTTGCAAGAGAGCTTCTTCTCGACGGAGGCAAAGAGAAAGGAGATGATGAGCTCCATGGTTGGAGATTTTGGCGAAAGGAGGAGGGGGGTTCGTCGGCGGGAGGGGGCCGAGCAGGGTTTCGCCCACGGGAAGGGCGCCGACGAACCGAGGGGCAAGCCGGCTGGCAGCCACGTGCGTTGGAGGGCGCTTACGACGAACAAAAAGCTGATAAGAAATTTTAGGGGGCCAAAAAAAATAAAAAATCTGTTAGGCTGATAAAAAATTAAAATTTATTTTGAGAGACTGATAAGAAAATATGTTTAAATTTTTTATGAATTTATATTGTTTTTTCCATGGAAACAAAATTTTGTTTGAAATATGCTGCATAGCGGCCAATTTGACAAATTTCTTTTTTTATTGCCTCGTCATTTACTAGATAATCAATAGAGATGCGCACAGTAATTTGAAAACAATGTTTAATTTAGTGCATAATTACATTTAGTAATTAACTAAACCAATCCAAAACAGTCATTATGAACACGCAGACTGCTCATTGTGAAGAATATTTAGAAAGAAATCAAACAAGATCTGCATATTCACTGTAATTGGAGAGTACAGGTTCCTGAACATTTCCCGAACATAAAAAGCTTGCCATTCATGAAACAGCTACCAACCAACTGCTGGCATTAGGGCCACACTGAGATCATATAATTTCATAATCCGCAGGCCAGCCTGTTCCGCTGGTGTAAACATGAAGCACAGTGGTATAACATTCACCCAGTTGTAATGTGCATGCTGGCAAAGTAAAGAAACCATTATCTTTCTCTTCTTTTCTTCCCCGATTGGAATGACAGAATCAAAATTTTTCAGTTTGACAGATTGCTTCAAATGCAACCCCCGTGATCTCATCTTGCTACAGAAATACAAGGCCTTGAGCCTGCTAATAATATTCTACACTGCTGATGACTGCAAATGAAAGGCTGATCAATATTAAATAACCGATTCCCCACTCCACAAAGAAGCAGGTTGGTGGCAATCAGAAGTTATCAAGTCTCTAGTTTGCTGCCAATATTGAATGAGGACAAAAACTAGCAACCCTTTTTAGTAACTTGAACTTCACCGAAACCACTAAGTTAAAGATTTAAGATAGGGACTGGGTGGAGGTGTGAATGTAATTCCGGCAAAATCATTGAGAAGGCCGACTAGACGTGGAGTCCATCAAACGGAAACCTTTTGTCTCTTTCTCTTTGACAAAACAAAGTCGTCGTCATCCTCAGCTGCATCTGAACTGTCGTCTCTTGTCTTCTGCTTCTGCTTGGTCACGGTTTTTGTGGCTACTTGGTCTCCTTTTTTAACAGAAACGATAGAGGTTTTCCTAACAGACACCACCTTTATTGGTGAACTAAGCTTCTGGTGCTGGCTTTTCTTTAGCTTCTGCTCATGGATTTTCTTGGCTTCATCAGCAGGTAGCAAACCCCATTCCATCAACCTACAAGACAAGGAAAAATTCCGGAATTCACTTTCTGCACAGGAAATAATAATAGACAGTAATGACGGAGGCCAACTATAAGATGATTGGAAGAAGATAACTTAAAATTTTCTGCTGTAACTGTACAGAAGAAACCTTAAGAATATCTGGATGTGTTATTAGAAACCTTAAGAATACTTAGATGTGTTATTATCCTGTTCTATAAGTAATGGTTTTCAACCTAGGTATATAGATGATTAAAGAAGTTATTAGGAATGGAAGATTGAATTAAAAAGCCAGGATTGAAAATCAAAGCATCAATCTCTGAATTGATTAATATCTAAAGTAGGAGTTGCAGTCGAAAATATGATTTTGACCATGAATTGGTATCACTACCAATATTGGATGTGGTATGACGTTAGCCTTTGCAAATTTCAATGACATAATGAACGTAAGTTCATAATCAGATCCAACAAAGGCAACAGGTACATGTATACTGGATAAGAACAGAGAATCAAATTGGCTCAAGGGTGTGATCCATTTCAGACTCCAGACAAATAGGAAATGGGTTACATTTAGACATGACCCACACATTGTAATGATCAAATCAAGTCCAAAAACACAACAGACCCATGTTTGATGGATGAGCAGATGCTTGTCCAGCTGTCTGTATTTATCTTTAACTAGAGTTGCACTAAGGATATGGGCAGCATTGCAATCACCATGAATTTGTTTTGGACTATCATTTCAGCTTCATTTCATAATCAGAATGTGTCAAGATTGGGTGGGCATACTTCAGAGTAAATTGTATTCATACTATTCATACAGCCTCATCTCACAATCAGAATATGTTGGGACTTGACATTTGGTAGGGACTTTGGAGGGCAGAAATTTTACGGTGTTGAATTTATGGCTCACTCAAACATTTCATCTTAGCTTATTGGAAAATCATCTTTTCAGTATGCTCAATCTCAGTAACTTTTTTATCTGTATGATTTTGAAAGTTCAAACCAAAAAAACATCAATGAGCACTCAAACCTAAATTACACAATATTTCTACCAATATGATTGCCAAAACAATTTTCAAAAAATGAAAAAAAAGAAGAGTATGAAAATATGTACTGGTACAATTCGGCAGCATGTCTCTCTATAGCCACAATTATATTTGCCTAACCATTCCATTTGTTTGCATTATCGAAGTAATGGAGAAGGGAAAAGGATGGACAACATTATCAGAAGAATAATGCTAGTGAGAAAACTGGAACTTCTTTCTTTTGCAAAAAGGAAATATACAACCCTCTCTAACAACATTGTTATAGAAAACAGAAAACAGAAGACTGTTAGGACAACAGGGAAGAGGATAGGAGCTACCAATCTGACAGTGTGTACGAATTCCGTCTAACCTTTAACTGTGCCCATAATTCATACTAAAGGGAGCTTCTGTCTGTTGTTATTGTGCCAAACTAGCTATGGTACAGTAGCATTGTGGAGTTGACAATCAGCCTAACTTTGCAAAATTGATGATCGCAAAGACATATACTGAACCTCCTTAATGACCATAACTAGTGACAAAACAAGAGGGAGTATCCAATCACACAGAAAAAAAAAACAAATTAATAATAACTCACCAAAATGCAGCCATTTCACTGCCAGGTACTTGCTGGTGCAGTGTCCCATAAAAAATCCTCAATGGATCTCTCTACAAAAGAAAACATAAAAGGGAAACCACCACTGATCAGCAAAAACTGAAATCATTATCTTTTTAGAACTGAATAAAAGAAAAAACAATGCATACTTCCTCTGGAGGGTCATGCTTCTGTCCAGGTAAATCATAGACCTTCCTTTCCTTCTTGTCCTTCCCTTGATTAGCCCCAGCCTTGTTTGCCTTTGCTGCTGCATTCCCTTTTTTCTTCTCGTCTTCCATCCTCACCCTTTTTTTCTTCCTCTTCCCCTTTAAACAATATAAAAAACTTCAAAACGAAGCTTATACAAGGCAGAAACGGATAATGCAGCACAAATTAAAAGCTCATTTGTAGAAAATTGCAATTAGGAACAGGCATTCACTTCCTCCTCTTCCCACTCCTCAGCTTCTTCTTTTTTCACTTTAGATGTCTTGGCATTACTCTTCCCAGCTTCTTTCATCTGTTTCTTTGACTTTGTCAAAGAAATCAAGAAACAAATGACCATTAGAGTCATTGAAACAAGGACCTGTCCATTAAGAAACACAAAGCCCGCTAACTACATCCTTAGCAACAGAGAAGAAACAGACCTTCGGCTCTTCCTCTACGGAGTTCTCACTCTCTTCTTTCTTCACTTTAGTCGGCTTGGCATCAATCTTCCTAGTTTCTCTTGTTTGCTTCTTTGGCTTCATCAGAAAAGCAAACAAACAATATAAGACTCATTGATAAAGAGTATCCACTTACAAGTAAAGAAACACAAAACCAGTCAACGCAGAATCGAAAAATTGCAGAAAAACGAAAGATTTATCTCCAAAACAAGAAGCTTACACATAGGAAAAAATGTTCAAATGGCGGAAAGCTAAATACAGTGCAAACTACGTTAGAAGCGAAGAAATCCAAGCATTCATGCAAAGAAATAGGAGAAAACCCTGGATGTACCTTGAATGATGACTCCTCAACAAACTAAAAAAGAAATTTGATAGCTTGCAAATAAATCAATGGATGAGAATTACATTGCTAGATGTCTCTTCGTATTCCTCTTCCTTCACTTTCGGTGGCTTCCCGCTGCCTTTTCCTGTCGCCTTGTTCTGAGTTTTCCCCGCCATTGACCATAAAATCACAATGAGCATCACATCACACCGAACCAATAGAGAGGGGAAAAACTTCGTTTTACCAAAAAGAAAGGTATCAAACCTTCAGGGGTTTGTCATCTTCGCCACTATCGGCCACTTCGTTCTTGGATTTCGAAGCATTCCCGACGATTCGCTTCTTCATCTTGGACATCGCGAGAAGGCGGTTGTCCTTGTCGTCCTCCTCCTCCTTCACCATATCTTTCTTCTTCGGGAGCTTCAGATTCGGAGCAGCGGTGACGGGGCCGTCGTAGTCCTTGCCGTCGTCCTCCTCCTCTTCCTTCTCGCCAGGCTTCTCCTTCTCCGCCGTTGAAGCTAAAAAAGGTTTTTCGCGAATTGAGCGAGTTCAAAAGAAAGGATGGAAATATTTCTATATTCACCGTCAGATTTAGATCTAACGGTTAAAGAAGAATCCATCTAGGATCAGGTTTCATCCTAGGGCTGGGCTAGACAAATTGATCGGTTTCAGATCTGGTTTAGGTTTTGGTTCGAACCTGATTAGCTGGTGTCTCTATAAGACGTCCGCCCGCCTTCTCCCGCAGCTTGTTCTCATCCTTGAACCACCAACACGCGCGAGACATATCCGCCTCCGCCATGGCCGGACCTCGCCCGCCTCCCCGCTCAGTCCGCTTCCTCGCCGAAGCTTGAGCCATTTTCCGCGCCACCGCTATGCTTTCCCTCGCTCCTGCTCCGATGGCTGCCCTCCCTGCGCCATCCGTCACCGCGAAGTGCTCTCACAGCACGAAACGAAGTCCTCTCCGGCGATCCATTTCCAAGCCCTTCCCTAATTTTGAATCTCCCTGGAGGAGGATTTTTTCGAATGCTGCTCGTTATCGTGACTCTTGTCTGTTATTTCTGATTGTTCCGTGATTTTCTCCGGGATTTTAAATGTCCATTCGTTAATTCAGATGATGTTCACCCTCCTGTTGTCTGAATTTTGGTTTCTTCACCTGCAGAGGCTATTATCACTAGCTAGACAACCAGAATTGCTCCTTGGATGCAAAGATGATTTGAGGTACTGATGTTTCTTTGTTGTAACATGATGTGTTCCTGTGCTTAATGTTGTAGCCACTGAATGTTGGATTCGATCTGATAATCATTTGCATGATGTAACAGCATAACAACTTTAAGTTGATTTTTTTGTGAATTAGGAGACTTGCATATGGAGTTATAGAATTCATCATGGTCACATTATTGTCATTTGAGAAGCTGGTAATGAATTTCTATTTAATGCCTAATAGTTAAAGTGATGTGAGACTCAAAATTAGCCTGCCAATCTTTCTACATGAGAGGTTTTTTTTCCTCAGAATTTTGCATGTAGCAAGAATGTGCCCAGGAGAAGACAATTGTGAAACAGGATATTGCTGATTGTTACTAGTTAGGAGGCATGCAAAAAGACCCAAGATGCTTTAGTTCTATCTTAAGCATTGTGTTGGAGCTCAAACCTGTTTGGGAGATTCTTTTTAGCTAAAAAGTCTAAATAGGCTTTCCAAGAGCCCTTCTTGGTTAATGTTACTTTTTTCTTTTTGTTTAATGTTAGGTAGGAGGAGAAAAAAGGTAAATTAGGCACCTGGAAACAAGATACCAAAGGTGCTTCAACTCTGATTTCCCCTGTTAGAGGTGCCATACTGAAACTCTAACTCCCAAAGTAGACAAGCATCCTCTACTTTTCTTGTAGAAACTGAGTCATATGCCATTGGTTAAGTTTCCTGCATACTAATCTCAGTTATGTTTTACCTTGATGAATCATGACAATGTGTGATCATATATTTTATTTCTGAGAACACAGTACGTATTGCTTTATATAATACTTACTTGCAACTGTTAAAATATGTTTTCTGTTCCCATTCTTTATATGTACATTCAGTAATTTGTTGTGTTCATTGACTTTATAATTTTGTTGTAGAGGCAGGCGGACTGTAGATAAGCGAGGAGAAAAGAGGAGCTTGATTCAGAAATACCAGGATGGTAAGAAATATAATTCCTATCATATGAAATCCTCGTCACCATAGCTTTTTTACCTTCATATTGAAGGTCACTTTCTTTGGCATTTCAAAATGGAATATGTTTCTTCATTTCTGTTTTTGCATATTGTGCATTTTGTCTCTAAAGTTATCTTCATTCATTCTCATGGTAAAATGGATATACCTCTGCATCTAAAGAATAAGCAGTATTGTTGGGCTCAACTCCTGAAGTTACAGATGCTACATGAGAGCTAAAAAGAATACTTGGATTCTTGCAAGTCTGTGCTGTAACTTTTTAAGCTAGTTGCAAACAAGCACAAACACATGGACTGAGTCAAAAAAACATAAATTGTGGACCAACTAATTTAAGTTTTCTTCTTCATCCGTTCACTTACAGTCTGTCAGCTCTATTGTGAAATTTAAATTTTTCTAGGACTTTTAAGTACCAAGTGCCAATTCTTCATATTTAATGTCATTGCCATGGCATAGTTTGGTGTGTATTTTGACTTTCCTTTTTCATGAGTTTTCTCCTTTTCCCTGCCATTTGACTTTGTCCACAGTATTGCAAATCAATATCTTGTGCTTGCTGCGGAGTCTGTGGAGTGCACATAATTTAGTGAAGGTGGAACTGAATGTAGCAATTTGTGGCTTCAACTGTGTGCAGTTTCATGCAGATTGACCTCATGGTTAAGTTTCATTCAGGTGGCTCAGTCAAGCGAAGGAGTGAGGATGAACATGGTTTATGAGATCGGGGAGCTATTTGAGTTGGGAATGCAACTTTCTTAATTGCTCATCCTATTGGGTTTGCTTGGGCTTGGTTCCTTTCTTGTCATTCGTCAGGTTTTGTCAGGTGTTGGTTCGTCGAGGGCTTGACCTTTCTGCAAAGGAATTACAGGATGGAAACTCATTTTTTGCCTTCCGTTTTTCTTTAAATTTTATATTCATGCTTTTAAAATATATGGTACAACATAAGGCCAAATTGGCACTTCCCTAGAAAAACACAACATAATATTTAGTGGAGCACACAATTGTTTTGTTGTCACAAAAAGGACAATCGTTAGGAGTAATATGAAATTATCTGTTTTACATTATATTGTTGTTTCTTTGATATGACACTGTTCTATAATTAGTTGCAGAAAATCAAATATTTTGTTCATTAAGGACAGAAAGATGTCTTGGGCTTTTGGCTACCTTAGAGAAGTCATAGAGGCATGGTGACCAATTAGCTTTACCTGTTCATGGCTTGGTTCCAAATCCCAAATCCCATCTTCTTTAAGATATTTACATTGATTTTCCTTCTCTAAAAATCATGCTACACTAGAAATAGTTCTTTTTACCTTGCACAAGTAGTAAAGCTTTATGGATTGTTGCAGTCTGTATCAGATGCTGATCTTCCTTTTTTATGCCTTTCAAATCTGCCTCTTCAGGGGCAAGTTCGAAGTGGTGATGCTTGTGCTGCAGAATATTTTGAACTTGGTGCTGGTATGCTGAGAAGAAAATTCTACCCAGCAGCTAGTAAATATTTACTACAAGCTATTGAGAAATGGGGTGGAGATGAGCAAGCTCTCGCTCAGGTATTAGGTGCACTTCCCTATTCTCGTTCTTTTGTATTATACTAACTAATTTCCTCCTCTTAGACCTGAAATTCAATTAGCACCAAGCCATTCTTAGTCATCTTAAATCATCTAGAAAATGGATAGGCAGACTTTTTCTTTATTCTTCTACAAGCTTGTGTTTTGTGGTTTAATTGGTATAGGTCTCTAGTTCTATCACCATTCAGTAACAAAATTTCACTGAACAATTGCAGTGTCAAAGATTGGAAGTCAGTGTATAATTAACTGATGGATCTTATTCAGGATAAATAACAATGATAGGGAAGGTTCTTTCCAAATCAGCATTACTGTAAATCTTTTCTCCAAAATAATGTATTGTCGCCTAGAGATACTGCTAGTCGATGTTTCTGAACTTCACTTTTATCAGCTCCTCCAGGGAGCCTTTTATTGCACAAGCATAATAGCTGTCACTGTGTCAAAAGAATAATTGATAGTATGACACAAAATTTATTTTTTTAATAGTATTTGTATCTCTTCCTGTCTAGTTTTCAGTCAGCAATGTGCCTGGCTGGATGTAGGAATCAAGCCTATGGGAGTCTGGATGCCTTGTAAATAAGATAAATATCTCTAAGATATAATTGTGCTCTTGTAGATTCAGAGCTCACTTCCTATTCATCTTTATGTTTTAGATTAGAAATTGTTTCCCAGGTTAGGATTCACCCTTTTAATAATGAAAATAATTTATATGCTGAACTGAAATCTGAATTGGAATATTTTAGGTTTGAAGTTTTTAGTTTCCAAAATTGGGTACAGACTGCAACCTGGAATGAATTTTTGAGACTCTGCTAAATCAGAACAAAACCATCTGTACGGTGTGTTTCAGATTCATCAACTTATTCTCTGTGGCATGATGTTCTTGACTCTTAGATTTACCAGCTACTATGGCATTGGACGTTTGTGCTAGCAGTTCAATGAACTATTCTTTTCTCAATGTCCAGGTCTATAATGCTCTTGGTGTCAGCTATGTCCGAGACAGCAAACTTGACAAGGGGATCACACAATTCGAGAAGGCTGTGAAGCTTCAGGCTGGGTAGGTAACAGCATGGAACAATCTGAGAGACCCATATGAGAAAAAGAAAGATTGGAGAGCTGCTCTGAAGGGCATTCGGGGAGGTACTCCTCTTTGACCCTAATAATAAGGTAGCTCGACCACGGCGGGATGCCCTCAGAGACTGCATCCAGTTGTACAAGGGAGTCCCTTGAAAATCAGAGGATCGGTGAACACACTGCTACTTCGGTCCTAGTGTGATCACATTGTGCATTTTGTACTTTTTAGCTGGCACACCTTTAGAAATTTTTTAACTTCTCCATAAAACTATTGTTCCTGAAACTTTCACATGGATGAGTGATGATGCTGCTCTGCATTTCATTGGCAGCTTGGAAGTCAAAATGTTTGGTATGAAAATGATGTAGATTTTCTGAATTCTACTCGCGCTTGCATAGCTCTTTCCTCAAATTTGTATGTCCTCGTGAAGCCCTACAAATTAGGAAAACCTCAACGTTACGTATCATTTGTATATGGATTGTCTGACTCAACGCACGTGCTTTGAATCTGTGATGTCTGCTGTTATTTTTGTTCTTAATGCGCCACTAACAACAGTCTGATCGCACGATCTCATTATTCAATAGTCCTTCCAATCGATACCCTGTGACTCGCTAATCAATGGCTAAGGTTCACTGCAACTGTAAACTCCAATTCAGCTCGCATGAGGAGAGATTGATCGCTCTTTTATAAGCCAAGATCCTCTCGACTTTCTCTCGAGTGCGAAAATTGCATCATCTCGTTGTAGGAGGTCACGATCATGGATGCGTCTAATCTTCAACGACGACACCCATTGTTCATAAGATAATGAGCATTTAGATTTGGTCAATGTTAATTAGATTACGACATTAGAAAGAAGACAGAAGACGTGCGGACAAAATCTCTGTATTCGCATTGGTGGCTTATGCTCTTTCTCCGCTGCTTGCGACGAGCACAATAGCGACAGAGATGTCCAAAAATATTGTCGTCTAGTCGGACGAGAGCACGAGTGACGCTGTTAGCTTCCATCAACGAGCTATATACAAACAGCAGCGTCGGTGATTACTAGGTCAAGTTAAGTGTTCATTTATTCATTTGATTTGTTATAATTACTCAATTTATACTAAACAAAGAAATAAAAAAACAAGGTAAATTCCTGATGGAAGAACATCAGCGACCAAGGTGCAAAGCCTTGGATAAAGGTTCATACTACTCAACCTAGGGTTTCTAACCTGCCACAGAAGGGTGAAAAAAAAAAAGCCCATGCCGTAATCGAATAAAGCTGGAAGAAAGACAGTGAAAGGTAAAAAAGAAAATAAAAAGCGAAAATATAAAAAATAAAAGAAAGGATGGAAAGAAGGGAATAGCATATAACTATATATAACTTCTTCCAATTTTAAAATTGTACACTTTTTTGGGTTACAGCTTATTTTGTAAAAACACCCTCTAATTTAAATTTATTTTCATCAACCAAATATTCGGAGAAACTTTTTTATGTTATTAAAAATCGATGTGAAATGTCTGAATTGTCCTCTGTCTTCCTTTGCCGATCTGCTCTCCTGCTCTTCTTATTTGATTTGTTCTTCTTCTCTCCGATCTACGCTCTCTGTAGGGTTGATATGACGAAAAGAGTGAAGATAGATCATGTAGGTGGCGCCGAGCTCGGCGCGACATCTTAGGAGTTGCTTCATCAACCTTCTTCGCTCCTTGCACCGCTATAGAGTCTTCATTCTCCGCCCGTGAGTACATGCACTTCAGTATTGCCGATGATGAGCGTTGGAAGAGATGATAACCTGGGTTGCATCTCTAGGTTTTCAATCCAAACGCCATAGAAGACCAAAATATTGTCAAATTTTCATTTTTCGTTCCGAATGGCTCAAAATATTGGAAAATTTAATTTTTGACGAGAAACTTGTGAATAAGAGCTATCTAGAGCAGCTAAAATGAAGTTGAAGTCCAAACAAGTTGGAGTATTGCAAGGAAATTGGATTTTGTTGCCTCGTTTTTTGATCTCAGAAGCACATGGAGCTTAAACATTGCAACAGAATCTCAACAGCAACAACTTACAATGTACTGAGTCTCTGCATTATGTATGACCAGTATAGAGATCAACGACCAATATAGAGATCAACTTGCCCTATCGCGCTGTGCCTCTCCTGGATCTCCGCCACCATGTCCAACAACTACCTCCTCCGCGGTTAGCAATTGAAGATCTCGTCCATGAAATTCATCAATCCGGCTAGCTTCTCATTGGGAATTGAGGTCAAATATCAGTTGAGTATTAGGATTCGGGTTTACAAATCATTTTATTCTTAAATAATATAAAGAACGAGAAATAATAATAAGAAAAGACATAATAATATACGTGGTTCACCCAAAATTGAATTACGTCAACGGAGAAGCGAGAAATCCAATATTAAAAAACTTTACGAGAATCTATAATAAAGATTATACTGTTTTTTACTCAATTAAATTTTTTTATCAAATCTCGATAATACTTCTACATTCAGAGAGAATCTTTAAGAGAATATCACGAGATACCATCGAGAAATACTAAAAAGACCCACATATCATAGTCGATATTTTTTTCTCTTTTTTTTATTTTCTCTATTTTCTCTATTCCTCTCTCTCTATTTTTTACTATTTCAATCTCAACATTACACCACCCTAACCCCTATGTATTACTAGAATATTTATAGGTCATTATTGAATATGAGTTTTACTCTAATTATAACTATTAATATTACATAATAAGTATTAAAAATCAATCACAAGTCTAAATTCAATTTTAAATTTCTATTTTAATTCAAACTCTAATCCGAGTTCAAGACACCCAAAATTCAATAATATTCATCTTGACTTGAACTTGGGTGTACCGTTATTACGAAACTTCAGTCATCATCTCTCATCCATCCCTTCCCCTTGACTACTATCTTATTCAGTTAATTGCAAGATGCGAGCTCGATTCAACTCGAATTCGCTCTTCATACCTACAGTTTTGTACTTTTGAAAGCCTTTTCGGATGACCTATGTCTGATGCTATAATAAAAGTAATTCGAAACGAATGTCTATCTCCCGTCAAATTATTCCAAGTATCATGCTTCCTCTTTATCACTATAGCCATTGAAATTTCACCTAAAATTGTGTTTCCTACTAATTGATAAATATTCGCACTTCTCTCATTTCATCGGGATTCTAACATCGCATGTCACATTCATGACTTCATCTCTCGTTGAATAATTACAATCTTTTGAGTTCAGTACAGTAAGTGAAATTAGATTTTTTTTTTTTCATATTTTTGGGACGTATCTTGTTGGGAAAATCAAAAAAGTGTCAAATAAGATTAATACAGTGGGTCGGACACCAAAATATCTCAAAAGCTTAAGCTCATGGGATACGAGTCTTTTTCACTATATATATTGGACTCTATCTATCCAATATCCAATGTATGGTTAATTCATTACACCTGATATTATAATAATCTCCCCTTTCATGTGTGATTTGACCGTATTAATTTTAACACTGTTAATCAATAACTCTTTTATTCGACTACTACCACTGTGTGACCCACACTAACGGTAATTTCGGTTTTAAGAGTTTATATAGCTTCGAACCTAAAGCTCTGATACTACTTGTTGGTGAGTCAAAAGAATATCAAACTAGATCAATATAATAGACCGGACACTAAACTATCCCAAAAGCTTAAACTCATGGGATATGGGTCTTTTTCACTATATATATTGGACTCTATCTATCCAATATCTCACCCCGATAAGAGTACGAACTGTTCCATCAAACATCTGGATTTGGACTATTCCTACACCAATGATCTCACTGCTCGAATTATCACCCAACCAAACAGTTTTCTTCTTATTCTCCTTATAAGAAGTAAATCAATTCTTATTGGAGCAAATATAGTAAGAACTATCAGAATCTAAAATCCACTCACCAAAAGTGCTGATTTTTGCAAATACTGCAAGAACATCTCTGTTCGCACTATTCTCAAAAGTATCATCCGCTATTATTGTCGTTTCATTGAAAGATTCTATTTTTCTACATTTAGGGCAATGTCGTCTAATTTGATCATATTTTTTATACGAATAACATTGTATTTTAGCCTTCAATTTTGATTTGGACATTTATTTGTCTTCTCCACGTTCTCTTAATCTTTTTCTTTTATAAGTCACAAATCTGTCACCAAACTCCATATCAAAATTAGAAATTTTCTTTTCTCATTAAAAAGAAGACTAACTGTCACATCTTTCGTCTTAAAAATTTCTTTACCATAAATAATTATAGTCATAATATGATCATACGAATAAAGAAGAGACGTCATAAAAATTAGCATCTTATCGTCTTATTCAAACTTCACATCAACTTTTAGCAAATTGTTGATAATCTTATTGAAAGTATTCAAATGATGTAATATAATTGTATTTTCACTCATACGTAGTCCATACAGCTGTTGTTTTAGGTATAACTTGTTCGTGAGACTTTTTAACATATACAACTTCTCAAGTTTTATTCAGATGTTCACCGTCGTTTTTTCATCAATAACATTGTACAAAATCTCATCAGTTTGGCTTAGAATAATTAAATTTAATATCTTATGATCTATCTCCTCCCAATCTTCATTGTTTATCTTAGTCGATATTTTTTCTTTACCTTTTAACACCTTTTGCAAACATTGACAAATAAAAATCGCATTCACCTTCTTATGCAATAAAACAAAAATTATCTTCCCGTTAAATTTCTCTAACTCAAATAAGAACTTTGTCATCTTAATTGTTTGTTCCTAAGTTCTGATACCAATTATTGAGATTCGCAGCAAATGATTTACGAATTACCTTATTTTCAAACAATACAAGAAATGAAAAGTAATACAAGATAAAAAAAAGATAAAAAACATCGATATACGTGGTTCACCACCTAAAATCGAGTTACGCCCATGGTGAAAGAAAGAAATCCACTATGAAAAGGTTGTACAAAAGACTATACGGAAAACTGTATTTTTTTTATTAAACTAAACTCTTTTATTAAATTTTGACAACGCCTTCATCTTTAGAGAAAATTTTCAAGAGATATAATGAGAAACCACTACGAAAGATCATTAAAAAGCACTAGAAATACCCACATACAAAAGTCGACATTTTTTCTCTTTCTTTTCTCTTTGTTCTCTTTATTTCTCTCTATTTCTCTCTAGTTCAATATCAACACTACATCACTTATAAACTCTATGTATTACTAAAATATTTAAGTTTCTTTTTGAGTCTAAATTTTACTTTAATTATAATTTTTAATATTATATAATAAGTATTTAAAATTAATTATAAATTTGAATCTACTTTTAAATTTTTATTTTAACTTAAATTTTAATTTAAATTTAAAACATTTAAAATTCAACCGTTGACATCCTTCTAAAGGATCATCGACCAAGACATGATGCCAAGTAGCAAAGCCCTGAGCTTCATTGTCACTTATTCTCAATAAATCGAAATCATGCGTATTATCGCACAATAATCTTGCCATGGTGACGACGAAACTAGATTTTTTGGTCCTCGGCGCGCTGTGGAGGAGATAGCTCTGGCGCCAGATCCGGGCAAAGCGGTGATGGTACGATCGGCTCTTGATAAACACCTTCAGATCGGATCCTTAAAATAACCAATCAATGGCTAAAATTTTTCTACGCTTCAATACCTACGAAAAGGCAATTTAGTACTTTCACATTTCCGGTTAAAATTTAATCCATAGTTCATACCTTCAATAGACAGCAAGAATTTATTTATACTAATAACTGAAAACCAATGAATTATATATAATTTTACTAATTTATAAGGAGGTATTTACAATTAACCCCTACAGAGGAAAAAGCTGGAGCAATCAGCGAAAGCGGAGGCGCTTGTTCCCCCGACATACCAACAAGGCTGCACAGCTCTCTTCCCACCAGTCCAATCCCTCCTCTCCTCCTCGTCATGCTTACCTCATCTCTCTGCTTTATTTTTTCTCTCTTTTCACACAGACCAATTAAACAAAATACAAGAATAATATATTTTTTATTTGTTTATTTGTACTGAGGATGCGTCGTCTCCTATTCCTGCAGAGCAGCGGGGCAGATGGCTCCATGATCGCTGCTGTTCATCCTGCTTTTGCCTGGAGAGGCATTCTCTAGGGTTTTGTGTTTTCTTTAGGGTTTAAGCCCTTGGGCTATGGATTGATTCTCGAGTTTTTTATGGAGGTATCATGAAGCTAAAGCTGCTTTCCTTTTGAAATTTATCCGGATCTCAATCTTCTGTGTTTGTAATCTCTCTGTTGGATCGCTGGCTCATCCTGGAAAGCTTTGCTCATGCAGCAAAGATACCTGCAAAAGATACTGTATCATTGTAACATTCTCCGATGATTTTTTCTTAATCTGTAATTATTTTCTTTAATGACTTTTCAACATAATGTTTACAAAATTTATCGTGCTTTTTCAGCGTATGTAGCCTTGTCTTTAAGAGAGAGAGACAACTCTGTTTTCCAATAGAATCTCATCTCCGTGTTGCGGAGAAATTTCACAAAACCCCTTTGTCTTTCATATATTCGGATCATGATGTAATTTGACCTAAATTAATTTATTTAATTAAATAAATTATAATTTGATCTATCTGAATTGATTTAATTTTTTTTGAATCAATTCAAATCGACCAAAATGAATCTAAGTTAACCCGATATATTTAATTATTATTAATAATTTTAATATATTTCAAATAATAATAATAATATTATTATTAAAGATTAATTATAATTATAATAAAAAATTTCTTAATTTATAAAAAATAAATTAAAATTTTTTATTTTAAAAATTATAAAAAAATAATTTTAATTTACTTAATTAGTAAATGGATTGATTTAATATGATCAAATTCATTTATAATCCGATAAATAAATAAGTCAATTGGACCACAAACGAATTACACGGATTAACCCAATTACGATCCCAATTTTTTCTAATCATAATTAAGTTAATTCAATTGAAACCGAAACTCGATTATAATAAATTTAAATTCATTTAATTCGGGTCAAATTTAAGTTAAATTAATAGATCAAATCATATATTATCGGATATAATGATATCACGGTGTAATGGTTAAAGGTGGTGACTTGAGTTCATGATAATATGGGAAAGTCACAGAACTCCCCCCTAGTCTCTCTTATCTTTCAGTCTTTTTAATTCATACCCTCTAAATTAAGCATATATTTTCATTTTATTGTTATCAATTATCTTAAGAGTCAAATTGTATTATCAATGTATTATCAAATTGTAAATATGATATAGTTTGGGGGTTCTCCGTAAAAAGTCCAAATTAAAATGAAAAATGAAAAATGATTTTTCTTTTGCTCAGCTGGCGCGCGTGCGCTTCGATTCGAGAGCCGGCCGATCGGGGCCGTAGAATCGCGCGGATATCGACGCGTGCGTGCAGACAAAAGGTAAGGACGACGTGGTCAAAAAGAGAATCGGGGCGGGCTTTCTATGCCATTCCGGATCCTCCTCCGAATGTTTTCGGATCCGCATCCGTCGTATCAAACCCGCTCCGCGTTTCTTCAGGTGTGCTCGTTCCTGTTCGTCTTTCGTCTTTGGGAAGGTGGGGCCAGTCGCCGGCTTGCGGCCTCGGGATTCCTCGTGCCCCGTCTTGGGCCCACTCAACTTGGTATTCTCTTGACTTCTTTTCTGTTTTTATTTTTCCCTTTTTTTTCACTCTATTTTCATTTTTGGCATAAAAAACTCGAATTTCTTGGGTTTCCGTTCGATTAAAAGTGAAAAATACAAAATTTTGACGAACAAGCTCAACCATTAAATATGGGTTCCATTACTAAAAAACCATATTTTCTTTTTTTTTTCCCAATTTTAGAATTAACCTAAATTTTAAATTTTAATAAAAATGAGAAAAAAAGAAGGGAATTCCGGATAAGTACACTTGGCGCCATCTAACTCGCGCCGAAAGGCTTCGTCCCCAACGGTCAAAACGGGTCCCGGCTGATGATCTAATGGATAGGACAAGACCGAGACGCGGACAAAACCCGAACCCGATAATCTCCTCCCTGCTCGTTATCCGTATCCTCCTCCGACCGAACACGTTAACCAAAACCTTCTCTTCTCCTCCTGTCCTCTCTCTCTCTCTCTCTCTCTCTCTCTCTGCCCTGCTTTCGTGTAGCTCCCGTCTTTCCAAACCCCTGCTGCTCTCCCGCAGCCTAAAGCTGCCATAAAGCCCTAGAAAAGCAGCCGAATTTGGTGAAAAACCATAGCCTTCTACACGGCGGGAGAGAGAAGGAAAGTGAGAGCGAGGAATCATGGCTTCGCTATTGAAAGGTCGGCATCTTTGAGAGCGAAAGACGGAAAAGTGTGGAATAAAGGCGGAGGAGAGAGAGAGAGCATCGGGGCACTCATGTAGTCCCTCCTCTGCTTCTGCTCGGCGTGCTTCGGAGTAGGAGAAAAATTCGAGCTTTTTAAGCCGAGCCCCACCTCGATTGAGGTTCTTTTTGGTTGGATTTTTGCTGGGCTTTGACGGGGTTGGTTGCTTTAGAAAACTCCACAATGGCGTCTTCTGTTGCTTCTTAGTTTCCGCCCAAAGATGAATTCTTGATGGGGTCTGAGGGGTAGGGAAAGATTTTGCGAGTTGGAATTCTGTTTATGGATTGAAGGATAAGAATTGGGGTTTGGAGTTACAGTCTCTGTTTGGAAAATGGGGTCTGGGTTTTGAATTATAGGTTGCTGCTAGTAGAAGATGTCTTCTGCTCAAGAGCCCGGCAAGCCGGCCGTACCAAGCAACGCGGCGGTGCTGCTTGAGGAGATGAAGCGCTCCGCAGAAGTCCAGAACAAGCAAGGTTAGAGATTGCAGTTTTTGTGGTGAAGAATTGTAATTTTCTTGTTTGCTTGATTTACCAATACCTTTTTGTTGTTTTGGTTTCTTAGCTGCAAGGAAGGTCATAAACTCGGAGCTTTGGCACGCATGCGCAGGGCCGCTTGTATCCTTGCCTCAGCCTGGCAGTCTTGTTTATTACTTCCCTCAGGGACACAGTGAACAGGTTTTCAGTCGCTCCTTCGCTCGAAGTTTTGCATGTGCTAATCCTTCTAACAATCAGTTGTTTTGATGCCGTTTCTGGCGCTTGTTGTATGGTTCAGTCTCACTAGTGCTAAATTTCTCATTACATTATGAAGATAAACGACTCCAAACTCCCTGCTGGGAAACATATGGAATCCAAACCGAAAAACTGCATTTGAAGGCCTCGTCAAATAGCTTGGTTTCCTCCCCAAGTTGCTCGCCATGGTTGATATGCTCTATGTTGTATGGTTTGATAACGGATGAAGGTTCTTGTAACCTTTTTTGGTTCAAGTGGAGGAGGAGGTGGTCTTAACCTTATTGACTTAAATAGTGCTGTGATTTCTGTAGTTAATACGCCAACTTAGAGTGGAAGGTGATCAAAAGCTTTTGATAAAACCCTAATCATTTTGTATAGCAAGTGCTGCCGTCCCTTGTATTTTTAGCTTGATGCATTTGCAGAGGATGCTTTTATCCACTCAGAGAGGATTTGAGTGGTCTTTATCATTTTCACACTGAAATAAAAATTTTCCTCCCTTTTCGCATTTTCAAGAGTTTTTTTCTTTTTATTTAGTTTTCTTTTTTGTTTGTTTTTATATTTAGCTGCATTAGAAGGCTGTTCACCAACTTGAATATAACTTGAAATCCTGGTATCTCTATATATATGATCCTTGCACACTTTGGCTTGAACTTGACATAATTTTGGACTTTTTAAATTATGAGGGTATTCCAGGCCATTATTTTAAGTTGCTATGGTTGTTTGGATGATACCACTTTCTAGTTTGATTTGACAGTTCTTTGCCTCACCCACAGGTGGCAGCATCAACTAGGAAAACAGTGAATTCACATATTCCAAACTACCCCAGTCTTCGATCTCAGTTATTGTGCCAAGTCCACAATGTTACATTGCATGTGAGTGTCACATTGAGAAGGCGGTTTTTCATATTTTTCTATCCTCTTAAATATTTTCCCAAATGGTTTCAATTTTCCATTTCTTCATGTAATTGCAGGCTGACAGGGAGACAGACGAGATCTATGCACAAATGACCCTTCAGCCAGTGAACTCTGTAGGGACAATGTTCTCTCCCTAAATTACACTCTCAAGATAATTTCATAAATTTAGAACATTATATGTAGCATGTTTTTTTCTTTGGAATGTTCAATAACAGTCTCAGACTCTCATGTCAGGTCTTTGACATTTCTTTCTCACACTGAATATGCCTGTGGGCTGTGGCTTTTTTTTTTTTTGGTTCTTCTTTTGCTTCAAGAAAATCAAACTGCAGAAATGTAATATGCTTTTTGACATTGTTCTTTTGGTGTATATGTATTTTGGAAACATAGTTATTGATTATTCTAGTGATATGTTTCTGAGATGAACATGAGTAATTGATACTGTATTAGTTCATTTACATAATGAGACTTTTATTTTCCTATAGGAAATGGATGTGTTTCCCATTCCAGATTTTGGGCATACAAGAAGCAAGCAGCCAATTGAGTTCTTCTGCAAGAATTTGACTGCGAGTGATACAAGTACACATGGCGGTTTTTCAGTGCCGCGCAGGGCTGCAGAAAAACTATTTCCCCAACTGGTGAGCATTTTTAATCAAAAGTAAGCTTTGTAGCGTTTATCTTAAACCTTCTCAAGTTTATCTGGTTCTCCAGGATTATTCGATGCAACCTCCAAATCAGGAGCTTGTCGTCCGAGATTTACATGATTGCTTGTGGACATTCCGACACATATACCGTGGTGCGCAAATTTGTTATGGGTCTTATGAATTCTTCTTGCATTCTTGTGCTGCTCTACTAACAAGTTTGAGATTAGTGCCATCAATGGGTGTGGTCATATTTTGTGATCAGATTTGCTATGGTTGGCTTGGCAGAATAGGTGCATTTGCCAATTCAATGAAATGTAGGATAAGTTAATTCTATTTCAATTTAATGGGTTAGACGGTTAGATATACTGCATTCACATTTAATTTTAATTGTTCCACCAACTATTCCAACAATTATTAGGAGCTCGTTACATATTTTTGAAATTCACAATCATCTCATGTTTCACTTAACAGCTCAAAGCATAAAATCATTTGAAATTAAAATAAAATTACCATATAGGTCAAGAACCTTTGACCTATACCCAGCCCAGTGATTAGTTCATTGTTATCACCTTGATTCATCTTTGAAACACTTTGACTCACACATGTTCTTAAGCTGGTTAGGTAAAGTAGGGTTTTGTGTGTTGGTTCGATTTTTGCAACACTTAGCTGAAATATGCCTTCTTGGGACATTGTTGCTGCATGATTTATTGGTTTGAATTTCATTCATATCGAGATACTTCTATAGCATTTAATTGCCATTAGGATTGTTGGAATTTCATTTATATCAAGATCCTTTCTATAGCATTTAATTACCTGTAGGGTTCATCTTCCTTTCAGGGCAACCAAAGCGACATCTTTTGACAACTGGCTGGAGTTCATTTGTGGGTGCAAAACGGCTTAAAGCTGGTGATGCTGTCCTGTTTATTAGGTAATGTTATGCAGCTCCTCACTTTAGAATAGTAACGCAATCATCCAGTACATTGTTAAGTTGAACCTAGACTTGCAGTCACATCTACAATGAAAATAAGATTGGTAAAGATCCTTCTTTATCCAGGTCTTGTCAAAGTCTTAGATCTTTGACAATCTTGTATATTCCATAAACATGTCATTGGTTCTCTGCTTCTTTATTGCAAACTGATCTTGTATATTCCTTGCTGCGGTGCTTGGTTGTGTTTGCTTTGGGGTAGCAAATGGAATCTGGACTTGTTTCAATTTGTATGTGTTCTGATGGCCATAAGTTGCCAGCAGGGGCTGGATAAGTTTAATTGCTGGCATTTTGACTCTTCGCATTTTGAAACCATGGGTTGGAACACATATCATCCAAGTTTCTGGTTGGTGTCTGGACTCTAGTCCACCCATTTCCTTGTCTTTGGTAGACTCTAGTCAGTCATGAAGTTCCAACATCATTGAAATGCAAAGAGTCAGCCTAGAGTGTTGGAGTGTGCAGCTTTTGTGGGATTATAAAGTGCACGAAGAATAGCTGCATATCTCATAAGCTAAGATCTTCTTTTTACAGGGATGAGAAGTCACAATTACTATTGGGTGTGAGACGAGCCAATCGACAGCAAACAGCAATACCCTCATCAGTGTTGTCTGCTGATAGTATGCATATAGGTGTCCTTGCTGCTGCTGCTCATGCTGCAGCAAGCTACAGTCCTTTTACAGTTTACTATAATCCAAGGTAATATCAACTTCATTTCTCTTCGGTCCTTTTGTTGCCTCACTTTTATTTGTTCAACAATATCCCTTTTTATTTTTTAAAAAATCATTCTTACAATATTTTTATGTACGCTTAGGGCATGCCCATCAGACTTTATCGTTCCCTTGGTAAAATATCATAAAGCCGCATATACCCAAGTATCAATAGGGATGAGATTCGGGATGATGTTTGAAACAGAAGAATCTAATAAGCGCAGGTATTCTTATCCCTGCCTTATGCATCATTTCCCATATGTGTTACTTTTGTTTTGACGTACACCAACTAGTTAAGTTCTATACTTTCAAGTGTGCTAGATAAATCTAATGGAAAGTGTGAAATCCCTTTGTGTGTTTTATAGATATATGGGCACAATTGTGGGTATCAGTGACTATGATCCTCTAAGATGGCCTAATTCTAGATGGCGTAATCTTCAGGTGGGTTGCTCTTAGTCTAGAACTGTTGATCAACATATGGTTTGTCAACAAGAACAATATATGGTCTTGGTGGCACTGATTTCCATTTTTACATTTCATAATCAGGTGGAATGGGATGAACATGGTTATGGTGAAAGATCAAACAGGGTCAGTGTGTGGGAGATTGAAACTCCAGAGAGTCTGTTTGTTTTTCCTCCTGCCAATTCAAGTCTAAAGAGACAATGCCTTCCAGGTTTTGTTGGTAGGTCATGCAGCCGAATAATACTCTCAACATTTTATGTTTGTATTACCAAGAGAATTAACTGAGCACAATTTTATTTTATTTTTTGGTTTGGATGCACTTTTTGCTGGATGAAGCATCTGAGAAATGCTATATCCACTACTTTTCATTTTGTAGCCAACCATTATTTTTCTTAGGGGAACCAGTAATTGACAAACCCAATAAGTTCTCTAGTGTTTATAATACTTACCAAGGTTTTTAGTCCATACTTGAACATTAACATTCTTGCCTCTTTGGATGATTTTGCAGTCCCTGGAGTTCAAATTGGATTTGGAAATTCAAAACCTTCATTCCAGACTCCTGACAGTGGAAATGTTATGCTAAATTCTATACTTTCTGGTCATGATTCTGAGCAGATTCGGAAGATGCTTCTCCGACCTCAATCTTCTCACCTAAATGGTTGTCTTGGAAATCAACAGCCAAGTTATGCTACTATAATCCAAAATATTAGAGGAAGTGACATCCCTACTACTATTCCTTGCCCTACACCAATGATTTCCACTATGGGTGGTGTACAAAATGAAGCAACTGACATCAACACAGCAACAAAGCGGAACAACCACTTAACCCTTCTGCAGCAACAGATGCTTCCTCTGCAAAACATTTTGCAACAGAATGAGAAACCTCGGCCTTGCATAGAGCAACAAAGAGTTGATTTAGATATTGAATCTTCGACACAAATGGAACCACAAGAACCATCAAGGCAGGAGTCATTTTTGGAGCAACAGTTTCAAGGTCAAAATGAAGGTGTTGAGCTTAGTGTCTTCCAACCGAGAAACAGCAGTGAAACAAGTGAAACAAGTTGTATTAAGTCAGGAGCGCCATCTGCAGAAGTACCAAATGAAGTGAATCAGAAGTCTCAAGGTATGCAAAGAACACCACCCCAGCAGTTGCATTCAGGACATGAGACCCATCTTCCTGGAAAACAAGATGGAGAAAATTCCAGTGGCCTACCTAATCAGGAAACTGTTGTTGTTGATACTTTTCCAAATAAAGGAAGGAAATGGAAGGACAAAGCGATCCATTTCTCTTGCAGCAGCTTGGGCAAAGTGATGCCCAACCATCAATGATAGAGGCATCGGATAAAGGTGACAGGAATAATCCAAACAACTTATCATCACAAGGGTTTTATCCTTTTCAGTGCTTGGACCATGAGGATTGGATTTTCCATCCTTCATCTGATCAATCTTTTACTGGTCCTCCAAAAGTGTCTGGATTCATGGCAAGCTGCGTTAAGCTAGACCCCCTATTATCGTCTTCAGAAACCGCTACTAGCCTCTCAGGAGATATATCAACCGTAATTAATCCGGAAAATTTCACTTCACTTGATATGTACCAATTCTCACACAATTCTGATCCCCGGAACCCCAAATGCTTTCCTAGTTTCATGCAAGAATTCTTCAGTCCCCAGGAGCTGAATCCACCAAATTCAAATCAAGTTGGCCCAGGTATTCTGCCATATGAAATGCATGAATTGGCAGTTCAGGAAGAGGCAGCAAACTTGAAAAGCATACCCAACTTATCTGGAGTAGGGGACCTATTGAATGGGAGCTATTTACACAATGAGGCTTGCAAAAATGTAGAATTTATGAATACAGTTGCTGGCTCCAGCATTTCAAATGCTGTCTTGGAGAGCTTTGGTGCATTAAATAGTTCTAGTCTACAAGTTCCTTCAGATAGTTTGGTTGGAAACTGGAGCTCAAATCATGATCTGCAGTCCCAGATAACGTCGACAAGTCTGGCTGATTCACATGTCTATTCCCTACAAGACATACCTGACATCTCAGGTGGTACATCTTCTGGAAGTATGGATGTTAGTGAACACAGTTGTTTAAATAGAGGCACAAGGAAGCAGGTGTCACCACAACCTTTGAGGACATATACGAAGGCATGACTTTGCAAAAATAAAATCTG
Organism: Trichopus zeylanicus subsp. travancoricus; assembly: GCA_005019695.1. NCBI lineage: Eukaryota > Viridiplantae > Streptophyta > Magnoliopsida > Dioscoreales > Dioscoreaceae > Trichopus > Trichopus zeylanicus. The sequence continues at coordinate 84,047 of RXID01014846.1, read as the reverse complement.
AACTAAGTGAAGCAATGAATGCATAGATTATGCTTATGTTTCTAATGGTTGATTTTATCTGCATTCACCAGGTTCAAAAGCTAGGATCTGTGGGGCGCTCAATTGACGTTACACGATTTAGAAATTACCAAGAATTGAACTCTGCAATTGCATCCATGTTTGGGCTTGAAAGTCAGCTTGATGATCCAATTTCCTCGGAATGGAAGCTAGTATATGTTGACTATGAAAATGATATTCTTCTTGTTGGAGATGATCCATGGGAGTAAGTCTCATCTTTGACTTTATTTCACCCATTCTTTCCAGACTTGGGATCACTACTTTATCCAGTAATGGATAATCTCATTGTCATAAATGTAGGGAGTTTGTCAACTGTGTTCGATGTATCAAGATTCTATCACCCTCTGAAGTGCAGCAGATGAGCCAGGAGGGAATGCAGCTTGTCAACACCTCTAGTTTCAGCCCCAACCTTAAAGAAAGCAATTTTGGTGGGTAGCTGTTTGAAGGGGATTGCTAATAACCATGAAGTTAAGCTTCCTAACTGCAGCAACCGGTTATGCTTGTGTTTCTGAACTTAATTCAACTTGCAAATCCTTGATTGTGTGAGTGACTAGGGGAATGCTCAATGCAGCTTCATGAACAGGTAGGGTGCATTGCTAATTCTGCGAAGATCTGACATCTAGTTACACAATAATGTAGTCGGAAACTGGGGTGTTCTTGATTTACAATGTGTTGATGTGAGACTGTTAGCAACTTAGATTTTATTCATGATGTATCATATGTAGGCTTGCAATTTTAACTGCACTAGCATAAATATTGCTCTAGTTGCAATCTAGCCTTTGCAGTATCGATATATGAGCTGGTGTACAGTTGGGTCTATGTGTTGCTTTAATTCAATTTGACCATTGGAGTTCCATGATTTGCAGCATGTGGATGGAATAGGTTGGCAACAAAAGTATCTAAGAAGTCTAATTTTCTGGTATTAACTGCCATTATATCTTAGAAGAACAACGCACTTATGCTTCAGATGCAGATTCATGGAAAATGTCAGAGCGTGTAGTTTACCAAATTTGAGTTCTGTAGAGAGCAGTTGACTACTGTGGTTAATTGAATTGGTTATGTCTATGCATTCGTGCAGAAGTTCCTGGATTAATCGAGAGTAAAGAGTGTCATCAAGCAGGTTGTTCTATGCATTCGCAACAGGCAATATATTCCAGCTTTCAATTCCCAAATCATCAACTGGAGCAGAATGCTCATGATTCGATGACAAAGAGGCAGGTATCATCTGAATCAGCAAATGAGGTTTAACAACTGAAGTGAAAACAGAACCATCTCCAAGCCAACGCCCAAAAATAGAGTCCAAGCATCATGCAGCAACTGAGTACTTGCATAGAACATTCTTGATCAAATTTATTATCTGAAATTGCAGTGGGAAGGGGTAGAAGGACAACCATCAACTTCTAACAGCAGTGGAAAGTAATCAGAAGAACAATGGCCTATTCATGGAACTTTGCTACCAATTTCCAGGTTTGGAGATTTTTCATATGTGTAAAACTCACAAAAATCACCTGCCAAACGATGGACATATGCATGCAAGCATCACTCACCAATAACATTGCCAATTCTCACCTCCCATTGGAGAGAAAGTACTACTCAAGTATAGGCAACCCAAGAATCAGGTAAGAATTTGTTGCTTTCAGATTATTTGACCAGAAGATTGAAGGACACTTAATAGAAATCAATTAAAACAGGCAAAGTAGTTGACAGCAAATCTAACAGAAAAGGCCAAATAAATGACAAAGAAAAATATTAAGATCAACCAACAAGATCGCTGATTAGTATCGATTTTAGAGAAAAATGAAAAAAAATAGAGCGAGCTAATCACTGGTAACAGCTGCTTAGCAACACGCCATTTCTCAGGACTCTATTCTGGAAACAGGGGAATGTGTTCCAATACACGGTGCCAAGACGGGGTATAAGCAGATCACACTTGTTGGCCATAAATGAATCTAGTGTTTCCAGCATTTTGCAGGGGCATACATAAAATCCATGCATTCAACGATGGCAGTATGCCAACTATGCATTTACAAACTGACTTAGGATCCGTTAAGGCTAAGAACCAAACTCTGAATATGATACAGTGCAAGTCTATGACAGCAAGCTTCATAGTCTAAATGGCAGTCGCATTCCATAGTTTGAATGACAACAACAGGCAAGGCTTCACATTTAAAAGCAAGAAATGCTAATTCATTTGATCATTTCAAATGGAGAATTAGAAACAAATCCATAAATTAATCGAAATTATGGCAACATTATCATCCTAAACAAGCATCGTGCTTTATAAATGTTACAAAATATTTATACACCCCCTTGACCCATTGCATTAGCAACATTAGAAGGAGTAAAGCCAATCTAATATTACACTTATTGTTCCCAAAGCTTAGCAACTATGAATAAAATTCCGAGTTTTCGAGAATTCTTCTTGGCCAACTAATGGATATCATGAATTCCTTAATCCCAACCAAAATGCAAAGAAGCATGCGATCATCGTACCTTGAATTGAAGCTCGCCAAGCGTCGCCCTCACCCTCTTGCCGGCTTCTGCAGCACCGCCGACAAATACACCCGTGATCGCCCGGTGCTGTCTGCCTTCTCCCCCACCACCCACTTAAGCTTCTTGTAGCCGAAGCTCTCGATCAGCCTAGTCACCGCGCGCTTCCTCTCCTCGTCCACGCAGTGGTAGTTATCTAGCCAGAACAACCCTCCAGTCCTCAACACCCTGTCAATGTCGAACATGAGAAACTCCATCCCCTCGCTGCGTGTCCGGTCCACCGCCCCCTCGTCCAGCCCCTTCGTCGTGTGCACCAGGTCGAACACTGAATCGTAGAAAGGGAACCGCCCGGCAGGGTTCATCAGCAGCGGGAACACGCCTCTCGCGGCCATCGCCAGCCCTGAGTCGGCGTCGGAGCTGGTGGTGATGATCGTCACATTGCGCTCCGCCATCCTGGCGGCGAAGTCCCCGGCGCCGCCGCTGATGTCGAGCCCCGTCCGGATCGGCCCCTTCCCCATCTTCAGCACGTCGTCAATCAGGAAGTCGTTCTTCCCGCGGGGCTTGAGCCAGATCTGGTGGGCAATGGGGGCGGGGTCGGGGAACGGGATTCGAGAGCGGGAAAGGCAGCGGCGGCGGGGGAGCGGGTCGCAGCCGCGAACGATGAGCTTCGTGGCGACCTGGGAGTCGTCGGGGCATCTCGACCAGGGCTTGTAGGAGGAGAAGCTGGAAAGGAGGTCCGTGGAACGAGAGCAGGAATGGGAAATCGAGGAGACCATCTGGGTAATACCAGACTTGGAGTCCTTCCCCAGAGGGAGGGGTTGGTGGGAGAGGAACAGCCGGAGATCGGGTGGAAGCGAGGGGTGGAGGGGGGCGAGAGAGTCGTAGCCGGAGAGCTCGCGCTGGATCTGGTGGAGGCGGCGCTCGGAGGCGTCGATCTCGCCTAGAATTAGCGATACGTGCTCCGAGATGAGCGAGAGGTTCTTCGATGGGTGGGAGGCGGGGAGAGGGGAGGAGTTGAAGGCGTAGAGGGCGAAGAGGTTGGTCACGAGGACGGAGGCGAGCATGAGGATATGCAGTGCGGAGGAGCAGAGGGTGGCGCGCCGGAAGCGCGCCGTTCCGTCTCCGATCTTGAGGGAGACGGAGCCCATTGTTCGCCGGAGCTCCGGTGAGAAGAGCACAATGCTCGAGTGGAGAGGGGAAGAGTGAGGCGGGCGAGGAAGGAGAAATCGCCGTCGGTTTAGTTGCGGTTTTTGGGTCCGGGTTTGGACGTTTTCGGGTCTGCGGATCTTTGCTGTGTGGTGTTCCTCTGGAGTAGGTTAATTGAATAAAACGGGATAATCGGAGCCATTGGATTTTCAGGCAACGGGATTGGACTTGTAATTTCTTTCGTTCTTTAGGACGAGAATAGGATAGTTAAGGAGGAAATGGGAAACCGGATTGGGTTTAAGTGAGGTTGGATCTGGATCTTAGTGCGGAATATCGGATGCGGGTTAGAGGGTATTTGTTTAATGGGATGTTGTTGACTGGTGAGTCAGCGAGCGAGTGAAGAAGAGTGGGAGAAAGTTGGACGGCTGTCTTCGTCTCGTCGGCCGCTCTGAAAGCGCGTTTGTATTCTTCGGTGTCGTCACGTGCCGAGCATCCTTTTGGACAAAGTTTGATGTTTGCAAATAGGCCCCTATAATTTGTTGAGTAAACTAAAGTGTGCCATTATAATCTCACTAAACCAGGGAATTAAACGATACAATTGCGATTAGTTCGAATGGCGTATACTATCTAATTCAGCATCTTATTGATTATTAGCCCAACACAAAACACCAAGCAAACAGATAACAAAGTCTGTTAGTAGCAGCAAAACAACAAATATAACAACCAAAAGGAGAACGCGATGTTGAAGCTTTCACGGTTCTTCCTCCATCTCTGCAGAATATGATGTTGCTCCAGAGGAAGAGTTGTTGCTGCTTGTATCCATGTCTTCGTCTTCACTGTCATCGCCTGCAGCATTGTTCATGGTGTCAATCATCAGTAGTGTAAACCCAGATTGTTTTGGGCACCTGGTCACCCGCAGTGGTAGCATGTGAGCAATTTTGCACACTAGTTCAACTCTACATCCTCAATTAGCATTTTCTCTCCGCAGACATCCCAAAAGATGGAACATTAGAACAATATCTATGACTTGCTGTTTGTGACTGGCTCGAGATTTCCTCCGTGCATTGGTGTAGTGCTCCAAAGATGTAGGAGATTGTTGGAGATTCGGATTATGTTTCCACAATGCGCATATTTTAGTAGAAAATTAGAATTGGAAGAACAAATGATCATTGTTCTCACGTAGATGTGGAACATCACCCGTCTCGTTTTTTTTGAGATCAAAATTAAAATTAGTCAATTTCAGAAATATTATTATTATTATTTTATAAAATTAATATTACTTATTTTATATTATTATTAAATTAAATTATTATTAAAAAAACTAAATAATTTTTTAAACTTTAAATTATTAAAGCGTAAATTATAGTAAAAAAAATATTAATTTATCAAAGTAATTCATTAGTTTTGATTCTAATCTTAATTTTAATCTCGAACCAAATGTTATCATGTAGTTTTTAACCTCCATCTTCTACTTCCTCTGCATTGGATTCTTAGTAGTTAAAATTTTGTGGAGGAATATCAACCAATATACTATTTTGGTTTCAAAAGGCTCTCTCCTATTGGTAAGAAGTAAGCACACCGTCGTTGATACACTTTAATTCCTCATTTGGTAATAGATTAAAATAAATTAAGCCAACTAAGTTTTTTCACTAAAAAAATAATATTAATTTTTTATATTACTATTAAATTAAAAATATTATAAAAAATAATTAATTTTTCAGACTTCAAATTATTATTTCGTCAATTTTGATAAAAAATATTAATATAAAAATTTTGTTCACTAATCTTAACTTTAATTTATTATCATATGTATTCTAATCGATTTTGTAAATTAATAACCGGATCATGGAGCAGAAAATTGATTTGACACGGAGCTTCCACCGATTTTTTTCATCTATTTTTGTCTTTTAAATCTTGAAAAGAGACGATCTAACGGATCTAGATTTTAAGTATTGGGTCCAACTAAATCTACAGCGAATTAGACTCCAAGAACACGAGTCATTTAGAAGGAGTTTTTGGATTGTTAATTATTGTGTTTTACTCTCTGTAGGTCTCCTTTTTCTGATTTGAGGGTTGCGAGACTTTTTTTGTCAAAACTGTTAAAACTATATTTTACTATTATTCCGCGACAGATTACAAGATCATCGAGATTTCAAAAAACGAATTTCCTAATAAGGGCGATAAAAAAAAAATGAGCAGTTAATATGCTCCGCGAGGCAGCAGATCGTCGTGCTCCCTCCATTCCACTTCTGGCCGATCGGCGTCCCTCCCAGTTCCCGATCCCAAGTTCCATCTCGCAATTCGATCTTGCACCTGCTGCGTCCCAATTGGATGGAGATCTCCAGGCATCTGCTCCTCGCCCTAGGGCTTCTCTTCCTCTTCTCCGCCGGGGGCCCGGCCGCCGCCATCCGGCTCCCGGACCGGATCGACGTCATAGAAGCCCGAAGCTCCCCCGATCCATCGCATCTGAGGGTCGCCGTCTTCGCGCTCGGGAGCTTCTGGTGGTCGGAGGCCACCTTTGGCTGCCTTCCTGGCGTCGTCCGCACCTCGGTTGGTTACTGCGGCGGGACCAAGGCCAACCCCGAGTACCGCAACCTCGGGGATCACGCCGAGTGCGTCAAGGTCGCTTTTCTTCTCGCTGATAGATCTGGTTCTTTTCTGATTATCTTTCCTGATTTTCACCAATGCGTCATTTTTCTCTGCTCTTTACTGGAATCGGTGATTGGTTTCATGATTGAAAGATTTTAGATTCTAAGTTCTTCTATAATTCTCTAGTTCTCGGCTCAATTGTTTGTTTGCTGTACTTCTTTTGTCGATTTTTTGTTTTGGAAGGTTCTGCGTTGAGTTCTCTTGGGCGACTAGTGTGCTGTGAGTTGTTTGCTTGTCAATCCTTCAAGGTACTCGTTAAGCTTCAAGGATTCAATTTCCAGTCTGCACAGGGAATTTTAGAAATAATTAGGCACTGATTTCATATCCTGCCGTGTGGCTTTATGTTTCCTGGATTCGTTTTTAGAAAATGCTAATTCAAAGTGTTAAGGAGCTTAATGCTCATAAGCTTCAGGTGATCAATAGATCCCCAAGGAATGTGTATTTTTGATATTTTTTCGTGGTTAAAATTTTCGTGGAACTATCTTTATTTATAATTCCACCTTGTTGTGGTACATACTTGATGTACTTTATTGGTTATTGACACTACGAGGTATTTCCTTTTTTTGTCTCCGCACTGCACTAGTGTTTAGAACCCAGTGCTTTACTGTTGCTGATTGTATAGGATTGGTTCGAAGAAGTTGAGAAATTGAATGTCTGATTGCTGATTGAGTATTAGTTTTTTATAACAGAAATCATTACGAACCACCTCTATTTTAGCATTTTGTTAATGGATAATTTGGTATAGCTTTAGTATGTAACAACTCTGATTTATTTTGCAGGTTGAATATGATCCCAAGGTGATTCAATTCAACAAACTTTTGGTTGTCTTCTGGTCAAGCCATGATTCTAGGCAAGTTTTTGGCCAAGGACCGGATGTTGGCGAACAATATAGGTAATTGGTCATTTCTTCATGTTCTTTTTTACTTGAAAGAGAATCCATGCATCAAGTTGCCCTACATTAGCCAAAAATCATAAAACTTCAGCATACACATATTCACATGCACGTAACTAAGAGATTTGGGGAGTTGCCTGTATGTTTGGCTGAATTACATGAGTATTGCCAAAATCAAAGCATTCCTACCTCATCCACAACTAAGCAACAATTCCTGGGTTTTTTAGCTTTATTTGTATAATCAAGGTGTACTATCGGTCCAGGTCAATAATATTCACAAATGGGACTCAAGAGGCTAGATTGGCTGCAGCAAGCAAAGAACGAGAACAGACTAAGAGTAAAACTAGTGTGGTGACCACCCAGATTCAGCAACTGGAAACATTCTATCCTGCAGAGGCTGAGCATCAGGTAGTCTAATTGGTTTTCTAATTTGTTATTCATAGAAAAGATTCTGAATCATTCAGTTCAAAGGTACAAGTAGTGAAACCTCCAGATTGTTTCATGGTTACTATTTCTATGGGAAAATGTGTCAGTTTTTAGTTTGTCAGCAGTTTTACAGTTACTTCATATACCAGTTGTTTGTTTTAGACTCCTGCGACCTTAGTGGAAAATGTCAGATGCATGCTTCTGAACTCGGATACTCAATGCCACTAGAACTCATACAAAGTGAAAAAAAAAAAAAAAAAATCTTGCAGTCCTATGTGATCTTTTTTTTTTTTTGTGGCCTAAGGTACAGAACTTGCATGTTTAGATCTATTTTGCATGATCATGTTATGGAATTATTTTATTATCAGACAATGAAGTGGCATGCTTTAGGTGGCAGCTTCTGCTACAACCTAAAGCCCGCTCTTGATGCCTGTAGGTGGAAAAATTATTATTCTTCTGTTTTTCCTCTCTCTAATACAGGTGTTAAAATTGAGGATATAAAATCAACATTTTTAGCTTTTCCTCTAATTTGATAAATACTGATGTAATTTTCAGAGAGGCTAAAATTCATGGGAGTGAAAATTTTGATTATTTGTTCAAACAGGATTTGAAAAATACATTAGTTTTCATGCTATGAGCAGCATTCTTGAGTGAACTCTGAAATATGTGCACTGGGTTCTTGTTGTTGCAGAAATTTGAGCTTAAGCGAAACCGCTTACTGCTGCAATTGATTGGAAACATGCCAGATGAGCAACTTATTAGGTCAACCCTGGCTGCACGGATGAATGCTTATGCTGCCGAGCTTTGTCCATCAAAAGTGCAAAGAAAGATTGACGCCAAAATTGACGAGATACTTAAAAATAGCTGGCCTGTTCTGAAGGATATCTAAACTCAAAATTACCTCACATGATCTCTGTTCTAGTTGTACTGATGAATTCATTCATGTAAGTATGTAACCAATGGATACGTACTGGGTACAGAGATGAACAGACTGAACGGAAACAGTCATTCTCAAGGATACAAGTCTCGCAAGCTGATACTGTACTCTCTTTCAATCTGGTAATTCATGTACTGAACCTTATAGAAATGCAATTCGTCAGGCCTGTCTGTATATGCAGTTCTGCACTTTGTTTTGATGGAGAACTGTATTCCTAGCAATCCTTTTCTTTTCTGGTAGCTCGTCCACTGTTTAGCATTCAGGCAAGCACTTCAACAAAAAATTTGTACTTTGTACAATGAGAAAATAATCCAGCAAAGAGAAGCAAGCCAGATCAATAAAAAATAGGCAAGCCAGAGCAAAAACCATAAATATTCATTTTCAAACTAACCAATTTATATAAATTATTCCCACTGAATTCCAACAGCTCTTGGTTTATGCTGGGAAATGTTTGAGAAACTTAAACAAAAATTAACACGGAAACACTCCCAAGAACACATGTCAACTGGATGACATGTCCTATGGAATAAAAAAGGTTGTTCCAACTCAAGCATAATTCATCAGGAAGCACTTGCAGGCTACTTCTTCAGTGATGACCTTTTGCCTCAGTTTTTTTATGAGATTTTGCCTTTGCCTAGCAAAAGAAAAACTGTCACAAAAGGTCCTTAAAAACAAATCGTAATTGCTTGTATGAAATTGAATAAAAAGAATCAACTTTTTTTAGATAAAAGAACAACATTAATGAAGCCACTGGGTTACACGTGAACCTTGAGACTAGCAATCTCAATTTTTTCAGGGGGAATAATACTATGGTGTACTAACTGTCACCCATTTTCATAATGCTATTTAGTAATCAAACTGGAATCTCGATTTTAAATTGGTTTGACTTCCACGGTCAAGATTACTTTGATTGAGTCATGAACTAGCAAAAGAACTTAAAACCGCAAGTCCTAAACCACAAACGATACAAATGTTAAGGTGGGTACCTCAAGAAACTAGCATATCCTATGGCAAATAGATATTCTATGATGATTCAAACCTCTTCACAAGAGATCCATCTGTCCCTGAAACCCCAAGGAAGTTCATTATTAATTTATCTCCATAGAGTGACTTGCTCACAAGCTTATTTGATTTTGGGAAGTTCAATAGATGGAAATATATGTGCCTTGAAATGGCAATTGCATCAGATGATCACCTTTCATTGCTCAATATTTTCTAAGAACTGATTATATTTCTGCAAGAATAACTGCAGGAAAGTCATAGAAGTCTGCTTTCTCAAATTTCAGAATAGCCCAAGACCAAAATATTTCTTTAACCACAAGTAGCCAACAAGTCATTCTAAGTGTAAATTAGGGTTCGGAGACACCAAGAAACTATAGATTAAAAGGAACAGTTGATAAGTAGACAAGTGGTCAGCTATGCTAATAATTCTAAAGCTAATATAGACAGACAGCAAATGGGGTGACTTTAATGACACCATGAATCAACAAGGTTGATCTGAATGGTCACTGATACCGTATCCTTCTTCATCAAATAACTTTCCTCCTTCATCATTATTGTGTTTGTTGGAAAGTCACTTGTCCCCTTCAAAGTTATTTGATGAAGGAATTCATCGTTGTTTGGCATTCCAACCCTAGTTCACATGTATAAACATGAATAGAATTCTGAACATACGACGTTAACATTGATGGACTCTTAATAACATACATCAGCCAAATCCTATGAAAACCCATAAATTGACTGGCTTTATATATTTTTCCACTCACAAACACAATTCGGCCGCACAAACCTCTCAAAACATTCACCTTCAATAAGATACATCTAAAATTTTCATATCGAAACCATTTTATCCCATGAACTCAAATGAATCATGGTTCTGAAAACGAGATTGATACACAACCCGGAAGGAGTTCATTTAATCAAAACTACTATCACTCAGGATGTCTACTCATATAGGACTACATGATAGAAAAACCACTATTTCCCATTTCCCAGAAACTAAGATAACTCATTCATGCATTATCGTAAGATCATCAGCAACTCTATCCTCAATCAAAAAGATGCATTTCAGTAGATTCAACAAAAATAATCTACAGATCTCCAATCGAGTATTTCACAAGTGAAAATTTGTGAAAAATATGCAAAATCGGAATCGAGACACGAAGAGCCGATAGATCGATACCTTGAGGTAAGAGAGCTTCATGCTCCCGTAGACGACGCCGACAGCGAAGGCGGAAGCGCGCGCTACCTGCCGGAGAAGAGATCGATCATGAGAAGAGAAGGATTCAGAGAATCCGGAGAGAGAGGAAGAGGACTCACGAAAGCGAGAGTGCTGACGCCGGAGTAGGGGCCTGGGATACCAGCCGCCATTGATGAGCTGAGATTTTCCCTTCCGGAGCGAGAGAGATCTCGAGCGGTGAGAGGAGAATTGCCTTTTGACTGTGAAATTCCAGAAATTTCGGTCAAACTTTAGGGAACTACATAAATGACCTTGGATTAGATTATTCCTAAGAAGGACCTCCTGAAATTTATTAGTTATATTCTGCTCCTTCTTCAAATAAAGCACAAAAATTTTGAAAAAAAAAAAAAGAAGAAGAGGAGATCACCATTAAAAGACTATGAAAAATTCAAAAAACGCTATCAAATTGGTGTTCGATTGCGAGGAATCGTTAGAAATCATTAACATAATTTGATTTACGAAAAATCATTAAATTGGTTTACAAAATACCTCCCCAGCATGTAAATTGTAATCTAACAAATGTTTCAGGGGGCTGAATGTAAAACACTTAGCAATCAGGAAGTTCGATGCAATATCTAAGATGTCAGGGAGTAATTGGTAAACCGTCGAGGAGAATCGATTCCCCTATTAAACCGCACCTGTCCATTCCAATTTTTCGTCCTGCCGCCCACAACGTACGATGATCAAACCACAGCCCTCGAAACCGATCGCCCCATCTAAACCCGATCACCCGACCGATCTCCCCGACCGGAAGCGCCCCAGCTCCTCCTCGAACCCTCCGGTTCGAACCGGCGAGGCTCCGGCAGCGGCGAGCAAGCGGAGCAGGAAGGAGAGGGAGGAGGTGAGGGCCTCGCACGTGCTGATCAAGCACGAGGGCTCGAGGCGGAAGGCCTCCTGGAAGGACCCCGACGGCCGCGTCATCTCCGCCACCACCCGCGCGGTCGCTGCTGAGCGGCTCTTGGCCCTGAGGGAGGAGATCGTCTCCGGAAAGTCCCGGTTCGCGGACGTCGCTGCTCGGCACTCCGATTGCAGCTCCGCCAAGCGCGGCGGCGATCTAGGTCTGTCTCCCTTCGTGATCTGACGCTAGGATTAGTGTTTCTCTCAGTGGTTGGGTAGCTATCGAATGTGCTCCAATTTGTTTGTGCTATCATCGTATCAGGAAATTAGGTCCTGCATTTAGATTCTTTGTTCGAGCTATAATTTGCAACATTTTTTTATCATTATGATTTCATCTAATCTATTAGTCTTATCTTGATTTTTGTGAGTGATAGCACAAATATTTGGATTTATTGGACGTTTCTTGTCAAGCAGAAATTGGTATAGCTATGAGTGGTTCATTTTTAAAATTTTATGGTTGTGTTTTGAGTACGATTGAAGAGAAGAGTGTCAATCTTTTTGCAGAGCAGTTGATATTGTTGAAATTTTGCGGTGATGCACATGAAAAGGAAAATTTCCTACATGTTTCTGGTTACCTATGAGCTAAGATTATCAAGCTATTTTTGGATGTGTAATACTGATCTTGTAGGATAAATCAAAGTTATTAAATGACTTGCAAAGGATTATGTCCCTGATTGGGCTATTGCGTAGCATGTCCGCATAATATTCTCTTCATGTTTGAAATTATGAATGATTTTACCCAATTTTCCTGTATGGGATAAATCACTTTCTAGATTGATTTACCATCCAACAAAATGAGAATCATGTCCGTGTGTCCACCTTTCTCTAATTAATATTCTTTACAACCTAACTCAATTTGTCTTTCAAAGTGAAAAAAAAAATCTTGTAGGATATCACATGGATAACTATTGGGAAATCTAAGCATAATACTTGATATATGGGTTGTTGTGCATCCTGTATACCTTTTAGCATTCCCATTGCATTTGCCTAAAATGCATATTCTGTATCCTTATTCAATAAATTGTGATTTAATCACTTAATAAAAAAAAATCTCATTGCTACAATTGCAGGCATGCATGGGTTATTTTTTTTGGATATGCTGTTCAAGCACAGGGATTGCAATAGTCCTCCTGCCAATGTTTTGTGGGGAAAAATTGTTTTATTGTTGTCTATTTGCTATCGGATTCTTTTTCTCATTTATTTTTTCTATGTGATCTTGCCACCCTAATGTTTTTCCAATAAATACTAATAGGTTCTACCACAGAATTTCTGTAATTTTCTGGACTGTCAGAGTCAAATTTTGTTAGTTTGTGTTTCTTGAGCTGTATGTGCTATAGTTATTTCCATGTTACTTCAGCCTTTATTCAAATTTCAGATTTATTAGGTAAAAATATTATCTCCATTGGGTCGGAACTGGTTGTGTGGTTAGTAGCTGGGTATGCTTGAGGGATTCTTCCTGTCACCTGGACTTCTAGTTCTCCATGGGCCTAGATTCTATCTCATTTCACACTCATCTAGGAGGACTAGAAGTATGAAACAGACAAGGAAAGTTTTGTACCTGGATGATTCATTGAGTACTTGTTGTTCAAAATTTTGATATTCCTTGGGAAACAACAAGGATAATGCATTTATATAGCTTTTTCCCTGGTCAAGACATTGTCTTAGTTTCATTATGTGATAAGCAATTCTTGCCAGCACAACAACCTGAGCAAAATTTTACCGGTGGCGGTGCCAGTTTCAGTTTTTTAATATATAACTTAAGCCCTTGAAGAGTTAATTCAAAATGAATACATACTGATACTGAAGCATTTTACTGTATAAGCACATGTGAGAAATATCCCCTCCACTATGTGGCATGATGTGCACATAAGTATACAACTGGTCTGCATGCATGCACTTGCAAGTGGAGTCTTGGACAGTTGGATTTTGTATAAGTTGAGCAGAGGCCTCTTCTGTTGTTATGGTGCACAAATAGCTTCTTAAGAGTTCTTTCGCTTCTATAGACTCTGTAGACTCACCGTGTTCTATCATTATGCAGTCTTAAATGACTCTTTGATCATTCAGTATAGATAATTATGAATTTTGTTATATTGGTGCTGCTTTTGGCTGTAAAGCAAATTCTTGAGGTAGGATATTGGAAATTGAAAAGAAACAGCATTGAAGCAAAATCAAGCTATCAATACTGTTAATATGTTAACTTTCTCATTCTTCTCGAAAATTTGCTCCTGCTACCTCTGTAACAGAATAAAAGTTCAATGACCCATTAAGCTGCTCGTATTTGGTTTCTCTGACATCAAATATTCTCCTTTCTCATTACATTATAGGTCGTTTTGGACGTGGAAAGATGCAGAAGCCATTTGAAGAGGTGACATTCGCTCTGAAAGTTGGTGAGATGAGCGACATTGTAGATACTGACAGCGGAGTTCATATCATCCTGAGAACTGAGTGACTAGCATTGCCAAACCATTTGCAATTTCTGCCCTGCATTTGATATTTTTTTCCTCAGCAATCTATACTTGAATAAATATCATATTATTGTAAAACCTTGCTTGGCAATTCAACTCTCTTGTAGCGCAAATCATGCACTGAAGTACAGCCAATTATATTTCTGCATTTCTAATGTATGTTTGGGCTCTAGTTTGTTTGCCGCCATATTATCATTATCGATGATGAGCATTTTATTTTCTTCTTTTTTGAAGTTTTTCGTTTGAGGTTTTGCAATCTTAATTCTGTGATTCTTTTTTGTTTTTTCTAAAGGAATATTTGTTTTGTTGAATATAATTATATAATTTCCATCAGAATTTCAGAATTTGATTGTTATCTCTGTGGGACTGACCTTTAGCGACGTAGATGCCACTCGTGCCACATGGCAACCTACCCGTCCAGGTGTAAGCCTTGAGAGTAAATCTGGCTTTTCCGTCTGGTGGTGCTCGATCTCGCGCTTAATACCCAGCACACCAAGTTCTCAGAATCAGGTCTCCGGTTTTCGCCATTGGAGATGGGAGCTTCGTCTTCGACCGATCACAGCCTCTCCTCTCAATCCCAACAACAACACGAGGAAGAAGTCCTCGCCGCCTCCACCACTCCTCTTCCCGTCCTCCGCGCCGCCTTCTCCTCCCTCTCCGCCTCCTGCCTTGACTCCAACTCCCCCGCCATCCCCTGCGCTTCTCTTCGTAAAGTCCTCTCCGTAACCACAGCCGAAACCGTCGCTTCCCGACTACCTGACCACTTCCCCGCCCTCCTGCCCCGGATCGGCCCCGCCATCGCCGACCTCTTCTTCCCGCCGTCCAAAGACGGCCTCGACTGGCTCGGCTTTCTCCGCGGGTACAACCGCTGCTGCGCGCGATCCGCGGCATCCTTCTCAGTCGCTGGGATCCTACGCGTCTACTCGGCCGCATGCGCGGAGGATGGAGTCCCTCCCAAGCTGGCCTTCGATTCGGACGATCTCGGCGAGGGCAAGGTCTCCGGCTCGCTGGCCGCGTCCGATGTGGTTGCGGTTCTCTGGATTTGCTGGATCATGGGGCGATTGTCTCGGGGTTCGAAGGGGGACAAACTGGCGCTTCCGGATGTGAGCCATTTGGTGATCTCGGCCTCCGTGAGTTGCGGGGAGATCGCTGATGATGAGGGGATTTGGGATTTTGATGTTTTCGGATCGGAGATTAGCCTCCCAGCGAATAAGTTTTGCATGTGGGTACTGGCGACGGCGCCGGGGCTGGCGCATTGCTTGTCGGAGTTTGTGCAGGGGAGAATTCGAGCTTGCGCAACAGCGGAGGTGCGTTTTTCGCTGCTTATCTACCCATAATTTACCTGAAAACCTGCTACTAGGGCAATTTGTTTCTTGGAAATGTGTTGAAGTCTTTGAAATCGCACTTGCTAACCGTCATCTTATGTTGGAATTGGGATTGAAAGGCTAGATTTCTGTATAGTTACAGAATTACATAGGGGTTTATCGTAGCAATTGAGCCATATTGGAGCTGACAATGCATATTAAGTTATGGTGTTGTTCTCGCGCAGTCTTCCACTTCAACTGTTGTTGAAAAGGTCTCCTTTGGGGAAAATGCTGACCAACATCTTCTTACATGTGGAAGGGCATGGGCAATCTCTCTTTCACAGAGGAACAGCTTGGGTGAAGAACTTTTAGCCGCTTGCGTGCCCAGACTAGGTGTTGAGGCACTGGACAATCTTCTGTACAGGTTTGCATCTTCTCATTTAGGCTATGATTGTTCAGATTTTAATGGTGGACAAAAGCAAACATCAGAGATTGCTAGACTGAATGGCAGACAACATACATCCAAAATATTCACCCCTTGTGTTATTTGCTTTCTCACGACTAGAGCTTGTAATTCATGGCCTTCAATATTATCCTTTCGTTGAACAATCCTTAGTAGCTCATTTCTTTCTCCACCTTAATGTGGCCTTGGCAGGTCATCCATCCATGGAAAAGGATTGAGCAGGTTTTGGTCCAAGGTTGAAGGTTATAATGGGCCTTTGTTAATTCTGCTATCTGGTACTGTGGCTGATACTCACAAAGGAGGTGAAAATGCACGTAATTGGATTATTGGTATACTAACTGGACAAGGACTTGAAAATAGAGACACATTTTACGGAAGTTCTGGGAATCTCTTTGCTATAAGGCCATTTTTTCGTGCACTTGGACCTTCTGGTACATATCAAGCATATGCTTATTCTCTTTTTCAGCTTATTTGGAACTCTGTTGTCTCAGATATCAAGACCTAACTGAGCTAGGATTTAATCGAGCAGGTAAGGACAAGAATTTCATGTACTGCCACTTGCATCCTTCTGTTAGGGTCTATGAACCTCATCCTAAGCCGGTTGGCTTGGCATTTGGGGGAACCATTGGAAATGAGAGAATATTTATTGATGAAGATTTTGCTAAAATTACGATTCGTCACCATGCAGTCGATAAGACCTACCAACATGGCTCTCTCTTACCCAACCAGGTTGAGCTTCCCTCAATCCAGTGGACTGATTTAATCACCACACCGCTCATAGCATTATTTTGGTGAAATACAATATTCATCTATGTTAAATTGATCTTGCATTTTTTTGTCTCGTATGCAACTACATGCTTGGAATTCTGCCTTGTCATTGCATCTCAGTTCAACCATTAACACCTAAATGACAGCTTGATCATTCTAATCATAGATAAAGGTTGCCATGTCTTCAACCACTTCTTATCATAGAGCTGCAGTGATACCTTAATCTATTGTATCCTTGCCTTTTTTAAAAAAATTCTCGATCTTCTAGGCCGTTCTATGGTGATATTCATGTTTTTTAGCATGACAAGTGATATGTGGTTAGTGGTAAGTAGTTGAAAGATCATTTATATATCAGGAGAAGTTATGACAAATGGGTTGATGCAAAACAGAATTACTGCAAGGCTTTTACCTGGCTGGTGCTCGTACTATGTGTTCTTTTCCTGGGATATCAGCAACTGGTTTTCAGTGCATTTACTTTCTTTGAATAAGTTTTGATTGTTAATATTCTCTTATGACTCAAGTTGATCATCACAAATAGGGTTTCCTAGCTGTTGAAGCTTCACTAGCAGAGGCTGAAGTGTGGGGTCTTGGTGGGAAAGCAGCAAAGGAACATCAAGACATATACAGGAAGAGAGAGACTCTGTTTTCAGAGCAACGGCGGAAGGTATGGATATGTCCCTTGAATTTTCAATTGTGGGTTGTTTATTCACGAGTTACATCCAAATTTTCATATATGTTGTGGTTGCACCATCCAGGTTGATCTAAAAACTTTTGCTAGTTGGGAAGACTCCCCGGAGAAAATGATGATGGACATGGTATCCGACCCAAATAGAGTTAGAAGGGAGGACCGCTAGATGGAATCCATCCATATGTCAAATTTCTTACAGCAGATATAAAATAGTGTATATTGTTGAACTTCAAACTTTCAGTTTAGCTACAGAAACACAGATTGTAAATTCTGAGGTTGATGATGCATCAATGAACATCGTTGCTACAAATAACAGAAAGCAGGTTATAGCTCATTGTTCATTTGTAGTAATATTTCTCTTGTCATATTGTGGTGTACAATAGTTAACAATGTGATGTTGTTTCAAGTAAAGCCTTCCTTAGTACTCTGATTTTTGTGGAGAGTATTTTTAAGGTTTGAAATTTCGACTGAAACGTTTTTAAAACGTATTGAATTTTAAAAATATATTATTTATATTTATATATTATAATTATATCACAAACATCGTTAGTTTAGTAGTCAAGTTTTTAATCCAGTCTCAATTAAGATCCGGGTTCCAATTCAAGGCAAATTTTGATATATTTTTCATTTTTTTATCAAAAAAAAGTTAATTAATACTTTTACATATATATATATATATTTTTTTTTTTTTATTTATTTTTTAAAAAAATATTTTTAAATTGAAAGTTAAAATTAAGTTAAAAATTTTAAAAAATAATTTGATCAAAATCCAACCAAAACAACCAAAACAGATTAATTTCAGTGGTGCGGATTAAAATCAAAACTTAAAATCTTAATATTTTTCTGCTTCTAATTATTAGTATGATCCTTGCAATGCTGTATGCAAAGGAAGTCAAAATGCTCAGAGGGTGCTAGGCCTCAGTGGACCATCTAGGCAGAGGCCTAAGCCATTTTTTTTTTAATTATAAAATCTATATTTATTAATTATAAATTTAAAATATTAGTTATATAAATATCTGTTGATTTAATTATATGGTCATTTAAAAATAACAATAATTAAATAGCCAAACAAGCATTTAAAATTTAATAAAATGATAGACTTACCATGTGTTTAGACAGCTGCCTAACTACCTTGGCCTATGCATCCACAAGCAGCTTAAAAGCCTCAAATCTGGAATAAAAGGTCTATTCCAGATGCATGGAATTTCTCAGATAATATATGGGCAAGCTCTGAATAAACGAAGAAAGACAGCAACTGTAACACAACATCGTGGTAGGAATACAAACATTCTCACAAGATAGTCTCAGCTAATTGCCAGATGCTCTTGAAGTATGAAGTCCAGAATTGTAACGACAGGCGGTAGTTTAGGGTACTAGAGTAAGTATGAGCAGAGTAATTTCTGCATATCTGATCTCAGTCACCGCCGACTTGCCTCTTCCAGGAATCTTCAACAATGAGCTCATCTACTCCCCAATCTTCATAACTGTGAAATTTCAAATGGGCATAAGAAAACCAATCAATATACATTTCAGCACAATCAGACCTGATAAATACTGGATGATGCTTACCTTTCGTCAGGAAGATATCGACGGATTGTAAACGGTATCTTCCGCTCACGAAGCTCCTTCATTGCTATCTATTGAAAGACAAAACCATTGGTTGAGACATGAGATAAGAAACAACTGAGAGTGGCGCTTCTAACAGAGACTAATGATTCAAAAAACATTTTAAATTTTTTCCAACAAAAATCTAAACAAGGGCAAAACAAGAATTAAAAACTACAGCAACCATAGAAAATAGCAAGCAAACCTATGGAGCAATGAATTATTGTTTACCAATCAGTATTTAGAGTCAATTATCATTCTGGCCCCTATTAATACACAAACTGCTATTTTGTTTACAGCAAATAGCCAGTTGGAACATAGAGGAGGCCTAATATGTAAAAGGTATCCCAAGCTTGAAATTAAGAAGCAATAACAAGGTAATTTCAAGTGCAACATTGATAGAAAAGAAATTAGCAATACTAGATTCTGGTGATTGTCAAACAGTAAACCAGCAAATGTCCCCGATTTCTTTCACTAAACTTAGAGTTTTAGTTCTCAACACCCCAAAAAAAGCCACAAATATCTCATAAGGTAGCTTACCTCAAGAGGATCAGTCTCACCCTCCAACTCAACCATAACAGGGGCATTCATACTGTTCAATCAAGTTAAAAGGGGAGATATTAGAGATCAAAGTTTGAGCAGAATATGTTTCAAATGAGTTTAGGCGCACAAAGAGAAACCTGATCTGCAATGCACGGGTACCCAATATTCTTGCACGCTCATACTTGGTCATATATTTAGAAGTTTTACGAGGATGCTCTACTGGTGGTTGTTCTTTCTCTTCACCCTCGCCTATCAGAGCGTCGGGGACGTCTTCATTGTTGTTTTCCACATCCTCCACCTCAGCCCCCTCCTGCTTGAGTTTCCATGTAGATCAAAAGAAGAAGCACATTATCTATGAAAAACAGAAACAATGGCAAGGTATTGACCTCAATCTCTGGTTCCGGGGGCTCATCCTCATACCTGCATTAAACATTCTTTAAATGGTGAACGAACGCCAAACGTCCAAACAGGGCAAATGAACATTTTGGTGATGTACTATTTTTTTTAGTAAAAACTCACACTCAACACTGGAACGAATTAACCAAGATAACATTAAATAATATATGGAACCTTTATTTTAAAGTTTTTTTTTTTTTGTTTTTATTTGCGGTTCAATTCTACCATCCACATTTTTTCATAAAATTTCAACCCAAGAAAACAGGCACAAATGGATGAGAAATCAAGAACGCGATCTAACAATAACTAGGAAACACAGCCCACATATATCCATTCATCGGCCAGAATCACTTTCAAACTCATCAAAAGGATTCACACAAAATACTTCCAGAGCCATTCATCACCATTTTATGCCTACTACTCAAAAATTTCAAACCAGATCGTGTATTAGGTGGAAAAACAAACAAAAATCGTCAGATTAAAAGAGAAAAAAAGTGTTAGCTAGCAATCCCCGAAGAAAATTCAATCCCTAATCTCCGTAGTACTACTCAAACCCAAGAATGACCAAACCCTAGAATAGCGAACACATAAGATTTCTCAGAGATGGAAAAGGGAGAGAGAGAGAGTACCCCATGTCCATGTCATTGTAGTCATCGTCCGCCATCCTTGTGCTTCTCGCTTGCTCTCCCCGAGTATTGGGTTCGTCTCCGGAGGACTGCAAAGAGAGCTTTTATTTATTGGAGTTTTTATAAAAAAATTCACCTACTTTATTATAAATTTTTTAAAAAATTATTTATTTTATATTATAAATTTATAAAAAATTTATCTTAATTAAAATATTTTAAAATATTTTTATTTTAATTCGATTTTATTTAATTAAAATTAATTTAAAATCTAAATTATTTTCATTTGATTTTAATGTAAATAACTATTAAATTAATATAAAAAGAAGTTATCTTACTTTAATTTTTATAAAAAATTAATTTTATAATTTTATAAAATTTAAAATTTAAAAATTAATTTTATCATACCAATTGTTCCATAATTAGAAATTAATTATCTGAAATAAAATAATTTTATATTATATATAAATTTAATTGATAAAATTAGAATAAAATAAAAAAATTATATTAATCGATATAATTTTTTATAAAGTTATAGTATAAAAAGAATAATTTTTTACTCAAATAATTTTTTATAAATTTATAATAAAATAGGTACTTGTTGGTTAAAAATTCTATTTATTAAATCCTCTGTGGGTCCAGAAACGCTAGAACCTGGAAACCCTATCTGGGCATTTTTTGCATATAACACCTTACTTGTGGATAAATCTGCGAAAGCCCCTTGCAGTTTGGTAATTAACAAGCCTTCAGGTTGATTGGTGTGTGAAGAATGCCAATCAAATTCTATTTTTTCAATAGGCAGAAAAAAAATTCTCTCTTTAAAAAAAAAAACTTAAAATAAATTGGACAATTATTCATCGAGTTTTAATTTTCATATAAACCACAGATACAGAATGTGAGTGAATGAAAACGGAAACTGAAGCATCACACATGGCTTCTCACTGCTTCAAAGGAGCGCTATGCATCCAAAGCTTATGAAGAATTTACAACAAGATGAATAATCAAAACCTTGAAAGTCAAGAGTGAACAATGAGAACTGGTTTCTTCATTTGGAGGGAGACCAAGAAAATCACAATTGACCTAACTATTCAACGCCAGAATTTAGTTATGAGCAGCTCTGCTGCCCAGAGTTTCCAAACTAATTTGAACTACAATGTGACAATGATTTGCAGAACCATAATGAATTCTCATTTGCTTGCTTGAAGTCAGAAGTGATGAAAATTTGACGTAGTGCCACCATGGATTAAGTGTGTGGATCCTGATGTAGCAAGCATGGATCACTGGCTCTTTTCCTGTGCTTTCCTTGGCTGCAAAAGAAAGACGAATATCAGGACAAACTATTAAGTCTGGAAAAACCAAAACAACTTGATCTGACAACTGATCCATAAAAAGTTCAAACCAACAAAAAGTTTTTAAAATGAGACGATACCTCTATCCCTGCCTGTCAATTAAGGTAAATAATACAGAACTATCAAAATTACTGCTAAAATGTGGTTTCAATTAATTGTAACTTACATCAAAATTCAACATATCCAAGTTCTTCATCTGAAAGCAATTTGAATGATGAAAAACCAGTTAGAGTCAAATAGTCAGATTCAAAATAGTTAAATTTCCACTTATCCCATAAAAAGAGAGCACAACTGAGCTAGACTAGGAACTGCTCAATTTTAACTTGAATTCCAGATTCACATGCAAAGAAACAAGCCATTTTGGTTATACATGTGAGATCAGAACAATTGTATACCTTCTTGCTGCAATGTCAGATGATGTTGCAGTAAGCTTAGCAATTACTAAATATTCATTCACTTTTCTTGCACAAAAACAAGAATTCAAGGTGGTTTGATTTGAAGGTCTATTCCAAGGGTAGGTGGGGGCTGCAAGAGGTGACTTGTGAAATCATGTATTGCAGTTGTTGTGCGGCATCAAACTTGGGCTAAGTTGGATCAGTATGTTTTACCACAAGGAGGGCAATCAAGTGGAAATTAGATATGCCAAGGTAAGCCAAGACCATGCCCAAGACCAGGGTCCAGACACTAGAGGACCCTAAAGAAAAGACACTAACTGCTCATGCCCACACTGAGTTGAGCTTGTCATTTTTACACATATTGTCCAACCCTCAGATTGGCATTCTTTTATTGTAAAAGATATTTATGCTGGAACTAACTAGTGAACTGAACAGGGCTGAATGATTTTCAAAAGGGATTTACGCTGGAACTAACTTGTAAACTAAACAGGACAGAATGATTCTCACTCTTCACGAATGTGAATTACTATCTATACAGTGGACAATTAGCCCTGATTTAGAAATATTGTTATGCTTTTTTTATAATGATACAAATTGCTATAGTTCTATCCTTTTATACCTTGCTTCAGGAAGGCTATCAACATGGTAACTCCCAGGTTTGCTCAAAGAAAAAAAGAAGAAGAAATATTGTTCTATTAGACTGATGATTTGGTTTACATTCTCGAGATGTGTTCCTCATAGTTAATTCTAGCACCTTCCATTTTGCATGCATTTTCTTTAACAATGTGAAGTGTTCCACCTCACAAGAGAAAATCCTAGTTCCACCATCAAATATCATAACCACATATACTCATTTTTAATACCATCTTGTGATGAACTATCTATTGTTCTACATTGATCCCTATATCCTTATTTATGCAGTAGGGACCCTCAAACCTCCGAACTTTAACACATTCAGGATACCTTTCAAGTCCCAAACGCCAACCTGTTAAATTTCATTGTAGTGACCTCAAACTATGGTTCAAATTCCAGCAGTCCAGCTATTGTCCTCGATTGTTGGATTCAGTAACCCATAAGTTCCGTTAGCACTAAGGCATAGTAGTAAAGTTCATGTAAATTCATTTATGATACTCTAAACCTTGTCGCTATAACAACAATAGTAACAAGAAGAACGACAATAATGACGATGTTCCTTGCTCAAAATAATGTTTGAATCACGGTAGATTATGCAATCCATTCCATAAATTCAGTCAAACATCAGATTTGAGAACATTGCAAGTATAATCCAAGCTAGTTAGCTCAATACATTCTAATTCCTAAAATTTCAGATCAAGACTACCTGAGATTGATGTTAAGTTATGAGAAAAACAATGCAACACTAGAAAGAAACGAAGCAGAATTACACACAAGATGTTCGATGAAATGCCACAAGGAGATAAAAAGAGAACCTTAGTCCCAGGGAACATCTGGTGGATCTCCTCCTCAGGGATAACTACAGACCAGGGCTCGCCCGCCTCGCGAAACATCTGCTCGGTCTCGAGAAGTTGTCCGCGCTCGAGGATGCGTTGGCGGATGTTCTGGGCTAGAATGGAGGCGGCGTCGATGACCTCTTCTACGCCATTGACGTAGGTGACGACGATCTGCGGCGGGTTCTCGTCGGTACGCCGCTGGACCTAGAGTTGGCACGCCGGGTTCGACTCCTTCGCCTTCCGCGAGTCGCACTTCGCCAGGAACTCCATGCACGCCGCCGTGCACGAATCCAGCGCGTTAAAATCGATCCGCACTTTCAACAGGAACTTCAGCATCCTTCTCTTTCCTCGCTTCTCGCCCTCTCGGATTCCGGCGACGGCCGCGAGGGCTCTCTCAGTATCCGTCCGGGCGCTTAGATGGGGTTGAACCGATCTGGTTCGCTGATTTCTGGAACCGAACCGGATTTCCGGTTCAGTTCTAAAGGCCGTGGGTCTGGTCGGGCCCATAGTCGAGTCCGAGCCCATCCAGGGCATCAGGACGACGGCTGGCGGTCCCATCCGGCTCCGTGGTCCGTGCTTCCCATGACGTCTATGTGAGTCAAACGCAATTGATTTGATTGGTTATCATATGTGGGGCCAAGATTCGTCAACCAATGAAAAACTGCCACGACAGAAAATTATAAGAATCCTGCACAAGATCTCACAGCCTGTATCCCGGCCCCACGACCCGGAAATAAGAAAACCAACATGAAATTATTAGAAATGGAAAAATCCAGAGGCCGCTTCGCGTCCTTTTAGGGCTCCTCCGTGTCTTTCCCTGGAAACTGCCCCTCCATTGGCGCCGGAGGACTCCATTTTTGCGCTAGGGTTTGGAGATCCAAGTCTAGGTTTTCGATTCTCTCGGGGTTGATCTCTAAGAAATCCGAAAATCGCTGTAAATCGTAAACTATATCAATTCGTGGGGTTTGATATGGCGGGATTGAAGCAGCCGAAGAGGGTTTCTTGGGCCCCGGATTTGAGCTTGCGCCAGGTATCGCGAATCCCGCATCGTGATCTTTTTCCCCCTTCTTTTGAAGATTAGATACGTCGCTGTGATTTGTTCCCTGTTCTGATTGGTTTCATTGGTTCCGAGTTCAGCCTGCTGCTTCTTTTTGAATTCGATTTCCTCTGCATTTTCTTGATCTGGAGTTGTCTCCGATCTCTCTTGTTCTATCGCGAAAGTTTGGTATTTTGCGTCGGTGACCGGGAAGTGAGAATCGTGGCAGCAGTTTGCGTACGAATTAATCTATCAATTGCAAGCAAATATGATAGCCATTAAATCGAGAAATTTGGTCCCCTCTTGTGTCTAATTTTTTATATTAAAAGATAACAAGATGTTGATCTTTGTTTTTATTGTGAATTTTACCCTTGAAAAGCCAAATAAAATAATTAACTTCTTTGCAGGGATTAGCGTGCTACTGTAACTATTTGTTGCAGAAAGTATTAGCAGAAATAAAATTTGTAATTGAACAAACAAATGGAATATGGATTATCTAGGTGGAAATCTGTATTTATTTATGATATAGGATTGTACACTGCCATGCTTAAATTGATGTTTCTTTTGGAATCTGATCAAAAGGAAATGCTCAGCACTTTATGATGAAATTGCAATATAGCATAAAAACCAAAGCCAGATAAACTATAAAGTATCTTGATTTCATTCATGAAGTTAGAGGCAATCCTGTGCTTCCACACCAACTCAAGATAATGCAAGTGCAATTTAAGGAACTTAACTATAGGGTTTCATAGTTGGTAATTTATCTTATGGAATAAATAGATCTATCTCATTGATATGGGCATCATACTGACTTTGTTCACTGGGATCATTTTTGCCATTGCTCTTCAACAATGTTACTGCTGGAATTTTGATTGTTTTGTTCAATGACAAGGTTTATCAAATGCCCCTTTGATGGTCAAGCTACAAAAAAATCTGGTAAAGTTTTGTGTAAAAGCCATTTATTTAACTGAAATTTCCAAAAAAAGCTATGCATGAAGGTTTGGCTATCACTGTTTTTTGGTTTGTGGAGAAAGCTGTTTGAAAGCAGGCTGCATTAAGAATGTGTCCCTATTAAGAAGCTGAGGTTTTCTAAAAAAGAAGTTACATGGTGCCTTATCATTGTCCTTAATTGCTCATTGTCTTTGTCTAATCTGAAGGAGTTGCTGATTTGCGTTAAGCAAGATCTTCACTGATAACAATTGTGAGGGCATCACTTTGCTCATGTACCAAACAGTTTCAAGTATTGTCAAGGTTTTTTGCCTCGGCAGTTCTTGAATTTGATCAATATAGGTAATGACAAATTACTAGGAAAAAGTATATTAACTTTTCTACATATTGGTAAATGGAAATGAACAAACTGCTCCCAAGGAGATCCAAGGCTGTCAAGATGGTTGAATAAAAAATAAATGAACAATATTGATAAGACAGTTGATACAAAAAAAGAAATGAATTTCTGTTTTACTTTTTTACACTGAGTTCTTATAAACTGAAACTTCTAAAGGTCCATAAACATCCATAATTATTCTATGCCATCAGAATTTTTGAAATTTTCTATTAATACAATTTGCAGATACAACTCTCAATTTCAAAAGAGCACATATGTGGAATCCTGCATTTATATATGCCCCAAAGTTTGGTGCTATAAACTATTTCAGAGAATATATTCCTTCTTATTAATAATGATTTCTAATTAAAGAGTATGACTCCACTTGGTAATACCAACATAATAAAATGCAAAAAGGGTGGAGGGACAATGTTCCTCTGTTTTTGAAAGGACAACTAAACAAACAGTAAGCCTTGGTAGTGATGAAAGTTTTATTCAATGAGTTAATTCAGTGAAATTTTCCTCTCCTGCATATTCAAAAATATTCTTGAATTAACTTCAGCCTGATTGAATGAAAGATCAAATAGGTTTTCTTTCTCTTGTTGTTAGGGTTCAATGAGAACTATTTTTTCCATGAAAAATCTTTGCTATTGAATCCATAAAGAGTGTCTCAAAAAGATTCTCTGCAGAATTAGAAGTAATGGTGCTTAAAGTTTAACATCATGCCTCCCTAAATACAAATTGCAAAAGAGGAAAGAGAAAACTGTTATTCTTTAGTTTCTTTAGAGCTCAATCCAAGCTTGATAATGGGTATTTATGCTCAGGAGGTACATGTCATAATGGGTAAGATTTCAGGAAGTTATGAGTAAATATGAAGAATTTTCAGAAGTATGCAAAACAAACACATGTACACACAAAACAAAACAAAAAATTAGAGTTCATTCTAGATCTGGCTTATGTCAAAGTTTATTGACCTGAGTTTTTCTTTTTGGTTAATTACAATTTTGTTTAACTGACAAACTACATTCATGCTTTTTTGTCTGCATCTAACAGAACACTATGGAATCTTCAGCCTGCTTGGACACGCCATACTCAAAAGGGTTTAAGTTGCTGCATGGGTTTTCTCATTTTAGCATTCTTACAGTGGATTGTGTATCAGATGTGTTTGGAAAGATCCAAAGTTCCAAATCAATGCATTTTTTCCTATTTGACTTTTTTCAGCTAAACTTTCACGAGCTTCCATAGTATTGTAGAGGACTTAGTGAATAAGTAGTTCACTTCTTGTTGGCAATTTATTTTTCTTAAGAAGCTCTTTATGGGATATATATCCATGGATGCCCATGGCTGGGGCATGAATTAAGTTGGAGGTTCTGGAATTTAATTGAGGATTCTATGGATGTTAGACATACAATAGCCATTCTCTAAGGATGTCACCTTTAAAAATAAAAGATGATTTTCTGAACTTAGCCTTGTACCTCCAAATATTCATGGTCATTGATCAACTAGTAAGTTGATTGAAACCATTTTCTCATGCAATTCTCAACCTTACATAGAATGCTGACTTTTTTTCTTTTTTCCTGCATATGGCATTTCATGAAACACTATTTTAATCATCATATATGTACTGGTGATGACTGTGAAGATGAGATATTTTTTTCATTCTGAAGCATTGTTATAAGTAATGTAATAAACACTAAATGGATATTTGGCTTGTGGGAGTGTGCTGGATATCATGTTTTTTGTAATGAATAAGGCCTAGATTTAGTCAAATAGTACCTACAATCTCAAGAAGATCAGCAAACTTTTGGACAGATCTGATGGTTCCATACCCAATGTATTTAATTTCAGTATTGATAACTGGTGAGATGGAGGTAGGTGCATGATAGTTTAGATTGGTATTTTACATCCCAGTTCAGAATTTATCTAGAAGTAAGGTGTGAGAAGGGCCCAATGTAGCTTGTACTCAGTTGGGTACAAAGTGCTCCAACTAAGTGTATATGACAAGGTTGGCCAATAGATGAAACTTAAATGTTCTTGTAGTTGCGATTCAGTATTTAATAGTTTCTTTTACATGTGTATGTATTTCATAGGATGTTTAATTAGGTTTGATGCAGGTATGGATGATTTGATGTGATATGAAGCCAACCAAAAGAAAAAATGCCTGTTTCAATTTTGATGTGTAGTTCTAACATAAGCTAGTTAGCACTCCTTTTTATATGTGGGATACATCTTTTTTTTTTGGATCTGTGTTTAAACTATGAGGACCTGGTGGTTCCATACTTTGGACCATTCCTAACCAATTTGGGGTATCAAAGCTGGCCTGCTGGCGAGCCTGTTATAATTCATGCAGAAGGCGATGAATAATGATAATTTGACAAGAATATTATTTCTATTAGAAATGCAAAAATTGTCATTTGAAATGTTATGTAATCCTTGGGCAAAGCATCAAATCCAAATAAACAAGTTAGTCAGAGAGTGGGATATACGTACATAGACTGTGTCATTTTGATTTTTCAGCTTGCCTCTTGAACTGAGTAACTTCTGTTTGAGAACATCCTAACCAAGGATACTTGTTAGCATTGAGACACACTACCAGGAGTTCTTCTTCCCTTAGGGTTTGCCAGCAAACACATTTGTCTAAGATTGCAATTTGTATACTTAAGAGAGTCAAAGTATTATTGACTTGGTTCATACAGAGTTCTTAACAGCTTGGACTTGTGCAATAATGAGTGAATATTAAAGATCCAATGGGCATTGGATGTTATTTTTCTAGCCTTTCGTTTTCATGGTGGATTTGGGTGATCCTGATGCTTACTGATTCTTTGTTTAATCCCTTGCAAGCTTGATTTGATTTGTTTGGTTGATTAAGCCAAGTAAAATTCCAGATATGCTTACCTGATACTGGCCTAGATTGTTGTGTATTGCATGTTCAGCTAATAGAAGTTATTTCTATTTATGTTGACACTGTAACACGGGAGTGACTTCTCATCTGTGGTAGACAACAGGGTCTCTGCCTTTGATTAAGAAACTGCGACAGATGTGTTACATCAATATTACGAAATATGATGTTGAGGATTTCCTTTGCTATGGGTTGGTGTATGGATAATTTTCTGTGTGATTGCTTCCCCTGATTTATATGTGATTTGTATGGCTTAAGTAAGGGCATCTCTTTAGGTTGTGTTCTCGATGATCTGATCTATGATTATTACTTGGTACTCAGAACAATCTATGTTGATGCTTAATCTCTCATTGGATTGAGCTTTCAAGGACCTGGAAATTAATTCAGACAATTGATTATATTTTCATCCTTTATGCTTCATTCACTCAGTGCTTATGTTAGGGTTGTGTTTAAGAATTTTGCCACTTCATTGCAGATAAGGCTTTTCTTATCTGAGGATGCTCCATCCCAGTCCAGATTTGGAGTTGAAGATCATCTTCAGGCAAAGGGTTCATGGTTAGTGCATGCAAATGGTATAGGTGCTGATGATTCTCTGCCTCCTGGTTTTGAAACCCCTCCAGCTGCTAACAGGTTGAAAGTGGGTATCTCAGATATCCCAACAGTTAAGTGGTGGTGCCCCTCAAGAGTAAGCCCTTGTTTCTTATTCCTCTCATAAATGGCACCTCTAGGAGGGGTATAATTTACAAAACTGTTACTGTTTTTTTTTTCTAACAGCTGTTGACTTTTTCCCTTTGTACAGTTTGTGTTGAATCCAGAATGGCTAGTGGTTGCTGGAGGAGAAAGTGAAGAGGTTGCTAAACAGAACCAGAGACTCAGGGGTGTTCTTGAAGCATTCTACCCGTGCCCATCTTCCATTCCTCCAGAGTTAGTAACTCTTCAGTTTCTTCCTACTATCTTACTTGCACTTTGCCTGTGTTTCTCAACCTACCGCTAAAACTGAATCATCCATGCCCAAACCAGCCCATCTATTTTGTCTGAAGTAGAAGCTACTTATGAAGATGATTTAGACCCTCCTCTCATTCCGATTACTGCCATTGAAGATGAAGACACACCAGAGCAACCTGATATTGCATCACCGGTAGCCACTGCCATCCAGTCAAAGACCATGGATGTTCCTAGGAAACAACCAGAGGAGAGAATTCCAGCAATACTGCCAGATATCAGATCTCATCCAGAACTGTTGAAATCAAATGCTGATCTCTCCATTCCCAATCTGTCTCCTAATGGAGGACCAATTGTTGGGCTTATTCCCGGCGCAGAACCTGATGTCGTGGCTGCAGCTTCTGCTGCTTTCACTGCAATAATGCGAAGCAGCGAGGAGGGCAGCATGATCGACCGTGACTTGCTGATTAAAATCCTCAGTGATCCAGCCATGGTACAAAAGCTCATGTCAGAGAATGGAATGCCAAAACATACTCTGCCTGCTATTGCTCTTTCATCAGCCCCACTTCCGCCTCTGCCTCAAGTGAATGTCTCTTCTATACCACCCTCACCGGTTATGCACTCACTTCCACCAGCTAATGTAGTCAGACCTCCTTCGACTATGCAAGCTTCACCTGCTATTCAGTTCAATGCCCCCAATCCCCCTCCAGTGGCGCCTCAGTTTAAGGACATAAACTACTACAAGAGTTTGATCCAGCAGCATGGAGAGGATAGGCAAGAAGTGCCTTCTTCGAACCCATTGAATTTCAGTAATCATCATCATGACTATGCAAACAACTTGGTGGGTGTAAATGGTGTGGAAATGATGGCGCATGGCTCACAGCAAAGAGATGCAAGGCCAAAAGTCTCAAAGCCATGCATCTACTTCAACACCCCAAAAGGGTGCCGGAAAGGGTCTAGCTGCCCCTTCCAGCATGATGCAGCTTGCCCTCCTTGGATCGAGCAGCAGAAGGGATCAAAGCGGGTTAAGCTAGACAATGGAAATGTTGGAAATTTTTGACCGTTATGCCATTTATTTTCCTTTTTTTCCTGTATGTCCTTTGTTTTTTAGTTCATTTGTTCATCGGTCCGGTCCGTAAATATCCATCTAAATATCCATCTCTTTCAGTATTCTGTGTTCTCTTTTGGAAAATTGGAATATTGTTGGAAGTTAAATTATATGACGATATAGTATATTTTTGCGGGAAAATTGAAGTGTGTTCTCGGCTGGGATCTGTCGGTTGTTACAGTGCAGTCAGTCTCCATGCAAGGGTGATGATGTATCTGATGCTAAGTTATAATGGAATTTGCGTGGCTGTCGGCTCAACAGTCGAATCAGAACATGGAGTTGGGCCTTTAATGTGATGGGGCTGGCGCGTAGGGAAATATTGACGAGGTTTCAAAGCAGGCCGGCCCAAACCTTACTAATCTGGATTTAGCAAGCCCACTCATTGGGTCCAACTAGGACGGGCCCGTTTAGAACCGCATAGGGAAAACTGAGAGGCCTTTTGTGCAAAAATATCAAAATAAAAAATTTTCAGATAAGAGTCCAGAGGACACGTTTCATACACCGATTGGGCCGCCAAAAAAAATTTTACCTCTAGGAGCGAGCAAAAGAATCGTGAAAATCGTAAACGAAAACCGATTATCAGTCCAATTCATTACGGTTCTGGTTCTGATTTATTGAAGAACTGAAATCTACAGCCAAAAACAGAGACAATAATGGGAAAATCAACCGAGACAAAAACCACCTGCAGAACACATCAGAGCAGATAAAAATGCCTAGTAGAGTACTAGGCTTCTACTAGGCAGACAATATCTCAGGTGGATCATCATGGACTCAGATTTTCAATCACAAATTCTACATCCCAACATACTATTCGCGCATTCTTAAGAAGTAATAAAAATCAATATAGATGCTTGACTTGCTTCAGAGTCCCCCCCCCTCCTCCATTTCTGAAAACTGCAATCAGACCATAGTCGATCTCAGACCGCGAAGTCCAGACCACATGTTCACCTCCGCCATCTCCGCTCTGGAAAGAACAGACAAAGACATTGGATAGCAGAATCACATGGCTGGTTTGGTAGCTGTTAATACAAATGACTCGATAGTAATTTGCTAATGGAACTCCAAAACTAGATATTCAGTAGAGAATCAGTCACAAGCATTGATGCAATGTAGGATAGCATATCAAAAACTCACTAAAAGCCATGGAATGGTAAGACATTTTTCATCGAAGGATTAATTAAAAGATCTGCTTTGCGAGCATTTCAGCAGATTCTATTGGTCCATGAAAAAATATTCAAGCTGAAGATTAGAACTTACCAGCAGAATTGTAAGGGGAACGAGTGCTACGGCCTCTGGCACTTTGGTGTGCTTGTGATGTTGATCTCTCCGTGTTGGGAGATGAAACCTGCTTCTCATTGGAAACTGGTAACGAATGCCTCT
This sequence comes from Trichopus zeylanicus subsp. travancoricus, assembly GCA_005019695.1. NCBI lineage: Eukaryota > Viridiplantae > Streptophyta > Magnoliopsida > Dioscoreales > Dioscoreaceae > Trichopus > Trichopus zeylanicus. The sequence continues at coordinate 51,557 of RXID01014846.1, read as the reverse complement.
TCTTTGGATAGTCATTGTCATGCACATCTGGGCTAGCCTTTGGAGAAACACTTGACTGGGCCTTGGCCTTCACCGACTTGGTGGCTTGCATATAGCTTGGAAGCGAACTGTTGCTGATCCTGGGTTCCTGATCTGCTGCGCGATCAAATTTACTGCCCCCAAATGACCTCCGCCTGAGTGCAATCTTTGTGTCCACAGAATGTTCTCCATTACTCGTTCCAAGTGAATCATTGTCAAGTGTAGATAGTGACCTCAGCCCAGCTGTTTGAGACTTTTGCTTTTGACTAGCGATATTTTCTTTTTCGCTTTGCTCGGCTTTAGTTGAAATATGATTTGAGGTGGTTCCATGGGACTCTAACCCAGTTGCATGGCTTCTCCCTGATCCATCTGGCAATGACTCTAACCCATGCAGCTGATCAGTGGATTTTTCCGCATGGGTCTGTGTGTCAGAAGTAGTTGGTTCTAATTGCTGTCTCTCCACCTTAACTGAATCAACAGAATGCATCAAACTGGCATTACTTCCGTTACCTTCTCCATGGCTTTGTGGCTGATGGTTTCCTAGAACAGAGGAAGAGCCACTTGCTTCCAAGTTTGAACTTACAGCATCAAATCGATTATCAATATTAACATTTGTAGCATGACTTGCTTTCTCGAGTGCTTCAATATCAAGTACAAATCCCCCACTTTCAGCTTCTGATCTGTCCGGCGAGTCGAGTGTGGAGGAAATAGATATCTCAGTACCACATTCAGAAGAAGCCAGTTGAATCCTTGACCCATAAGAAATTGAATTTTCTGAAAATTGGTGGTCCCTAGTTCTTATCAGATGATCCACCTGCATCTGAGCTCTATCTGATTTTAGTACTACAGTATCTTGATTCACAGACTTAATAGACCTATCCATACTTCGGGACCTTTGGGTCAAGCCAAGCTCTTCAAAAGTCGACTGTGCAACAACAAATGATCGATTGCATGTCCTTCTCAACCCAAAACCAGACGCCTCTCCTTCAATCTCTGGTGAATTATTGTTAGCCGGATGCCTTGGGCTATTGCTTTCTGTTTCTATATTAATTGGTGCGAGATCAGGTATTGATTGTGAAATCACATTTAATTGTGAAGTTTGCTGAACAGAGAAAGAATCAGAGGCTTCTCGTGTGATGTCTAGAATTCCCAGATTCTGATCCTCCAGTCTAGAGTAAACCAAGTCAACATTTTCTGAAGAACCCAAGCCTTTAAATGGAGAAGAAGCTGTAAGCTCAGACTCAAGACTAGCATAATCATTAGTTACCAGATGCCCTTCATCATGTTCTAGTTTTCTTGATTCATTTGGATCTAACTTTGAATTGGATGATATGAGCAAAACTTCAGCTAGATTGTTGGCCTCATTCAAATTGTGAACCTGAACATTTGACGATGTCACAGCCATCCACCTCTCCAACCATATCCATGTTGAATCAGTTTTTGAAGGATCGCATTTCATATGGATGGGTTTTGTCTTGGGTCTTGAAGCCAAAATCTTGCAGTAAATATGGAAGCATACACTTTTAATCCAAGGCATCACAGGGTGGGGTGAATAAATAATTTGTATAGTAGTAGTAAAAAGGGGCCAGTCACAATACCTGCCGTCCAAATCCATTAGAAACTATTATTTGGACCGAGGAATATTTTTTCCATTTGGTGTTCAAACTTTCCTTCCCCTGCAAACGACAGACCAAACTGGTATTTTGAACAGAAGTAGATTCCACAAGTTAAAATGGCAACGTAGCATATCTGAAGAATACTGAACACGCTTATATTGAGAGAACACTTGGTTGGTGAGAATATTTGCATAATTAAATTTATAAAACCCAAAATTGCAGATATTTCAAAGGATAAATACAAAATCCAAATATAAAGATTAGACATGAGACCGCAGATAGACATGTTAACTAAAATGCTTTTCACTGACAAAAAGGATTAAAGAGAAGAGATAGGAGATGAAGCTTGAAACAAAGGTTGCCTAAATGCAATTTAGGAACTCTGGGGGTGCCATTCTGAGAGAAAGTCTACAAGACAACATTTACCAACCTAGATTAGGAAGTTACAAAAAGAAGATAGGTTAGAAAGTAATTCACTCGCCAATGTCAAGCAAGAAAAGAAAGTAAACAGCAGTTGACTTAAGCGGACTAAGCTACACATATCAGCAAGAATCAATGAACATGACTGAAGATGTGTAATTGTAAGAGGCAGCACAAAAGGTTTTCTACCTCTCGGACAGTTAATTTGTCAATCCATGGGCGTTCATGGTGAAGTCGTACGAGTGCTTGCATCTTAACAATGGCTTGGGCACAACGCAAGGTGCCAACAGCTTGCCTCCTTACGAGATGTCCTCGTACAGCAGCTTGCAATTTGATAATGTCCTTGAGTTTTACAAGTTCTTTCTGAGCCTATGGCATAGAAAAATAATAATAAGCACACAACCTTGTAATATAAGGTTAATAAGGTAAAAAAAACAAAAAAAGAATAATATATACCAAGTATCCCCTGACTGCAGATTGGATAACTACAGCAACAGAATTGTGGATGTTGCCCTCAACAGGTGTATTTCTGTCAGCAATCTTTGCATCGGCAATTTCAGAATTTGCTATGTCTGCTGATAAGGGAGATGTTTCCTTGGGCCTAAATTCTACTTGAGGTTTTTCAGGGAGAGCTGAATGTATGGGTGAATCAACTTTAATGGTGGTTGCATCTTGTGTTTCCATATCATAGACCACAAGCATAGGGTCTGAGATAACCATGTCATTTAATCTAGTGGATTTTTTCCAGAAACTCCATCTGCATTTATCTGATGAAACTTTGGCCTAAAAAGTAATTTTTACAGAATGAGAAAAGTTCCAGTCAGTAAATAATCACGAGGTTAGGATTGCATAAAACAAAGATCCAAGCATGACATCAGTCGAATTTACCGAAAATTTGAAATATCCACCAGATATAGAAGGATCAATCAAGCCACGTTTTCCACAAAATGCAGATCATTTGTGAAAGAAGCATATCCACAAGCATACACCAAAAAAACAAGTGAAGGTCAAAAAACACTGTAAATTCTTTGGAATAATCTATTATATCCAACCACCACTTGTAATTTTGATCTCTGGTGACTTCTAGCTAGCCTTTCTCCCAATCCACAAGCTGTGAGTTGCGATACCATTTTTTTATTGCAAAACGGAACAGGATCCCCTTGAGCACGAAGATAAATCTAATAGCGGTAGTTATAATTCTAAAATCTGCTAAAGGCTGCAAAGAGAAAGAACATCACAAAACACAAAACCAACATGACATTTGTTCTGCATAGACCACACTCATTTCCATAGATTAGATCTTTCTCTCACCATGTGGCTGTGGAGCCATGGGACTTTACTAACCAAAATTAACCAAGTTACCCAGTTAATCTTAAGAGTTACTAAAACTGAATCTAGAAAAATCCTGCAACCATACACTTCTAAAGGATTGTTTCCATGCCGGCATGGCAAAGCCATGTGGTATCCATTATGAGGTCATGGGAGGCATATGGGCTTCGCAATTTAAATTGATGACTGCAGAATGGTGGAACACGAGATTTCTGTTCTCCACAAAAACATTATCTTAAAGTTAACAATGACATGTTCACTCTATCTCATTTCCAATTCTTCACATGGCAGCACACAGATATCCAGCACAAACACTTGAACAGCCTCAGAATGCCATTCAAGCATCTGATATCCGAATTGATAAAAATTCCTATCTCGCTTAACCAATCGATTATCTAACAACTCGTTTGCAATAGTTTTTCCATCATTGCCTAGTTAAAAATCTGTTCTGTAGTGTTTTTTTTTTCCTAGACTCGGCTGCAGCGACATTAATACTTAAAAAAAAAAAACCACAATTCAGTGAGAATTAAGAAATAATGAAATCACAATGTAGTGTCTAAAAAATCCGAACATAAGGAAAATCTCGCAGAATACAATGCAGAAACAGATCTACAGATTCTGACGAATGCATCTAGAACAAAAAACACAAAATTTACAGTAAATTCACTGCAGCACCTAAATTCGCAATCTCACACTCGAACATGGAAGCGCTCATAAACCTCTGATCTTTCCACAACCATTAAATACAAAATCCAAGATGAGCACATAAATATATCAGAAAAATCCAAACAAAATGCATAAAAGCAAAGATTACCAAATAATAGTTGAAAAAACAGCAAAAAAATGCCTAAAAAAACTCGCCTGTGATCGTGCGAGGTCTTCCTTGTCACTGGAATAGCCGCCGCCGCCGCCACATGTGAGAATCTTCAGGCACGAGCGCGGGAATTTTCCCATTTTTCTCTTTTTCGAGCTAAGCGAGAGCGAAGCACGATGCCCTCTGTTTTCTCCGCGTTATTTATTTATTTTTGCCAGACCCTTCTTTTATGAATTTACAATTTTGACCAGAGGCTGCATGACTCCATGGCTACCGTATGATGGTATAAATGTAAATATCGATATCCGTCCGGGCAATGCTGGCGAAGTTCAATGCCGGCTTTTATGATTAATGGATAATTACTCTAATTATAACGGCTCTTTACAATTAGCTTGCTTTATCTAGTGTTTAATTGCCCAATGTGTTTCTTTTAAAATCTAATTTAGAATTTCGTGGATTTTTTTTTGTTGGCAGAGTTCATAATCTTAAAATTCGTAAATAAAGATATTTCAGAATTAATTAAAATATTGAGTATATAAAATTCATGGAGAAATAAATAAATAAATAAATAATAAATGGTAAATAAATGTAAATATCTGAATTTATTATGGTTAAGTGGGTTAAATTACTTTTATGAAAAATTAGGATTTATTTTTTGAATCGGCAACAAATTTTCCCGATTTGGCTGTGCCTGGAATAGAAGCGTCCGCGAGATGCGGGGGCGAAAAGGTGGTCTGGGCGGGCCTGGATGGAACGAGGGCTGTCTCGGCCAGACAGAGCATATGGTTTGGCCCTTTTGGACAGTTGTGGCACGTGCCAAACATAACACGTGCGACGTAACATTTTGGCACGTGTAGAATGACCCAGCCAACTTGACTTACAAACACATTTATTTCATCTGGTGTTTAAGATGTTAAATTATGATGGCTAATGAAAAATCTTTTGTAAGCAAAAAATGATAATCATGTAAACAAACCACGTCACAAACCAATTGCCACGTCACTGATCCGCGCCCCGCAACGAGATTCCAGCTCGACCGTCGAATCAGCATTTTCCTTGCCGCTCTTCGGGTGTATTTATTTATCGAAGTTAACGGAAATAGGAGATTTGATGGGTTTAGAGAAATGGGAAATTTCTCTAGTTCCACAAATTCGGTTATTTAATTGTATTTGTTAAAAACATAGAGTTCCGTAAACTTTTCATCTTCAGTATTTATGTTAGTATTTCCGGGAGATTTTTTTAATTGCTCGAATTTAATTATTTGGAACTGTGATAATCGTAAGTGAGATTTTTCATACAAAATAAATATAATTTGTGAATTATATTTTTATTGAGTATATATTTTATTTAAAGATATTATCGGTCATGTAAATGATCGAACACATAAATATAATGCTCAATGATAAATATACAAATCAATAATATTTTTCATAATTGTTATTATTCTCTAGCAAAATTGGCATAAATTTATCATAAATACTTTTATGAAATGGATTTAATAATTTTTTTAATTATGTGAATATTTCTACTTGATTGGAAACTAACACCTTCCTGACAAGTGGTGGGGTGGCTTGAGTTGAGTAGGCTTGAGTTGAGTACTACATATATGGTGACTTTAGCTTGTTTTGAGCCAATCGATTTCAAATTTAAAATTATCAAATCAAGATAATTGAATTGTGAAAATTCAAACGTAAAACCCACGTCAATTCTTTTGGAATTGGTGTCTTACATAATAAAAAGCCAAAAATTCAAATTCGGTATCAAAAAAAAAATAAAAAAATATCAAATTCTTTTAATTTTTAGATATAAAATTAAAGCAAATACAGGAAATTCACTTTAAATTCTTTTAATTTTCTTCATTCTGAGTTTTAAAAATTGAACCAGACAGCTTCTCAGTACCCCAATTCAATGCATCGAAATAACCGAATTCGGAGAATTGGATCCACTTCCTCGAGTCTTTTGAGTTCGGGTTGCAACCAAACACAATTCGACTTCTTTTAGAGAAAAAGGAAAAAGAAAAGGGAAAAAAAATACATCCTCCCTTCTCCCTGAAACCCTCGCAGCCACCCGCTTAGCGCTGCAATCGTTTCCTCTTCGGGCTCCTTCCGCGACGAGCTCGGGACTCAGAACGGAGGGAACCCTAATCGCAGGTACGGAAGTGTTCTCTCATCTCACGTTTTCTGAATCTATCAATCGGAATTTATGCATGTTTCATGTTCCAATTCGTCTTCCTAGGGTTCGATTGCATCCTTGTGAGTGATGACTAGTTAGGGTTAGGCCACGCTGGTGCAAGCAATCTTGTGAATTTGTGGATTCCTATAGTTTTATGGGATTCAAAAGTGAATGTTGGATTTGGAGTAGCAATCTCCTTGCAATTAATAGAAGGTAGCCGAACGCGGAGATTTGTCTTATGGATTTATAGTAGTACATAGAGGAATGATAGTGCAGCGAAATAGAGCTGATAAGGGATGGATTCGCACAATGAACGGAACCTGGTGAACTTTATCATTTCATCTTATGCTGCTATATGTGGTCGTTAACTTTTGATGAACCCATGCTGTAATTTATATCTGTTTGGTTTCGTAATCCAACATTCAATAAAATCAGCATTGGTTTCTCCTTGTTAGGTTTCTTCCTTCAAATAAGGCATTTTTGCAATGAGTGCCTGGTGTCAACGAGAGTGAATTCATTTGGATGTCATTGTAGGCATATCATATTGATATTGTGTTGTACTTTATTTTCAAATGTGCAATGAGCTGTTAAAAATCAATGATACAGACCAGATGGCGATATGTATCTCAGAATAGACTTGAATAGCTTCTCCTGATGTGTGCATTTCTTTGTTGTGGCAAGCTGCATGACATAAATAACTTCAGACCAGGTAATTATTGGTTAACTGTTGCTTGTCCTGACAAAGTCATTGATTCTTACTCTGAATTATAATCATCTATTTACGCAATAAAAAGAACCAAGTCAGGCATACTTGGTCCCTGAAAATCTGAGTACTCCAGTATCCCTGTATATTTCGTGTGAAATGCGGCTTGTCAGTGTTGTAGGAATTTCAATCTAAAAACATAATATTTCTTGCATACTGATGGCTGTGTAAAGCCTTACTTGTTATGATTTTCTAGTGCAGGTTTATTGGGCAGTCGTTAAAGTTATTGAACTAGGAGATATATAATGAGAAAATCAAGGTAATTTATTTTCTTTCTCAAACTTGTGTTGGGCTCCCTATATGACTTTTAGTTGATTTGCCTATATATAATGATTCAAAGTACTAAATTAATTTCAAAGAAACCACCAGTAATTTTGTTTGAACCAACCATAAGATGAATTTTAGGGCACTATTTGGTTCGGAATCAGTATCAAAATTAAGATAAAGACTAATGAATCACTTTTGTAAACTAATATCTCTCTATCAAAATTAACCCTACAATAATTTAAAGTTTGAAAATTTATTTAATTTTTTATAATAATTTAATTTAATAGCGGTGTAAAATAAATAATATGAATTTTTTAAGAAAAAAATTCTGAAACAAATTGATCATGATCTTGATCCGGATCCTAAACCAAACGGTGGCTAGAGGATTTTGTTTCTAAAATGAGGATATAATGCAAGAGAATTTTAAAATGGATGCAGCAGGTCATTCACTATATTCATCTAAATCTATACCTAGTCTCACTGAAAATTTTGCTGTTTCTTATTTCCAAAGTGCAGAGATTTCATAATGTACTTTCTATCATCTGAGTTCTTCCAGAGATTTTTTTGTTGTATTTCTTTACCATGCACTTTTTACAGTAAAAATACATCATCATACACATGATTTATCCTGCTCGTTGATGCTCTTGCGGATTGATGTGATTCTAGTCCTTTTAACTATCCAACAAGAGCTTCACAGTTTAAGCTGCATTTTTAAACTCATTTTACCTCAAATCTAGAATCATACTGATAAATCATCCATAGAAAGCACCTTCCTTCCATATATGCAGAATTAAAATTAGGTAGGATGCTCTGCTTACATCCAGAGGACAACAGATTAATTTTGGTTGCTAACTTTCATAGTGTGTTTACCATGGAATTATGTGACGAATATGGCATTGAAAAGCACTATTCTTTTGAAGCCAAAGATTGGTGTGTCTTTTGTAATGCTGAAAAATGTATGAGAAATTCTGTGGAAGACATGGAATGATATGCTTAGATACCATCATTTTTTTTCACCTAGAGTTATCATCTTCTGAAGGCCAGACCTTGTTTTAGTTTTCTAAATACATGACAATCTGGTTTGTCCTAAGTATGTGTATGCTGCCTAAATATGTAAATAGTGCATATACTGTTGATGAACTTCCTTGGCACATAATTAAATATACCTAGTGATAGCTTTTATTGCCAACATGATCTGAAAACTATTGCAAGGTTATTGGAGCGGATCCCGTGAACACATTGTTCTTGCTTTGTTATCGTCTGATTTTGATGAGTAAAACCATATTCTATTTCTATTTCTGTGGTATCAGGGGACATGTTAGATGGAATGAGGAAAATCTGGATGAGATTGAAGCAAACAAACCAGTTCGACGAAAAATTACTGAGCCCAAGACACCTTATCATCCAATGATTGAGAGGGATGGTGTGCCTGTAGATTATTATTTTTCTTCTAACCAGGTTTTCAAACAAAAGATGGGAGGCATTTGAAGGTTGGGGTTTAACACAAATTATTTAACTTTGCAGGCTCTGTGTCACCTGTATGTGAGTTCAATGAATGCTTGGACAAAATTGAACGTGCAGATGCCATTCAAACTGCTTTGAATGATGTGGCCTCGTCAAGTAAAAGGCACTTCAGGCGGGGGGGGGGGGGGGGGGGGGAGGCTGGACTTCCTCTGAAGATGAAGCTGATGCCATGGATCAAGATGAAGGTAATTGGCTTCTTCCCATGGCTCCAAATCAGAACTTCAGTGTTCTGTTACTTTATAATATAGGATGTATTGGAAGTTATCATATCTGATACATCGCAATTTTTCTTCAAATCTATATTATCTTGCCTTCTTTTTAGATCTGTCTTTATGATACTTCAGTCTTTATGTGATAATGTGCTAACTTTGTTTAGCACTGGGAGTTTCTGCGGAAGTGATCCTTTCTAAGGACATCGCTTGATTAGGATAAGCTTCCTTTGACCAAGATTTGCTCCTGACCAGGAAGAAATTATTCATACTTTGACTTCACTGGCCAGTTTCCCAGGGTTGCTTCTGGTAAACTATTTTCTGCTTTTGCCTCCTGCTACCAACATTGTTTATTCAGGTTCTGTAGTAGCATCACCTTAGTGTGTTCCTGTTCATCAATATAGTAACCAAAAGGACACAATTCTTGTCAGACCTTGGAGGGAGGAAGAAGTGAAGTGACCATGGGGGATGTGTTTGTTCCATGGGACCTTAAAATTTGCATGTTCTGCAGTTATGGATGGACGGGTAGGAACTTAGTGGAGATTCTACCTATAGATTGTTTGAAGAATGAAGCCTCCCAAAAATTGCAGGTTCTCAATAGTTATAATGAGTAGTAGTTACCCCTTTGATGTTATGCTATAATTCTCTTGCCTTCTTTTCTGTGTTAGATAATAGTTGGCTATAGAAATAAAACTATTATTGGTCACAAGGTATGGCGTTTAACTATGATTCACTGAAGTGAGAAATGCATGGCATGAGCTACAACCTAGATCTGCAGATGTTGTTTACTTTTCTTGCCCTTCAGATTCTGAATCAGAGAGAAGCTTGAGCTTCAAGGAGCACCGCAAGGCTCACTATGATGAATACCATAAGGTGAAGGAGCTCCTAAGGAGCGGGTCATTGGGCGATGACGAGGCTGATGAAGATGGTGATGACCATGGAAAGGCTGCAGAGAGATACAACTTGGCTTCCTTGTTGACAGGTGGAGTCAAGGAAATAGACTTAGGCGAAGCTGGACAAAGCCAACCAGCAGAACAACAACAATGTCTATGCATTGTGGATAATAAATGATACTATAGCAAGACATCTCTAACCAAAACTCTGTTTTTCAACTCTGTTTGAGAGGTTTTGTAATGATTTTGGCGTTAGACGCGAATTTCTGATATGCTCTCACTGGTTGTGTTTTGTGCTTATTGCTGGATTCATTTCCCCTTTAGAACTGGTTCAAAATTTCAAATTTCATCCATGCCAACATATAACTCGTGTAGAAATGCGAGAAGTATGTCTTTTCCTGATTCCCGTTCTGGTCAGGCTAACGACCGAGCGGGCCGAGCCGATGTTCGATCGAACCCAAGCCCACTTTCTTCTGTCTAAACTCCAGAAAGGCTCCCCTGTACTCTATAAAACCAAAGATGAATCCAAACGATCCAAAATTCCGAAAATGCCCCTATTTCAGACCGCAACGTCTTTCTCCCTGTCGCCCTCAGGCTCCCGAACACTCCTCGGAATCGATTCGATGGGACGGGAGAGTCGCCGGAGCATGTCGCCGGCGTCTCTGCGCCGGCAATGGGACCGGATATTCCGGGCACTCGTCGAGATGCTGCGCTTGCAACAGTCCCAGATCGAATCTCTGGTCGACGACCGCCGCGTCCTCGAGAACTACGTCCACTCCCAGCACGACCGCTGGGCCTCCAGATCCCGCCTCCTCGAGTCCCAGATCGCACAGGTGATTGAAACCCTAAACCTAGCCACGGGTTCCGGGAGTGATTTTGATCTTGGAGAAATTCAGGGTTTTGTTTCTTGATTCGCAGATGAAGAACGAGGAGGAGAAGCGGCGCCAGATGGAGTCCTCCTGGCTGGATATAACGGTCGGCGTGAAGAAAAAGGAGACACTTTGTTACAAGAAGCAATTAGGTCTGGTTTCTTGGCCCCGATTTGGCACATATAAACCTATTTAATTCTTAATTCTGCTATAATTCTTTATACATTTCTCTGTAGACTTTGTTGATTTTCTGTTTGCAATTTTTAGATGTTATGTGAGATTTTGATGTGCTTATCACCTGTCTGTGCTGCTTCTAATAATTTATGGCTGAATTCGATGACGCATCTCTGTTGTGTTAAAATTTAATTAATGTCGTGTGGAAACAGAAATCACCGAGAATGATTTGGACGAGTTCCGTGGATATGTTGACGTTTTGAGTGCCCAAGTTTCAGAATTGAAGGTATATCTCGGATATTGCCGTGATTCTTTTCTCTAATTTTGATGGTCAGTTCCTTCTGAAGGTTTTTCTCCGTTTGTTAGGGGAAATTATATGAAAGAGAAGGTAAACAAGTTGAGAAAGGCAGGAGAGAGGAAGGGAGTGAGAAAGCTGATGAAGGACTGCAGTGTTCTGGTGCATTAGAGTCACAGATAAAGAGTTTAAAGCATGCCTATAAGAAGCTCAGTACCAAAAAGGAAGCTGAGATCACTGCTCTATTAGCAGAGAAGGATTTTGTTTGGAACCAGTTCAAGAATATGGAGAACGATTACATTGGTATCCTCAAAACTAAGAAAATAGAAGTTGATCAGGCTAATGAAGCAGTGGGGAAACTTCAGTCCAATATTGAGAAGATGCAATCATTAATCACTGAGAAAGATGAAGCAATTACTAGGTTAAAAGCTGAAAGAACCAAGCTGGAGTTGGATTTGAGACAGCATAATGAAGAATCTCAGCAGGCTAAAGAAAAGACAGACGAGCTTCTGCACAGAATCAAGGAGCTGGATACCTCTGCCAAAGAGAAGGATGAGGTGATTGTTAATTTAAGAAAGGATGTGATGAAGCTCGAGATAGATTTGGAGCGATGCAGAACTGAGAATGCTAAACTATCGATGAATTTGGAACCAAAGAGGAGTTCAAGAAATGCTCCAGTTACACCACCACCTGGGACTCATCTAAGGATAGCTTCTGGGAAGCGCAAACGAAGCAGTGGTGGTACTGATGCAAAACAGAATAATAGAAATGTGCATGATGCCTCTTCTGGTTCACGGGCCTCTGGTGCTCCTAGTGTAAGTCCCATAGATTAATTCATGAAATATTTTTGTTTGTGGTTTGCATCCTCATATGCTTGTAAAGTTCTGCTGCTGCTTTTTAGCTACAAGAACTAATGGATTTTGTGATCTTTGTGATTTGCATCCTCATATGCTTATAGAGCTCTACTGCTGCTTTTTAGCTACAAGAATCAATGGATTTTGTGATGAGTAGTTGCTCATGCAGTCTTTTCTTTTGATAATTTTAGTTCTAATCTAGGGCAACAACCTTGATAAGCACCGATAAATGATTAGAATACACACATTTTATTTTAAAACTGCTTGTTATGCATTCAGTTTTTGTACAACTGCGCCAGACAATTAGAGTAACAGAATCCTATCTCATAATTCAAGTAGAATTATACTAGCCCTCATTTATAATCAGGAATGCCATTTTGTACCTGATATCTGACATGTACATTTGTTATGTCTTGTTAAAAACATGCATATTCTAATAAGCTGTAAATGTAGATTACATCTGATGTAGTTGTGATCTAGGCCCTTTCTTCTTGAAGATGTTCCTTATTCTACTTCAGGCATTAATCAAACTTCATAACTTTACAGTATTGCCATTATAGCAAGACAAAAGAAGAAGAAACTTGGTTAAGGCAAAATGATTCTCATCTTTTACTTCAACTACAGTGTTAATCTCCCTTTGGCATCACGACCTTAGTTACTAACATACTCCTCATTGAAAGGATGACAACTAAAGAAGGTGTCTTCTAATTCAGCATCAGCTCATTGATCTGGCATATCTATATATTTATGTCAGTTGCTGGAAATAGGTTGGAGTTATGGTCCTGTTTGACAGGATGATCAGCAAACATCACTGGTGAAAGGGTACCTACTACCTACAACGTTGAGATGCAAAGTGAATATATCAGTTGTCTTAAGGAATAAAGAATTTTGTGTTTAGTTTCTCTCAAAGTTTTTTATTTCCATTCATTCAAAAGCCTTTGAATAGAACATCAGTGGCCCAACCATTCATGTTTCATTGTCCTCGAGTTCCCAATTTCCTGCAACTATATCACTTCCCAATTAAAAGCTCATATTTTGGCAAAATTTTTCTTTGGGTGCTAAATCCTTCCTTGCTTGAATAGGGTAATTTAAGAATTTTCAGAGTTGTACTATCTCTCTTTTCTCCCCCATTAAGGTTGTTTCATCCTAAGGACAGTAGTATCTCTAATCTTGATGAATCTGATTCTCTGACTGTTTGTGATTACGCCATCGCCAAACTCCTCATTGAAGCAGTCAGCAGTGGACAACCCTTATATTCAACTAATCTCCATCATGGGGTGTGGTCCTCACTTTTTCTGCAGCAAATCAACTCCAGTAGCATTATATAGTTTTGAATGCAGCCAATGTTTTTTTTTTTAACAACTGGGATTTACCATTATAGTCTTGCTGTAGCAAGAAATTAAATGATATAATTGTAGTAGTTTGCTTCATTACAAAATGTCAGAGCATAAGAAAGTTCTAGTTCCACCATGCAAGATATAAAAATCCCAGTGCTATGCCATAGCAAAACAACACTTCTTGGATCAAGGCAGAAGAATTGGGTCTAGTTAGCAAAACAACATTTCTTGGATCAAGGCAGAAGAATCGGGTCTAGTTTTGGTTCTTAGCATATGATCTACTCCTTTTGGGCCCCGGTTCTGCTGCAAATTTTGGTGATTAGGATGTTAGTATTCTGTTGCCATCAAACCAGTGAGCCCTCTTAGCTCACTTCTCTGCTTTTCTGTACATTCACAGAACCAGAATTTCACCATGCATCTAATGGCATGAAAGACAACATTTGTTGTCTTGGCCTCGATCTAAAATGTTCTCCTGTTTCTTTCTGACCAGATCGACCATACGAGGGCTAGGATTATGAGGTTAATGGCTTTCTTATTTTGTTGTTGAATGTCCTTCCGCCAGCCTGGCCAGAGATCAGTAATAGATTTTAGGGGAGGGGGCACATGAATCTTTTGACAGTCTTGGCTGCCATATTGATTTGGTGAATTCACATTCATAGAATAGATGATATGCAGTTCTGGATTTTCATGACATAACAGACATGAGTGCTTTGTTCCTTTTCATTCTCTCTTTTTCTGGGTTTTCCATTGTTAAGATTTTATTTTGGAAAAACAGCCAGGCAAAAGCTTTGATCTTCAAGGGCCAAGGCAATTTTCAGGTTCTGATGGGGAACATGGTTTTCATTCCTCTTTCAATTAGGAATTTGTAGGCTGTTTTCATGGTGAAAGTGTTGTCCATCTCCACACAATTTTGTCTTCTCCCTGCCTTGAGATTGTGTGAGTCGGGTCTTTGATCTCCCCTTTCAGCTTGTTGATCTCTGTAGGAGTTCTCCTTCACCTCTGTTCCTCTCCACAAAAAATATGGTCCTTCTCTGATCTATTTTGGTGATTACCTATTTTGATAGGTGATAAAAAGCCATCCAATATATAAGGATAACTATTAGTTCTGAGTTTAGCATCACAAGTCTCCCTCCCATCAATAAACTTTTCTCTTTCCAAAGTTTCCAGCTTCTCCACTTTATTGATCAATGGTAGTCATTCAACCTTGTTTAACATCTTATCCTTTATGGGAAGTCGTGGATAGTGGAAGGGTACACTCTCCACTTTGCAGTTCATTATTTTAGCCATTTTTTTTATTATATTCTGATCAACCATCCCAAAACTTACATCAGAGCTTTTATGGAAGTTAATCTTTATTTCAGAGTCCTTTAAATGGGTATACTATTGCTTTCATATACAAAAATGCTCAGGATTTGCCTCTCCAAAGATCAGGGTATCATCAACATAATGTAGATTCAGGATCTCACAGAGATCTTTAACCAGGTTTGTCTCTTCAGGTAATTGGAGCATTCTGTGTAAACAGTCAGTCACTAGGATGAATAGATAAGGGAAAAGACAATCTTTAACCAAGTCTGCCTCTTAAGTCAGTTGGAACATTCTATGGAAGTAGTTAATCACTAGAATGAATAGATAAGGAAAGACAATCTCTAACCAAGGCTGCCTCTTAAACCAGTTGGAGCATTATGTGTAAGTAGTCAATCAATAGAAGGAATAGATGAGAAAAGAGAATCTTTAACCAGGTTTGCCTCTTGAGCTAATTGGAGCTTTCTGTGTAAGCAGTCAATCACTATGATGAAAAAATAAGGGGGGAGAGGATCCCCTGCTTTACCCATTTTTTGCTGAGGATGCTTCCATGGGGATCGCCAGTTAGGAAGATAGCAATTTTGTTTTCAGCATGTTCTTGATTCATTGCTGCCATTTCTTTCCAAAGTCTCTAACTTCCATCATCCTATGTAGAAAGAATCAATCTACATTATCACAAGTTTTCTCAAAATTCAGTTTCAGCACGACTCTTGGTATTTTTTTGTTTCTTGTATCTGAATGTGATCTCTTCAGTAGTTGCTATACTTTCAGTTATGTACCTCCCAGGGATAAAAACATATTGAGTTGGGCTGACCAAACATGATATTCTTTTTTTTTAATGTTTTAATAAGGACCTTGGGCCCTGTTTGGTTTGGAATCAGAATTAGGATCAGTCCATTTCAGAATTATTTTTTTCTTATAAAATTAATATTACTTATTTTACACTATTATTAAATTAAATTATTATAAAAATAAATAGTTTTTCGAACTTTAAATTATTAAAATGTTAATTTTAATAAAAAGATATTAGTTTACAAAAGTGATTTCCTAATCTTGATCTTGATACTGATTCTGATCCCGAATCAAACGGTGCCTTGGTGAATGCTTTTAGTATGTAATTCAGCAAACATATTGCTATGAATTCTTTTAGGTTGTTTGCCAATTCTCTTTTTGGGATCAGAGCAATCAAGGCTTGATTGGCTTTGTCCCGAGAAGCTCTATGTGGATACAAATAAAAGAACAACTATATTTTATTTTCCTTCAGTCTCCCAGATTCTTTTGTAGAACCAGATGGGAGAGCCATCATGAGCAGGTGCCTTTGATACAGCCATGTCCCATATAGCACAGCATCTTTTATCTCTATTTCTGAGAATTCAGCTTCCACTTTCCAGTTTTTGGTGTATATTCTTCTTTATGAGTGTCTGATGTGTCTTATGTGGTACCTAGTGTGTTTGGGAGACCACATAAAATTTATGCGAGTCAGTTTGGCAGGTGAGTTAAATTCCCTACATGCTGAATTTTAGTTTAAATTTTACTGTATTTGGGCTCAGTTGTTGGTAATGCATTTCAAGATATTGAATTCTCTTTCATTCCCTTATCTCAATACTGCATTAACCACCATAATTGGGATCTCACTGTCTGAACTTTCTCCATCCAATTGAAATTGGGATCTTAGTGCTTGTTTGGTGAGCACACGCATATTAAGGCATACTTCTCTCTTCATTTCACCAAATATTGATTTCTATTTCCATGTCATATGTAATCTTTCTCTCTTCATCCCATAGGTTATGAGTATTCTAACTGCAATTAGTCTTTTTTGTAGCTGTTCATCCTTGAAGTGCAAAATAGAACTAAATTCCAATAATATTAGTTATTATCCTTTCATTTTTTGTTCTGTTATATATTTACTGAGTATACCCCTAGAGGTTCCATGCTTTTGAGGATTCTCACTTGTTCTAGGATTTAATTGGTTTCAGCAGCTACAAAGATGTTCAAACAGCAGAAAAACAAGGAGCATTTCAAGGCGCACCAGCCCGAAGTTGTTTTCTGCTAATTTCAAGGTTCCAAAGCTGAAGATTGCCTCCCCAGCTGTTGTATCTTGACATGAAGAACCCCCTATGTTTATTTTCATTGTTCTGGTTTGTATTGCCTTTTTTTGATTTTTTCCCTGTGTTGTGTAACCTATTTTGTCATAGAATGTGACAAATCTTGGCTGTAATCTATGCATGCTTTTGTTATACTGATTGTTTCTATCTTGTAAGCAAAATAGTGATTAGCGTTTTAAATCTTAGCCGAAATCAAAACTGTTTGGCTGAAACGTTTTGATTTCGGTTTTTGGGTCGGTGGTGAAACATTTCGGTTTCAGTTTCAGAAAAACTCGAGAATTGTCCACGTGTATGGATTTGGCACAAACCTATAACTGCTCCCGTGCATGCATTTTATTTAAAATATAATTAATAAATAAAAAAAAATATTTTGATCGAAATCAAAATGAAAAATGATTTTTTTACCAAACCTTGTAAATTTCGTTGAGTGTCGAAATCATTTTTAAAATCGAAATTAAAAATAAAATCAGGTAAATATCTATAGGCAACAAAATCTTTTAATAAATTAAATATAATTATTATTTATGAATTTAAAAATTGATCTACCTATTAAGTAATTAACTATAAAAATTAATTAAACTTATATTTACTATTATAATAAAATTATTAATATTTTTTTAAAATTTTTATAATTTTTTGAAATTTTTTAAAAAATAATCATATTTTTAATTTAAAGTTAAAATATAATTAAAATATAGTCAAATTCTGATCAATATATAATTAATAATTTTTAAAAAATATTTTTATCGAAATCAAAATGACCAAAATTAAAGTCAAAACCATTAAAACATATCGATTTCGCTGCAAAAATCGAAATCAAAATTGAAAGTTAAAAACTTAGTAGGGATTATGATGCCTTGAGTGCAGACCCTCCGAAAGGTCACCCTCCGAAAGGTCCAATCTCTGGTTTCGTCTCTCCGCATCCTACTCCGCCATCATTATCGCCTGTCCAACCGTCTCAATCAGCTCGGTCCGAACCGGTTGGTGATATCGGATCCGCACGTTCTTCTCTCCACTCACCATTCAAACCCGATACCCGTCTCCGCTACCACGCTTCACGCCGCAAAAACATCCGACTCGCACAGGACCCCTGCATTGGAGTTTCTGGAGTTCTATTTATTGTGATAATTGTACGTGCTTTTATTATTATTATTATTATTTTTTGTTCGATTGTACATGTTGAAAGATTAAATTATATTCTAATATGTGTTTAATAAAAATATATAACTAATTATATTAATTTAGGATTTAATAACTTGAATCGAAAGTATTTTCAGTCCGGTCCGATTTATATTTAAAAGTTCAAATTTTGTTTTTTCTTAAATTTGAACCGAAAATCATATTTTTATGGATGAATTTTATGACCAATTATGCTGATAACCAACTATATTTAATTTTGAGAGACAAATTATATATTTATAATTAATAAATTGCGTTTGATCCATCCGATTTGACCTGATTGAACCAGCGGTTCAAATCAAATCGGACCGGACTGAAAATACTTTAGATCCAATTTCCGATATGATTTTAATAAAAAAAGTAGACTAAATTTATACTTTTATTATTATTAAATATAAATACTAAATAATATTTAAAATTAATAATTAACGTTCGAGTTTTTTGAGTTCAAAACGGGGGATGCGTTCGAATTCAAAAACTCGGCGGGAGTCGAGGTCTCGTCGTCGGCGTTTCTGGCAGCATGCAAACAATCTGAACAGGCCACTTGGGCGCTGTTAGACATTCTTCCGTTGTGAATACTCATAGTTAAACTGAATTTCAACAAGAAAAAAAAATGGTAGATGCCGTGGTTGGTGCCTGGTGGATAGAGCTGCCGCTCCAAGCCCTCTCGTCCTCTCTATAAATATGTCCCTCACGGGAGTCTTTTCGGTCTCAGAGCACTTCACACCAGACAGCATCAGCAGAGAGAGTGAGAGAGGAAGAGAGACAATGGCACCGACGGCGCTGCTTCCCAAGGAGGAGACGCTGCGGGAGGACTTCGTGCGGGACGAGGACGAGCGGCCGAAGGTGGCCTACAACGATTTCAGCGACGAGATACCCGTGATATCGCTGGCGGGCGCGGACGAGCAAGGAGGGAGGAGGGAGGAGGTGCGGCGGAAGATCGTGGCCGCGGGCGAGGACTGGGGAATATTCCAGGTCGTCGACCACGGTGTCGAGGCCGAGCTCGTGGCGGAGATGACCAGGCTAGCCAAAGAGTTCTTTGCGCTGCCGCCGGAGGAGAAGCTCCGATTTGACATGTCCGGCGGGAAGAAGGGCGGGTTCATCGTCTCCAGTCACCTCCAGGTAACTGTACCTCTTTTTTTTTTTTACCTAAAATGTGTTAATAGTGGATTTAGATTTATTTTTGTTATTGCATATATCTCATTAATTTATTTGTTTATTTGACAGAGTGAGTCATGTAGTTGCATATTTCTGAAATGAGAAATTTTATTTTCAAAAATTGGTGAGAAGAGAACCATAATTACGAATTTGTCAGATACAAAAGAAAAGAAAAAAAAATGAAAATGAGTATATACTGATATTTATAGCGACCTACTGTGCGGTTTTGGCAGGGAGAAGCAGTACGAGACTGGAGAGAGATAGTGACCTACTTCTCGTACCCAATGGGGGCCCGAGATTACTCGCGCTGGCCCGACAAGCCCGAGGGATGGCGGGCCGTGGTGCAGGCCTACAGCGAGAAGCTCATGGGCCTGGCTTGCAAGCTCCTCGGCTTGCTCTCGGAGGCCATGGGCCTGGACAAGGAGGCTCTGACGCGGGCCTGCGTGGACATGGACCAGAAGGTGGTGGTGAACTACTACCCAAAGTGCCCCCAGCCTGAGCTCACCCTCGGCCTGAAGCGCCACACCGACCCCGGCACCATCACCCTGTTGCTGCAGGACCAAGTCGGCGGGCTTCAGGCCACCAAGGACGACGGCAAGACCTGGATCACCGTCCAGCCCATCCCCGGCGCCTTTGTCGTCAATCTCGGTGACCATGGCCATGTCAGTATTCCAATCAAAAACTCGTATTTTTGGATTTCTTCTCCGCTGTTTGAAGACACAATGCCATGACACTGCATGCAGTATCTGAGCAATGGGCGGTTCAAGAACGCAGACCACCAGGCGGTGGTGAACTCCGACTGCAGCCGGCTGTCCATCGCCACGTTCCAAAACCCAGCCCCGGAGGCGGTTGTGTGGCCGCTGGCGATCCGGGAGGGCGAGAAGCCGGTGCTCGATGAGCCGATCACATTCGCGGAGATGTACAGGAGGAAGATGAGCCGGGACCTTGAGCTTGCAAAGATGAAGAAGATGGCCAAGTCGGAGAAGAAAGTGGCTGTCTTTCCGGAGAAGGCAACAAATGAGATCCTAGCTTGATTACATTGATTTGGCGTAGGAATGCATGATCAGCCTTATATTGGACCATTGCATATTTATCTGGTGCATATTGTGATGTCTAATTTTATGGACAAATAATCATTTGGATTTCATATGATAATTTATAAATTGAGAAGTAAAGATATTCGGAAGTAACAGCTATAAATGTAAGAGCTTCAACAAAATCAAGATCCAGATAACAGAAACAGAGGTTATGCAGGCACCCATTGATGTCCAAATTTGGCGTTCAAAACTTGGCGATACAATCTGGTCTGACAAATAACACAAGCGAGCAAAGAAAAAACAGAACACCCAGGCGAACTTGCTTAAGAACTCTTCTCTGCTTTGGCAGCAGTGGCAGCGGCTTGTCCTCTGAGACGCCCAGTCCTCCTTGCCGCAATCAGACCAACCTTCTGTCCAGGAGGGGCATCGCGGCGGACAGTAGATGCATGGCCAATATGCTGGTGGTTACCTCCTCCGTGAGGATGCTCCACAGGGTTCATTGCCACACCACGGACCTTCGGCCAGCAGTTCCTCTTCACTCGGAATTTGTGGTAGGCATTGCCTGCCTTGAGTAGGGGCTTCTCCGTCCTACCACCACCGGCAACTTGTCCAATCATGGCTCTGCAACCACTAGGAACAATCTTCTTGGCACCAGAAGGGAGTTTAATCCTGAAATCACGTCATTTTCAGTTTCAGTGAATTAGCATCCTAGTCTGTGGATTGATTTTATATTAATCAGAAAAAAGAAAATCACGATTCTTACAACTAGGCAATGAAACAAGATAACTAATAGGCCTTAAATAAAAAAAATATGCAAATGTTTCATCATCGGGTTAACTTACCACCAGACATCCAGAGGACCTCGTACAGGCTAATTATATAATTTTAAATCTGAAAAAGGATGGCAATAAGGGATTTGTACACAAGTAAATAGGTAGTCAACTTCCCAGAATATTATATATCCTAATTTTCTACTAAAATTATACAGAGCAAGATTAACCCGATCAAAAAAGGAAAGACATGCTATTCCCATTCCCTACTCTTTCTCAGCTCAAATTTAAAAGACCTTCATTCACTGTGACAACAAGAAGATATTTTGACAACATCGTGCTAACCTATATGTCCAAAAAATTGATACCATCTCAAAGATATCTATAGAAGTTAATGTATGACCACCAACTCCAGTTAAATTGAAAACAATAGGCTTTTGGATTTTTTTCACTCCTTGGATTAAATAAAATGTTCAATGTAATTTTGAACACCAACATAAAAGAGCTTCATTCACTATGAAACAAGAAGATACTTCCACATCATCATACAACTTAATTATGTGTCCAAAATATTGATAGCACCTCAAAGAAAACTACAGAAGGTAACATATGACCACCAACTACATTTGAACTGGAGACAGTATGACACCTAGTAAGGTATAGAGCAAACAAGTTTCAATGTTCACTCGTTGGATTTCATATAACGTTGATGAAAATTTGACACACCAACAAAGACTCAAATTCCTTGATAGAAAAAGCAAAATAAAATAAAACACTCAACTCTGTGTAGTAAATATCTGATGAACATTATGAAAGCATGCGTTCAACACTCCAATTCCATCAAGGTATGAACAAATTCCATTTGCAGAGAAAAAATAAACACAACAACACGAGGCAGAAGTAAGACACTCGTTGGTCCTATCCCCACTCTATATTGTTCATCAAACATTGATACAATCAACTTACAACAGGCCGATTAAAGTTGCCAAAAACAAACAAGATCAGAAGAATTCAAGAAGCACGTAAATGGACCTTCACATCTAACAATGGAGCAGTAGATGCTAAGCATCAAGTGAAAAAGAAAATAAAAGAACTTAAATCGATTGGCTTCAAGAACTCAATAGTTCCTCTGTCCTTGGCATGCATAGCAAAGATTACCACTTCTGAAAATCTCAAGAATCATTGGATTTAGAATAACAAATTAAAACGAGCATACCATTCTCTACATACTAGATCAATCATATATTTTCAGAGAAATCAAGCTTACCAGTAGATCACCTGATGAAAGATTAAACAAACAAAAGAACCGAAAAAGGATCAGATAAAGACACGAAACGTACCTGGTAGTCCCGTTGTCTGGGTTGTGGCTAATTACGATGGCGTAATCGCCCGAAGCCCTAGCGAGAACCCCGCGATCACCGACGTGGTGCTCGACGTTGCAAACCACGGCACCCTCGGGGATGGATCTAAGCGGAAGGACATTACCGACCATGAGAGAGGCCTTGCGGCCGCAGTAGACAAACTGGCCGGTGTACATGCCCTCGGCGGCGATGAAGAGCTCCTTCTGGTGCTTGTAGCGGAATGGGTGGCGGAAGGTGACCCGGGCGAGGGGCGCGCCGCGGCCGGGGTCGTGGAGGATGTCTGTGACGACGCCCTTGAGGTAGCCGTTGCGCTCGCCGAAGTCGAGGCTCCGGAAGCGGGCGGGGCCCTTGCGGTGGTGGGTGTGGGAGCGGAAGACGGAGCCCGCGCCCTTGCGCTGCGCCCGGATCACGCGTCCCATTGCTGCGGCAGGAGGAGGAAGGAGATGGGGAAGAGGGGGAGATGAATCGCGAGGGTTTGGGGTTCGCGGGGAACACGGTGAGATTTGATGATCTGAACCGTTGGATTGAATCGTGTGGGCTTCGATGACGTGTTGGTCTGAAAATGGGCCGACGGCCCAACCTGCTAACGTGGGATAACTCAACATAGGGCCCATAGATCAGAGTTGGATGAGGAATTGTCAAAAATTGAATTGAAGTTTTTTCCAATCAGTAGTAGAAATTGATTTTAATCAGGTAGATTGCATGGAAAACCATATAGACAACATTTTAACAGGACCCTGGTAGAATTTTCCTTGAATTGATTTGACATGTAAACAGAATTTTTTTCTTTTTGAAATGGATTTGGGTCTCTGTCATAAACCAGAAAGGCTATGGTACAACTCAAGTTTCATTGTATCATTGATGCCCCCTAGTTTCCAAGGAAACAGATCCACAGTAGAGAATTCAAGATCTTCAGTCTCATCCAATGAGAAATGATGCAACAGCGCTGCAAAAACAAAGATATAATAGTCACTAATTAATCTGCTATTTGTCATGAGATGCAACAGCTGGTAAATAATCTGCTATTTGTTACACCTCAAGCATTGATTCGGTGGTTATGCCAACCACTTGTATGTAAGAGGTCATTCATTCAAATTTTATTTAAAACAAGACTTTAATGATAAATTCCAATTGTTCAAAATAATAATAATAATTTTCTATATGTTTACAGTTCCATTAAACCAAGGATGCAGGATTCTACTCAACTCAGAGCAGAAAAGGGTTTTACTATCAAACTATTAAATCAATGTTGGTTTTTAAATGATTTGCTGAGAATAAGATAGCTTTTTATTAAGCGCCAAGGACGGATAAACTAAGAAATAGCTTTTAAGCCTCACCTGTCAAGTGTCATGTGATGACCATTTCTCTGAGCAACTCTCTTGAGAACAGAGTGACAGATCTGGTCCTCTGGACTATCTGATCATTCAACATATATGACGCCTTCATCTGTATCATCCTTGTCTGAATCCCCTCCATCGTCATATGAATTGGTTGGTTGAGGTTGTTCAGTGTGCTGACTTTGTGAGCTCTCTCTTTCATTTTTTAATCTATCAAGTATTGCAATCACCTGCAATAAGAAACATTAGCTTATCGGAATATCCAGATTGTGATTGGTTATCTCTGAGAGATGACTACAAAGAAGGATGTGATGACTTCAGCATTTAAACAGTTGCAAGCGTGTCAAGCATATAGAGATGATAGAAAATTGGACCATAAGAAATGCTTGAGACATTTACTTGCTATGTACATATTGGATGAAGCTATAAGCCTGCAGAAGTTCCTGACATAGTTTCTAAGTCCAGCTACTTCAAAGTTCAAACATCTGTGTATTAGGTTGTGGGCTTCTTTGTCCTAAAAATACCCAAGAACTTCAATTCCAACATTGTTCGGTTTGGTTGTGGATCCATGGTTAAATGCATTTTCTATTGAAGGACAGGGAAATATAATTTCAGAAGGTAAAGGAGCTTCATCTCTTTGTTTCTGGCTCGCGAACAATTCATGGTTATCAATATTTTCTATATTTCTTTTGCCTGACTTAATCGGGCTATTTTGAGCAGATTATAACCAAACTTTGCTGCTCTACCTACAACTGCCAGTGATTGGATCGTCAAGGTTTTCTCACCTCTGGGTCGGGACCTGAATTCATTGGTTTCTAAGAATCACATGTACATGTCTTGTATCATTCCTAGGACATAGGCCATTAAACTTTTCTTTCCCTCTCCATCTTATTGGTCCACAAATCTCCCAGCCACTACCATCCGGACAAACCCTCACATTCTTACAAGAACTTATGCCAATTCATACTCATTGCCGTTTTTCAATGACCTTTAAGAAAACACTAATCATTTTTTTCGCAAAATAAAATACTAAATGTTACAAGCCTTTTTTTTATCATGATAATGGTTTGATACATGAATTTAGCAGACATATACAAGATAATTTTTTCTAAAATAAAATAAATAAATCCACAAAATAACATGTATTGCACTGTCGATTATTCTTCCACATACACCATAATTGAAAATAGATAAGCATTTGTATTCCTTGCAATGAAAAGCATGATGCTGGTATAGAAAGTAGACTTTCAAAAGTGAGAGAATAAGGAGTTCATATACCCTGCTGCCCCTCTCGAGGGACTCGTCCTCAATGAAGCGAATTTCAGGAGTCAGACGCAGCTTCATGCGCCTCCCCAGCTCACTCCTGACATACTTGACTTTTGACCTCAGACCAGCAATTGCTACCTCTCTACCTCTTTCGTCACCAAAAACAGATACATAAACCTTGACAACCTCCAAGAAAATAAAAGAAGTTGAAGTTTATACCAGACTGAACATTCTTAAGTTATTACTGTTGCTCGGGAACTTCAAGGTTATGTTGAGTGCAAATAAGGGACAAAACAAGTAATATTCAGTAGAAAAATGTCACTTCACTCTATGAAGTTTATCACTATGCACATTAACCCACCTATTAACTGCACAGATTATTGTCAGACCAATAACAGTTTGATCAATTAAATCATAATATGTACTGGTTTAGTTATAAAAGGTAATGTTACCCATTCCCCAAATAAATATTTTTATTAAAATAAATAAAATAACATGGTGCACAGAGGTGGTTTAATAAGTGGCTCAAACCAAAGATTGATGTTTCACCATTGTTTTATCTCACATGGTTAGAAAGTGTACTGCTTGTTTATGACATCTCTGCGGATCATATATTTGTTTAAACACCGTTCTGTACATGGAACATATGGAATTATAATTCTAGTGAATCGAAATGTAGCCAACTTCTTAGTTAGTACTAACGCAGAAGTAATAGGAAGCTGTGGAAGCCTCCTCAGAGTTCAGTGACAGCTGAACTGCAGATAACAAGAACACTGACATTGCTTTCTACTCTAAATATTTATCTTGACCCATTGGTGAGTTTATCCTTTCGTTGTAATGTGGTTAACTAACTCACTGAGACATTTCAGTTTAATCCCAACAGGTGACAATACTTTCTACTACTTGTCATCTACTAATTGCACGTTGTGGAGAAATTTATGTTACAGACCTTGTTACATGCACTCAATCAGAGTAGCCCTAGAAACTACCAAAAAAAAAAAATCGATTGATCGCCTCCTTGAAAAGGAAAATGCAGGGGAAAACACGCTAACTGAAGATATTTTTCATTCACCGAACAAAAAGAAACCAATTTTTCACCAAACTATTCACACAATGCGGTCTTAAATTGAAACAAATGCATACAAGCATCCAATATTATGATTAAACCAATGAAATCTCCAGATTCTCTTGCAAAATCAAAGCGCTATGGATAAAGAGAGGAAGAATTGGAGACAAGGAAACCTGAAGGTCGCCGGAGACCTCCACGTCGCTGATGGTGGTGAGGGAGGAAAGGTAGCGGTCGGCGCCGAGAGAGGCCTCTGGGAGGATCGCGTACTGGAGGACCTTGTCGGTGAGAAGCATCTCCGACAGCTCCCTCCGGATCTGCTTGGCCACCATCCTCACCCTGCGCTCCTTCGCCATGCACCGCACCTCTCCCCTGCCCGTACGAAATGGTTGCACAGAAGGTGGACGAAGCCGGTGATCAGCGCCGGAGAAGGCGAACGTCGCCGACGGACGGCAAATGCTGGGACGGGGAAGGAGAAGCATAGCGTGCGCCTGGAGATAGAATGGAACGCGTGTTCGCGGAAAGGGAGGCTTTGACGATAGCGGATTCGGGCATGAGGGCTCACGAATATTCCATGGAAAATCCGACTCTAATGGGTTCATCCGTTTGTAGTGGGACCCAAGGATCAAATAAATAGGCTTGATTTGGGCCGATTGTTGCGAATGTGGCCTGGGTTTGGGCCTGGATTGAATCGAAGATGGACTAGCACAGACCCCGAAAACCAAATCATCATAAACAAATAGCAATTCTTAATCCAAACCAAATGACACAAAGACATCTAATAATAATAATAATAAACCATTAATATTACTCAGAGAAGACACAAAGACAGTCCTACGAGAATACCTCAAACATAGAAAGTCAGAAACAAACAGTTGGGCAACGCGAACAGAACAGCAACAGACGCCATCTTTTCCCGGCCGATAACGGAGAGAAAGAGAGACGCCCTTCAAATGGAACACATAGAAAAATGTCAAGGTTGGTAGGTGATGCTCTGCTGCATGTGGTCTCTGCTTACTTTTATTGAGACGACGGCGAGCGCGATTCGGCTTTCGAACGTGCTCGGTTGCCATTGCATGCAGGCAATCTTCTCGTGCTGTCACCAGCTACGTGCCCAAAATAGGCAGGGAAATCGGTTATGGATCTGCGGGAGAACGATTGCCCTTCGGCTGCTTGCTCTGTTCTGTCGCCTGCCAAACTCCAGTGGAGAAGAGCTTGGAGGAGAATTTTACTGCAGCGAGTAAAACTCAAGCAGGAATTTTTCGTGCAACTCCTTATAAAATGTCTTATTGCGTGTATAATGAAATTTGGCGAAGGGAGTGGGGCCAGCAGTTGAAAGGAATCAGGACGTTTGGTTTGGAATAACAATCATAAATTATTTTTATAAATTAAAATTTTTTTATTAAAATTAATCTTATAATAATTTAAAATTTAAAAAATTATTTACATTTTTATAATAATTTAATTAAAAACAGTATAAAATAAGTAATATTAATTATATCAGATAAAAAATAATTTTAAAAAATATTGATTTTGATTGTGATATTATTTATTTTTGAAATAATTAACTGTAGTTTCCTGTAATTAGTTTTAATTACTGACAACCCCCGTAATTTCTGGAATTACCCGTATCCCCTTTTCTCAAAATATTTACCTACAACCCTGATTGTTATTTAATCAAATTTTTCACAAAAAATTTCGATTTTACCCTCGGTTATTTTACAATTAAACCCCTAAAAATTTATTTTTATTAACAATCCGAAATTCGTTTTTTTGCAAATAACACCTCGAAATTATTCTGATTTATATAAATATCCCCGAAATTCGGATTTTTGCAAATACCACCCCGAAATTATTCCAATTTACAGAAATGTCTCCGAAATTATTGTGATAGCGGCGAGGGTGGCGGCACGCGAACAGCGACGCCGGAGGCCGGTGGTGGGAGCGAAGACCGAGGCCGGCGTGCCAGCATCAGCATGTCTCCAGGGAGTAGGAAACAATCATTTAGTTTTTTCTCTAAGAGTCTCTTTCAATCAACCATCTATTTTATTTTAAATTTATTAAAATTATATTTACTTTATAATTATTAGTAAAAAAATATTTAATTTAGGAGAAATTACCTACAACTCCTGTAATTTTCAAAATTACCCACACCCCCCATTTTTTCAAAAATTTTACCTACACCCCTGATTGTTATTTAATCAAAATTTTCCCAAAAAATTCCAATTTTATCATCGGTTATTTTTACAATTAAACCCCTAAAAATTTATTTTTTTATGATTTAACACCCCATATTCAGATTTTTGCAAATAACACCCACATTATTTCGATTTACAAAAAAATCCCTGAAATTTTCTTATAAATCTCTCCACTTTACTGTAGCACTAACTTATCTGAGCTCTGCCCCTGCGCCGTCGCCGCTCTGCCACTCCATGCGCAGCCACTGCCCGTCGACGAAGAGATCGTCGTCCTGTTGCTCTGCCGCTCCCCCGCGCAGCCACTGCGCCGCGCCCCCCACACAGTCGCTGCTCTGCCTGCGCCCCCCACGCCGTCGCTGCTCTGTCCTTCATCCTCGGCCCCCTGCTCTGCCCCTGCGCCGTCGCTGCCCCGCCAATGAGAAGACCGCCGTCCCATCGTGCCGCCCTCCTTCGTCCTCGATAAGCCACCACCCCCTTCTGAACCCAATGATGTGTTCTGCTTTGCTCTCCTTGTTTATCTTGACCATCGATTCAGAGAACTGGTTGAAGAAGGCGATAGGATCCACGGCGTACTTCTGGACCAGCTTCGCCGTTTGGAACCCGACCAAGCTTGAATATATCTCCTGGTCCGAGTTCAGGAGTCCCTCGCCTCTGAGCAGGATGTGGAAGAAGGTGTTGTCGAACAAGGTTGGGCTCACGTTGTCCATCGGGCTGACCTTGTCATCCCTGTCGATCGTCGGGCATTCCGACTTCAGGCTACTCAAGTAGGACACTGAGGTCGCGTCGTCCTGGGCCGTCGTCACGAAGCCACCGTAGATCATTTCCCTAAAGTTGACGCACCACGCCATGTCAATCGTATGGGCGCCGACATTATGGGTTTGAAGGGTGAGAATGTTGTGGAAAGGCAATCGCGTGACAGGCTTGGTTGCATACTATGCGAACGAATATGTGACCATAGAAGAGAGGGGCATTGCCATTTACCCACAAGAGCCACCATGTCGGCGACGGACAGCTCATTTTCGAGGAACTTAGAGATGAGAGTGACGAGCCCTTGTTCGGGAGTGGGAATGTCGGTGTCCGCAGCGTCGTAACTTGCTGTCTTGGAGTCTTTCCTCCCCATGGGCAAGTCGCAGTACAGACCTCCAACATGTTCGGGAGTGGGGCCAACAGTTGAAAGGAATAAAGACGTTTGATTTGAAATTGCAATCATAATCAATAAACTAATAAATTTTTTTATCAAAATTAATTTTATAATAATTTAAAATTTTAAAAATTATTTAATTTTTTATAATAATTTAATTAAAAAACAGTATAAAATAAAAAATATTAATTATAAAAATAATTACTTATAAGTTCTTGTAATTAGCCTTAATTATCCACTGCCCCCGTAATTTCCGGAATTACATACATTCCTCATTTTCGAAAATATTTATCCACACCTTGATTATTATTTAATTAAATTTTTTTGAAAAAATTCCGATTTTACCCCATTATTTTTATAATTAAACCCTTAAAAAAAATTTATATATATTTAAAGCCACGAAATTCGGATTTTTGTAAATAATACCCCGAAATTATTTCGATTTACAGAAAAGTCCCCGAAATTCGATGGCGGCCTGGCGGCGAGAGGGTGGCGACGCTGGAGCCGGCGGCGGGAGAGGAGGCGGAGGCCGGCGCGCCGGCAGCGGGCGCGGACAGCCTCCGTCCCCGGCACGCAGGGGCTCCGTGCCCCGCCTCCGTCCTCGGCACGCGGGCGCGGACGGAGGCCGAGGCCTTGGACAGGGACGAAGGTCGGGGACGGAGGCGTCCGCGCCTGTTGCCGGCGCGCCGGCCTCCGCCTCCGCTCCCGCCGCCAGCTCCGGTGTCGCTGCCCGCTCCCCTCTCCCGCCGCCGGCTCCGGCGTCGCCGCCCACTCCCCGCCATCGAATTTCGGGGACTTTTCTGTAAATCAGAATAATTTCGAGGTGTTATTTGCAACAAATATAATTTTTTTTAAGGATTTAATTGTAAAAATAATCGGGGTAAAATCGAAATTTTTTGAAAAAAAATTGATTCAATAACAATTAGGATAGATAAATATTTTCGAAAATAAGATATATGGATAATTCCGAAAATTAGATGGGATTGTGGATAATTAAGACTAATTATATAAATTTATAGATAATTATCCTTTAATTATATCAGATAAATAATAATAAATTTTAAAAATATTAATTTTGATTCGGACCCATTTCATTTTTCTGTTTTTGAAGTCGTTAAACAAGAAGAGAACATCTGAATTGGAATTAAGCGTGGAAAGGCGAGTCGACGAGGGAGAGAAAGCTAGGAAAGGAGGACAAGATGATTGGGTGGCAACTGCCTTGGGATTGCCCACAGTTGTAGCAGCTGCATCAGCATGTCTCCAGGAAACAATCTTTTAGTTCCTTTTTTAAGAGTCTCTTTCAATCAACCACCTACTTTATTTTAAATTTATTAAAATTATATTTTATTTTATAATTATTAGCAAAAAAATATTTAATTTATATTATAAATTTATAAAAAATATCTCAATTAAAATATTTTTAAAATATTTTATGTTAATTTAAGTTTTATCAATTTAAATTAATATAAAAAATCAATTCATAATTATCAAATAACTAGTCTAACAAAATTAGATTTTAAATTTTCAGTTTTATAAAATTAGACAACTGATTTTTCTCTAGAATACGGTAAGCTTTTTTATATTAATTTAATAGTTGTTCAAATTAAAAATATAAAAATATAATTTGATCTTTTTATATTAATATTAATTAGTAAAATTGAATTAAAATAAAATATTATTTCACAATAAGACATGTGGTTTTTTATTTTAAAAAATTTATTTAGCTTTTTAGCTTGTGGGGAAAAAAATAAAAATAAAAAGGTCAACTGTATATATATATAATTTTTTATATGTTTATGCATATGTTAGTGTATTTTTAATATAAAAATATAATAAATAATATAAGCTTTGTGGGCAAAATGTGTGTTTGTGGATTTTAAATTAAATTCTTACGAGATTATAATATCGAATGCAAGATTTTAAAATTAATAATTTAAAAATCTATATATCGATTCAAAATCAGAATTGAAATATTAATTTTTAATTTAAATCGGTACTATTATGATTCTTAATTTTTTAGAAATCAATATCTAATTCTAATTTTAAAATATATAAAATCGGAAACAAAAATCTTTGCTCACTTCTATATTAGGGCTGTAAGGTATTATTTGATTTAAAATTAAAATTAAAATTAAAATTAGTGAATCACTCTTATAAATTAATATTTTTTAATTAAAATTAATGCTTTAATAATTTAAAATTCGAAAAATTATTTAAATTTTTTTAATAATTTAATTTAAGAATAATGTAAAATAAATAATATTAATTTTATAAAAAAAATCTAAAATATACTTATGCTAATTTTGATTCCAAACAAAACCGGCCTAATAGATTCGGATGGCTCGATAGTCCAGCTCATGTTTGAATCCAATCATGTATTTAAGTAAATCAAAAAATAAAAATTCTAAAAAATCTTTAATATAGAATCGGAAAATAATATTAATTAAATAACATAAGCATATTATAATTAATTAAAATTAAAATCCCGAAACTTTTAGATTCACTGAGATTCACTAAATAACAAAAGTACAATATAATCAGATTCACTGCCGCTCCTAGCCCTCTCGTCCTCTATATAAATATGTCCCTCACGGGAGTCTTTTCGATCGCAGAGCACTTCACACCAAACAGCAGCAGCAGAGAGAGTGAGAGAGGAAGAGAGACAATGGCACCGACGGCGCTGCTGCCCAAGGAGGAGACGCTGCGGGAGGACTTCGTGCGGGACGAGGACGAGCGGCCGAAGGTGGCCTACAACGATTTCAGCGACGAGATACCCGTGATATCGCTGGCGGGCGCGGACGAGCAAGGAGGGAGGAGGGAGGAGGTGCGGCGGAAGATCGTGGCCGCGGGCGAGGACTGGGGAATATTCCAGGTCGTCGACCACGGTGTCGAGGCCGAGCTCGTGGCGGAGATGACCAGGCTAGCCAAAGAGTTCTTTGCGCTGCCGCCGGAGGAGAAGCTCCGATTTGACATGTCCGGCGGGAAGAAGGGCGGGTTCATCGTCTCCAGTCACCTCCAGGTAACTGTACCTCTTTTTTTTTTTTACCTAAAATGTGTTAATAGTGGATTTAGATTTATTTTTGCTATTGCATATATCTCATTAATTTATTTGTTTATTTGACAGAGTGAGTCATGTAGTTGCATATTTCTGAAATGAGAAATTTTATTTTCAAAAATTGGTGA
Organism: Trichopus zeylanicus subsp. travancoricus; assembly: GCA_005019695.1. Taxonomy (NCBI): domain Eukaryota; kingdom Viridiplantae; phylum Streptophyta; class Magnoliopsida; order Dioscoreales; family Dioscoreaceae; genus Trichopus; species Trichopus zeylanicus. Next base: position 18,900 of record RXID01014846.1, on the reverse strand, counting down.
GAAGAGAACCATAATTACGAATTTGTCAGATACAAAAGAAAAGAAAAAAAAATGAAAATGAGTATATACTGATATTTATAGCGACCTACTGTGCGGTTTTGGCAGGGAGAAGCAGTACGAGACTGGAGAGAGATAGTGACCTACTTCTCGTACCCAATGGGGGCCCGAGATTACTCGCGCTGGCCCGACAAGCCCGAGGGATGGCGGGCCGTGGTGCAGGCCTACAGCGAGAAGCTCATGGGCCTGGCTTGCAAGCTCCTCGGCTTGCTCTCGGAGGCCATGGGCCTGGACAAGGAGGCTCTGACGCGGGCCTGCGTGGACATGGACCAGAAGGTGGTGGTGAACTACTACCCAAAGTGCCCCCAGCCTGAGCTCACCCTCGGCCTGAAGCGCCACACCGACCCCGGCACCATCACCCTGTTGCTGCAGGACCAAGTCGGCGGGCTTCAGGCCACCAAGGACGACGGCAAGACCTGGATCACCGTCCAGCCCATCCCCGGCGCCTTTGTCGTCAATCTCGGTGACCATGGCCATGTCAGTATTCCAATCAAAAACTCGTATTTTTGGATTTCTTCTCCGCTGTTTGAAGACACAATGCCATAACACTGCATGCAGTATCTGAGCAATGGGCGGTTCAAGAACGCAGACCACCAGGCGGTGGTGAACTCCGACTGCAGCCGGCTGTCCATCGCCACGTTCCAAAACCCAGCCCCGGAGGCGGTTGTGTGGCCGCTGGCGATCCGGGAGGGCGAGAAGCCGGTGCTCGATGGGCCGATCACATTCGCGGAGATGTACAGGAGGAAGATGAGCCGGGACCTTGAGCTTGCAAAGATGAAGAAGATGGCCAAGTCGGAGAAGAAAGTGGCTGTCTTTCCGGAGAAGGCAACAAATGAGATCCTAGCTTGATTACATGGATTTGGCGTAGGAATGCATGATCAGCCTTATATTGGACCATTGCATATTTATCTGGTGCATATTGTGATGTCTAATTTTATGGACAAATAATCATTTGGATTTCATATGATAATTTATAAATTGAGAAGTAAAGATATTCAGAAGTAACAGCTATAAATGTAAGAGCTTCAACAAAATCAAGATCCAGATAACAGAAACAGAGGTTATGCAGGCACCCATTGATGTCCAAATTTGGCGTTCAAAACTTGGCGATACAATCTGGTCTGACAAATAACACAAGCGAGCAAAGAAAAAACATAACACCCAGGCGAACTTGCTTAAGAACTCTTCTCTGCTTTGGCAGCAGTGGCAGCGGCTTGTCCTCTGAGACGCCCAGTCCTCCTTGCCGCAATCAGACCAACCTTCTGTCCAGGAGGGGCATCGCGGCGGACAGTAGATGCATGGCCAATATGCTGGTGGTTACCTCCTCCGTGAGGATGCTCCACAGGGTTCATTGCCACACCACGGACCTTCGGCCAGCAGTTCCTCTTCACTCGGAATTTGTGGTAGGCATTGCCTGCCTTGAGTAGGGGCTTCTCCGTCCTACCACCACCGGCAACTTGTCCAATCATGGCTCTGCAACCACTAGGAACAATCTTCTTGGCACCAGAAGGGAGTTTAATCCTGAAATCACGTCATTTTCAGTTTCAGTGAATTAGCATCCTAGTCTGTGGATTGATTTTATATTAATCAGAAAAAAGAAAATCACGATTCTTACAACTAGGCAATGAAACAAGATAACTAATAGGCCTTAAATAAAAAAAATATGCAAATGTTTCATCATCGGGTTAACTTACCACCAGACATCCAGAGGACCTCGTACAGGCTAATTATATAATTTTAAATCTGAAAAAGGATGGCAATAAGGGATTTGTACACAAGTAAATAGGTAGTCAACTTCCCAGAATATTATATATCCTAATTTTCTACTAAAATTATACAGAGCAAGATTAACCCGATCAAAAAAGGAAAGACATGCTATTCCCATTCCCTACTCTTTCTCAGCTCAAATTTAAAAGGCCTTCATTCACTGTGACAACAAGAAGATATTTTGACAACATCGTGCTAACCTATATGTCCAAAAAATTGATATCATCTCAAAGATATCTATAGAAGTTAATGTATGACCACCAACTCCAGTTAAATTGAAAACAATAGGCTTTTGGATTTTTTTCACTCCTTGGATTAAATAAAATGTTCAATGTAATTTTGAACACCAACATAAAAGAGCTTCATTCACTATGAAACAAGAAGATACTTCCACATCATCATACAACTTAATTATGTGTCCAAAATATTGATAGCACCTCAAAGAAAACTACAGAAGGTAACATATGACCACCAACTACATTTGAACTGGAGACAGTATGACACCTAGTAAGGTATAGAGCAAACAAGTTTCAATGTTCACTCGTTGGATTTCATATAACGTTGATGATAATTTGACACACCAACAAAGACTCAAATTCCTTGATAAAAAAAGCAAAATAAAATAAAACACTCAACTCTGTGTAGTAAATATCTGATGAACATTATGAAAGCATGCGTTCAACACTCCAATTCCATCAAGGTATGAACAAATTCCATTTGCAGAGAAAAAATAAACACAACAACACGAGGCAGAAGTAAGACACTCGTTGGTCCTATCCCCACTCTATATTGTTCATCAAACATTGATACAATCAACTTACAACAGGCCGATTAAAGTTGCCAAAAACAAACAAGATCAGAAGAATTCAAGAAGCACGTAAATGGACCTTCACATCTAACAATGGAGCAGTAGATGCTAAGCATCAAGTGAAAAAGAAAATAAAAGAACTTAAATCGATTGGCTTCAAGAACTCAATAGTTCCTCTGTCCTTGGCATGCATAGCAAAGATTACCACTTCTGAAAATCTCAAGAATCATTGGATTTAGAATAACAAATTAAAACGAGCATACCATTCTCTACATACTAGATCAATCATATATTTTCAGAGAAATCAAGCTTACCAGTAGATCACCTGATGAAAGATTAAACAAACAAAAGAACCGAAAAAGGATCAGATAAAGACACGAAACGTACCTGGTAGTCCCGTTGTCTGGGTTGTGGCTAATTACGATGGCGTAATCGCCCGAAGCCCTAGCGAGAACCCCGCGATCACCGACGTGGTGCTCGACGTTGCAAACCACGGCACCCTCGGGGATGGATCTAAGCGGAAGGACATTACCGACCATGAGAGAGGCCTTGCGGCCGCAGTAGACAAACTGGCCGGTGTACATGCCCTCGGCGGCGATGAAGAGCTCCTTCTGGTGCTTGTAGCGGAATGGGTGGCGGAAGGTGACCCGGGCGAGGGGCGCGCCGCGGCCGGGGTCGTGGAGGATGTCTGTGACGACGCCCTTGAGGTAGCCGTTGCGCTCGCCGAAGTCGAGGCTCCGGAAGCGGGCGGGGCCCTTGCGGTGGTGGGTGTGGGAGCGGAAGACGGAGCCCGCGCCCTTGCGCTGCGCCCGGATCACGCGTCCCATTGCTGCGGCGGGAGGAGGAAGGAGATGGGGAAGAGGGGGAGATCAATCGCGAGGGTTTGGGGTTCGCGGGGAACACGGTGAGATTTGATGATCTGAACCGTTGGATTGAATCGTGTGGGCTTCGATGACGTGTTGGTTTGAAAATGGGCCGACGGCCCAACCTGCTAACGTGGGATAACTCAACATAGGGCCCATAGATCAGAGTTGGATGAGGAATTGTCAAAAATTGAATTGAAGTTTTTTCCAATCAGTAGTAGAAATTGATTTTAATCAGGTAGATTGCATGGAAAACCATATAGACAACATTTTAACAGGACCCTGGTAGAATTTTCCTTGAATTGATTTGACATGTAAACAGAATTTTTTTCTTTTTGAAATGGATTTGGGTCTCTGTCATAAACCAGAAAGGCTATGGTACAACTCAAGTTTCATTGTATCATTGATGCCCCCTAGTTTCCAAGGAAACAGATCCACAGTAGAGAATTCAAGATCTTCAGTCTCATCCAATGAGAAATGATGCAACAGCGCTGCAAAAACAAAGATATAATAGTCACTAATTAATCTGCTATTTGTCATGAGATGCAACAGCTGGTAAATAATCTGCTATTTGTTACACCTCAAGCATTGATTCGGTGGTTATGCCAACCACTTGTATGTAAGAGGTCATTCATTCAAATTTTATTTAAAACAAGACTTTAATGATAAATTCCAATTGTTCAAAATAATAATAATAATTTTCTATATGTTTACAGTTCCATTAAACCAAGGATGCAGGATTCTACTCAACTCAGAGCAGAAAAGGGTTTTACTATCAAACTATTAAATCAATGTTGGTTTTTAAATGATTTGCTGAGAATAAGATAGCTTTTTATTAAGCGCCAAGGACGGATAAACTAAGAAATAGCTTTTAAGCCTCACCTGTCAAGTGTCATGTGATGACCATTTCTCTGAGCAACTCTCTTGAGAACAGAGTGACAGATCTGGTCCTCTGGACTATCTGATCATTCAACATATATGACGCCTTCATCTGTATCATCCTTGTCTGAATCCCCTCCATCGTCAGATGAATTGGTTGGTTGAGGTTGTTCAGTGTGCTGACTTTGTGAGCTCTCTCTTTCATTTTTTAATCTATCAAGTATTGCAATCACCTGCAATAAGAAACATTAGCTTATCGGAATATCCAGATTGTGATTGGTTATCTCTGAGAGATGACTACAAAGAAGGATGTGATGACTTCAGCATTTAAACAGTTGCAAGCGTGTCAAGCATATAGAGATGATAGAAAATTGGACCATAAGAAATGCTTGAGACATTTACTTGCTATGTACATATTGGATGAAGCTATAAGCCTGCAGAAGTTCCTGACATAGTTTCTAAGTCCAGCTACTTCAAAGTTCAAACATCTGTGTATTAGGTTGTGGGCTTCTTTGTCCTAAAAATACCCAAGAACTTCAATTCCAACATTGTTCGGTTTGGTTGTGGATCCATGGTTAAATGCATTTTCTATTGAAGGACAGGGAAATATAATTTCAGAAGGTAAAGGAGCTTCATCTCTTTGTTTCTGGCTCGCGAACAATTCATGGTTATCAATATTTTCTATATTTCTTTTGCCTGACTTAATCGGGCTATTTTGAGCAGATTATAACCAAACTTTGCTGCTCTACCTACAACTGCCAGTGATTGGATCGTCAAGGTTTTCTCACCTCTGGGTCGGGACCTGAATTCATTGGTTTCTAAGAATCACATGTACATGTCTTGTATCATTCCTAGGACATAGGCCATTAAACTTTTCTTTCCCTCTCCATCTTATTGGTCCACAAATCTCCCAGCCACTACCATCCGGACAAACCCTCACATTCTTACAAGAACTTATGCCAATTCATACTCATTGCCGTTTTTCAATGACCTTTAAGAAAACACTAATCATTTTTTTCGCAAAATAAAATACTAAATGTTAGAAGCCTTTTTTTTATCATGATAATGGTTTGATACATGAATTTAGCAGACATATACAAGATAATTTTTTCTAAAATAAAATAAATAAATCCACAAAATAACATGTATTGCACTGTCGATTATTCTTCCACATACACCATAATTGAAAATAGATAAGCATTTGTATTCCTTGCAATGAAAAGCATGATGCTGGTATAGAAAGTAGACTTTCAAAAGTGAGAGAATAAGGAGTTCATATACCCTGCTGCCCCTCTCGAGGGACTCGTCCTCAATGAAGCGAATTTCAGGAGTCAGACGCAGCTTCATGCGCCTCCCCAGCTCACTCCTGACATACTTGACTTTTGACCTCAGACCAGCAATTGCTACCTCTCTACCTCTTTCGTCACCAAAAACAGATACATAAACCTTGACAACCTCCAAGAAAATAAAAGAAGTTGAAGTTTATACCAGACTGAACATTCTTAAGTTATTACTGTTGCTCGGGAACTTCAAGGTTATGTTGAGTGCAAATAAGGGACAAAACAAGTAATATTCAGTAGAAAAATGTCACTTCACTCTATGAAGTTTATCACTATGCACATTAACCCACCTATTAACTGCACAGATTATTGTCAGACCAATAACAGTTTGATCAATTAAATCATAATATGTACTGGTTTAGTTATAAAAGGTAATGTTACCCATTCCCCAAATAAATATTTTTATTAAAATAAATAAAATAACATGGTGCACAGAGGTGGTTTAATAAGTGGCTCAAACCAAAGATTGATGTTTCACCATTGTTTTATCTCACATGGTTAGAAAGTGTACTGCTTGTTTATGACATCTCTGCGGATCATATATTTGTTTAAACACCGTTCTGTACATGGAACATATGGAATTATAATTCTAGTGAATCGAAATGTAGCCAACTTCTTAGTTAGTACTAACGCAGAAGTAATAGGAAGCTGTGGAAGCCTCCTCAGAGTTCAGTGACAGCTGAACTGCAGATAACAAGAACACTGACATTGCTTTCTACTCTAAATATTTATCTTGACCCATTGGTGAGTTTATCCTTTCGTTGTAATGTGGTTAACTAACTCACTGAGACATTTCAGTTTAATCCCAACAGGTGACAATACTTTCTACTACTTGTCATCTACTAATTGCACGTTGTTGGGAAATTTATGTTACAGACCTTGTTACATGCACTCAATCAGAGTAGCCCTAGAAACTACCAAAAAAAAAAAATCGATTGATCGCCTCCTTGAAAAGGAAAATGCAGGGGAAAACACGCTAACTGAAGATATTTTTCATTCACCGAACAAAAAGAAACCAATTTTTCACCAAACTATTCACACAATGCGGTCTTAAATTGAAACAAATGCATACAAGCATCCAATATTATGATTAAACCAATGAAATCTCCAGATTCTCTTGCAAAATCAAAGCGCTATGGATAAAGAGAGGAAGAATTGGAGACAAGGAAACCTGAAGGTCGCCGGAGACCTCCACGTCGCTGATGGTGGTGAGGGAGGAAAGGTAGCGGTCGGCGCCGAGAGAGGCCTCTGGGAGGATCGCGTACTGGAGGACCTTGTCGGTGAGAAGCATCTCCGACAGCTCCCTCCGGATCTGCTTGGCCACCATCCTCACCCTGCGCTCCTTCGCCATGCACCGCACCTCTCCCCTGCCCGTACGAAATGGTTGCACAGAAGGTGGACGAAGCCGGTGATCAGCGCCGGAGAAGGCGAACGTCGCCGACGGACGGCAAATGCTGGGACGGGGAAGGAGAAGCATAGCGTGCGCCTGGAGATAGAATGGAACGCGTGTTCGCGGAAAGGGAGGCTTTGACGATAGCGGATTCGGGCATGAGGGCTCACGAATATTCCATGGAAAATCCGACTCTAATGGGTTCATCCGTTTGTAGTGGGACCCAAGGATCAAATAAATAGGCTTGATTTGGGCCGATTGTTGCGAATGTGGCCTGGGTTTGGGCCTGGATTGAATCGAAGATGGACTAGCACAGACCCCGAAAACCAAATCATCATAAACAAATAGCAATTCTTAATCCAAACCAAATGACACAAAGACATCTAATAATAATAATAATAAACCATTAATATTACTCAGAGAAGACACAAAGACAGTCCTACGAGAATACCTCAAACATAGAAAGTCAGAAACAAACAGTTGGGCAACGCGAACAGAACAGCAACAGACGCCATCTTTTCCCGGCCGATAACGGAGAGAAAGAGAGACGCCCTTCAAATGGAACACATAGAAAAATGTCAAGGTTGGTAGGTGATGCTCTGCTGCATGTGGTCTCTGCTTACTTTTATTGAGACGACGGCGAGCGCGATTCGGCTTTCGAACGTGCTCGGTTGCCATTGCATGCAGGCAATCTTCTCGTGCTGTCACCAGCTACGTGCCCAAAATAGGCAGGGAAATCGGTTATGGATCTGCGGGAGAACGATTGCCCTTCGGCTGCTTGCTCTGTTCTGTCGCCTGCCAAACTCCAGTGGAGAAGAGCTTGGAGGAGAATTTTACTGCAGCGAGTAAAACTCAAGCAGGAATTTTTCGTGCAACTCCTTATAAAATGTCTTATTGCGTGTATAATGAAATTTGGCGAAGGGAGTGGGGCCAGCAGTTGAAAGGAATCAGGACGTTTGGTTTGGAATAACAATCATAAATTATTTTTATAAATTAAAATTTTTTTATTAAAATTAATCTTATAATAATTTAAAATTTAAAAAATTATTTACATTTTTATAATAATTTAATTAAAAACAGTATAAAATAAGTAATATTAATTATATCAGATAAAAAATAATTTTAAAAAATATTGATTTTGATTGTGATATTATTTATTTTTGAAATAATTAACTGTAGTTTCCTGTAATTAGTTTTAATTACTGACAACCCCCGTAATTTCTGGAATTACCCGTATCCCCTTTTCTCAAAATATTTACCTACAACCCTGATTGTTATTTAATCTAACTTTTTCCAAAAAATTTCGATTTTACCCTCGGTTATTTTACAATTAAACCCCTAAAAATTTATTTTTATTAACAATCCGAAATTCGTTTTTTTGCAACTAACACCTCGAAATTATTCTGATTTACATAAATGTCTCCGAAATTCGGATTTTTGCAAATACCACCCCGAAATTATTCCAATTTACATAAATGTCTCCGAAATTATTGTGATAGTGGCGAGGGTGGCGGCGCGCGGACAGCGACGCCGGAGGCCGGCGGTGGGAGCGAAGACCGAGGCCGGCGTGCCAGCATCAGCATGTCTCCAGGGAGTAGGAAACAATCTTTTAGTTTTTTTTCTAAGAGTCTCTTTCAATCAACCATCTATTTTATTTTAAATTTATTAAAATTATATTTACTTTATAATTATTAGTAAAAAAATATTTAATTTAGGAGAAATTACCTACAACTCCTGTAATTTTCGAAATTACCCACACCCCCCATTTTTTCAAAAATTTTACCTACACCCCTGATTGTTATTTAATCAAAATTTTTCCAAAAAATTCTAATTTTATCCTCGGTTATTTTTACAATTAAACCCCTAAAATTTTTTTTTTTTATGATTTAACGCCCCATATTCAGATTTTTGCAAATAACACTCCCATTATTTCGATTTACAAAAAAGTCCCTAAAATTTTCTTATAAATCTCTCCACTTTACTGTAGCACTAACTTATCTGAGCTCTGCCCCTGCGCCGTCGTCGCTCTGCCCCTCCTTGCGCAGCCACTGCCCGTCGACGAAGAGATCGTCGTCCTGTTGCTCTACCGCTCCCCTGCGCAGCCACTGCGCCGCGCCCCCCACGCAGTCGCTGCTCTGCCCTGCGCCCCCCACGCCGTCGCTGCTCTGTCCTTCATCCTTGGCCCCCTGCTCTGCCCCCGCGTCGTCGCTGCCCCGCCAGCGAGAAGACCGCCGTCCCATCGTGCCGCTCTCCTTCGTCCTCGATAAGCCACCACCCCCTTCTGAACCCAATGATGTGTTCTGCTTTGCTCTCCTTGTTTATCTTGACCATCGATTCAGAGAACTGGTTGAAGAAGGCGATAGGATCCACGGCGTACTTCTGGACCAGCTTCGCCGTTTGGAACCCGACCAAGCTTGAATATGTCTCCTGGTCCGAGTTCAGGAGTCCCTCGCCTCTGAGAAGGATGTGGAAGAAGGTGTTGTCGAACAAGGTTGGGCTCACGTTGTCCATCGGGCTGACCTTGTCATCCCTGTCGATCGTCGGGCATTCCGACTTCAGGCTACTCAAGTAGGACACTGAGGTCGCGTCGTCCTGGGCCGTCGTCGCGAAGCCACCGTAGATCCTTTCCCTAAAGTTGACACACCACGCCATGTCGATCGTATGGGCGCCGACATTATGGGTTTGAAGGATGAGAATGTTGTGGAAAGGCAATCGCGTGACAGGCTTGGTTGCATACTATGCGAACGAATATGTGACCATAGAAGAGAGGGGCATTTCCATTTACCTACAAGGGCCACCATGTCGGTGACGGACAGCTCATTTTCGAGGAACTTAGAGATGAAAGTGACGAGCCCTTGTTCAGGAGTGGGAATGTCGGTGTCTGCAGCGTCGTAACTTGCTGTCTTGGAGTCTTTCCTCCCCATGGGCAAGTCCCAGTACAGACCTCCAACCTGTTCGGGAGTGGGGCCAACAGTTGAAAGGAATAAAGACGTTTGATTTGAAATCGCAATCATAATCAATAAACTAATAAATTTTTTTATCAAAATTAATTTTATAATAAATTAAAATTTAAAAAACTATTTAATTTTTTATAATAATTTAATTAAATAACAGTATAAAATAAATAATATTAATTATAGGAATAATTATTTATAAGTTCCTGTAATTAGCCTTAATTATCCACTACCCCTAATTTCCGGAATTACATACACTCTTCATTTTCGAAAATATTTATCCCCATCTTGATTATTATTTAATCAAATTTTTTCGAAAAAATTTCGATTTTACCCCATTATTTTTATAATTAAACCCTTAAAAAAAATTTATATATATTTAAAGCCACGAAATTCGGATTTTTGTAAATAATACCCCGAAATTATTTCGATTTACAGAAAAGTCCCCGAAATTCGATGGCGGCCTGGCGGCGAGAGGGTGGCGACGCCGGAGCCGGCGGCGGGAGAGGAGGCGGAGGCCGACGCGCCGGCAGCGGGCGCGGACGACCTCCGTCCCCGGCACGCAGGGGCCTCCGTCGCCGACCTCCGTCCCCGGCCTCCGTCCCCGTCCAAGGCCTCGGCCTCCGTCCGCGCCCCGCGTGCCGGGGACGGAGGCCGGGGACGGAGGCCCCCGCGCGCCGGGGACGAAGGCCGGGCACGGAGCCCCCGCGTGCCGGGGACGAAGGCCGGGGACGGAGGTCGGGGACGGAGGCCGTCCGCGCCCGCTGCCGGCGCGCCGGCCTCCGCCTCCGCTCCCGTTGCCGGCTCCGGCGTCGCCGCTCGCTCGCCGTCATCGAATTTCGGGGACTTTTCTGTAAATCGGAATAATTTCGAGGTGTCATTTGTAAAAATTCGAATTTCGGAACTTGTCCGTAAATCGAAATAATTTCGGGATGTTATTTGCAAAACACCGAATTTCGGACCAACAAATATAAATTTTTTTTTAAGGATTTAATTGTAAAAATAATCGGGGTAAAATCGAAATTTTTTGAAAAAAATTTGATTCAATAACAATTAGGATGGATAAATATTTTTGAAAATAAGTGATATGAATAATTCCGAAAATTAGATGGGGTTGTGAATAATTAAGACTAATTATATAAATTTATAGATAATTATCCTTTAATTATATCAGATAAATAATAATAATTTTTAAAAATATTAATTTTGATTCGGACCCATTTCATTTTTCTGTTTTTGAAGTCGTTAAACAAGAAGAGAACATCTGAATTGGAATTAAGCGTGGAAAGGCGAGTCGACGAGGGAGAGAAAGCTAGGAAAGGAGGACAAGATGATTGGGTGGCAACTGCCTTGGGATTGCCCACAGTTGTAGCAGCTGCATCAGCATGTCTCCAGGAAACAATCTTTTAGTTCCTTTTTTAAGAGTCTCTTTCAATCAACCACCTACTTTATTTTAAATTTATTAAAATTATATTTTATTTTATAATTATTAGCAAAAAAATATTTAATTTATATTATAAATTTATAAAAAATATCTCAATTAAAATATTTTTAAAATATTTTATGTTAATTTAAGTTTTATCAATTTAAATTAATATAAAAAATCAATTCATAATTATCAAATAACTAGTCTAACAAAATTAGATTTTAAATTTTCAGTTTTATAAAATTAGACAACTGATTTTTCTCTAGAATACGGTAAGCTTTTTTATATTAATTTAATAGTTGTTCAAATTAAAAATATAAAAATATAATTTGATCTTTTTATATTAATATTAATTAGTAAAATTGAATTAAAATAAAATATTATTTCACAATAAGACATGTGGTTTTTTATTTTAAAAAATTTATTTAGCTTTTTAGCTTGTGGGGAAAAAAATAAAAATAAAAAGGTCAACTGTATATATATATATATAATTTTTTATATGTTTATGCATATGTTAGTGTATTTTTAATATAAAAATATAATAAATAATATAAGCTTTGTGGGCAAAATGTGTGTTTGTGGATTTAAAATTAAATTCTTACGAGATTATAATATGGAATGCAAGATTTTAAAATTAATAATTTAAAAATTTATATATCGATTCAAAATCAGAATTGAAATATTAATTTTTAATTTAAATCGGTACTATTATGATTCTTAATTTTTTAGAAATCAATATCTAATTCTAATTTTAAAATATATAAAATCGGTAACAAAAATCTTTGTTCACTTCTATACGCGGCAAAAATTAGTGCCGAAAGAAAATCAAAAAATACAAATTTTATATTTACAAAGGTGCTTTCGAAAAATGACAGCTGCTAATTTCAAAATAAAGTGATAAAAATAACAACACAATAGGCATGATTAAATACAGGACGACAATTGAAATGTAGTCAAAACTTCGGCCCAACGAAGATATTCTTCTCTTCGAGGGATGATAACGCAATTTCTGATTTTAAAATGGGGTTAGGCAATAAATAAATATGATTTTCGACATCTTATCATCGGCTCGCTGAATTATTTGCAAAGTTTTCATTAGGACAAGTTGATATGATCTAAATGAAATATATATTATAATTATCCCACTATGTTAAATGCAGCGTGAACAAAGGACGAGAAAAAAGAAAGCACAGCAATCCATCCGGTCTAATTAGGGCTGTCAGGTATTATTTGATTTAAAATTAAAATTAAAATTAGTGAATCACTCTTATAAATTAAATATTTTTTAATTAAAATTAATGTTTTAATAATTTAAAATTCGAAAAATTATTTGAATTTTTTTAATAATTTAATTTAAGAATAATGTAAAATAAATAATATTAATTTTCTAAAATATACTTATGCTAATTTTGATTCCAAACAAAACCGGCCTAATAGATTCGGATGGCTCGATAGTCCAGCTCATGTTTGAATCCAATCATGTATTTAAGTAAATCAAAAAATAAAAATTTTAAAAAATCTTTAATATAGAATCGGAAAATAATATTAATTAAATAACAAAAGCATATTATAATTAATTAAAATTAAAATCCCGAAACTTTTAGATTCACTGAGATTCACTAAATAACAAAAGTACAATATAATCAGATTCACAGCCGCTCCTAGCCCTCTCGTCCTCTATATAAATATGTCCCTCACGGGAGTCTTTTCGATCGCAGAGCACTTCACACCAAACAGCAGCAGCAGAGAGAGTGAGAGAGGAAGAGAGACAATGGCACCGACGGCGCTGCTGCCCAAGGAGGAGACGCTGCGGGAGGACTTCGTGCGGGACGAGGACGAGCGGCCGAAGGTGGCCTACAACGATTTCAGCGACGAGATACCCGTGATATCGCTGGCGGGCGCGGACGAGCAAGGAGGGAGGAGGGAGGAGGTGCGGCGGAAGATCGTGGCCGCGGGCGAGGACTGGGGAATATTCCAGGTCGTCGACCACGGTGTCGAGGCCGAGCTCGTGGCGGAGATGACCAGGCTAGCCAAAGAGTTCTTTGCGCTGCCGCCGGAGGAGAAGCTCCGATTTGACATGTCCGGCGGGAAGAAGGGCGGGTTCATCGTCTCCAGTCACCTCCAGGTAACTGTACCTCTTTTTTTTTTTTACCTAAAATGTGTTAATAGTGGATTTAGATTTATTTTTGCTATTGCATATATCTCATTAATTTATTTGTTTATTTGACAGAGTGAGTCATGTAGTTGCATATTTCTGAAATGAGAAATTTTATTTTCAAAAATTGGTGAGAAGAGAACCATAATTACGAATTTGTCAGATACAAAAGAAAAGAAAAAAAAATGAAAATGAGTATATACTGATATTTATAGCGACCTACTGTGCGGTTTTGGCAGGGAGAAGCAGTACGAGACTGGAGAGAGATAGTGACCTACTTCTCGTACCCAATGGGGGCCCGAGATTACTCGCGCTGGCCCGACAAGCCCGAGGGATGGCGGGCCGTGGTGCAGGCCTACAGCGAGAAGCTCATGGGCCTGGCTTGCAAGCTCCTCGGCTTGCTCTCGGAGGCCATGGGCCTGGACAAGGAGGCTCTGACGCGGGCCTGCGTGGACATGGACCAGAAGGTGGTGGTGAACTACTACCCAAAGTGCCCCCAGCCTGAGCTCACCCTCGGCCTGAAGCGCCACACCGACCCCGGCACCATCACCCTGTTGCTGCAGGACCAAGTCGGCGGGCTTCAGGCCACCAAGGACGACGGCAAGACCTGGATCACCGTCCAGCCCATCCCCGGCGCCTTTGTCGTCAATCTCGGTGACCATGGCCATGTCAGTATTCCAATCAAAAACTCGTATTTTTGGATTTCTTCTCCGCTGTTTGAAGACACAATGCCATGACACTGCATGCAGTATCTGAGCAATGGGCGGTTCAAGAACGCAGACCACCAGGCGGTGGTGAACTCCGACTGCAGCCGGCTGTCCATCGCCACGTTCCAAAACCCAGCCCCGGAGGCGGTTGTGTGGCCGCTGGCGATCCGGGAGGGCGAGAAGCCGGTGCTCGATGAGCCGATCACATTCGCGGAGATGTACAGGAGGAAGATGAGCCGGGACCTTGAGCTTGCAAAGATGAAGAAGATGGCCAAGTCGGAGAAGAAAGAGGCTGTCTTTCCGGAGAAGGCAACAAATGAGATCCTAGCTTGATTACATTGATTTGGCGTAGGAATGCATGATCAGCCTTATATTGGACCATTACATATTTATCTGGTGCATATTGTGATGTCTAATTTTATGGACAAATAATCATTTGGATTTCATATGATAATTTATAAATTGAGAAGTAAAGATATTCGGAAGTAACAGCTATAAATGTAAGAGCTTCAACAAAATCAAGATCCAGATAACAGAAACAGAGGTATGCAGGCACCCATTGATGTCCAAATTTGGCGTTCAAAACTTGGCGATACAATCTGGTCTGACAAATAACACAAGCGAGCAAAGAAAAAACAGAACACCCAGGCGAACTTGCTTAAGAACTCTTCTCTGCTTTGGTAGCAGTGGCAGCGGCTTGTCCTCTGAGACGCCCAGTCCTCCTTGCCGCAATCAGACCAACCTTCTGTCCAGGAGGGGCATCGCGGCGGACAGTAGATGCATGGCCAATATGCTGGTGGTTACCTCCTCCGTGAGGATGCTCCACAGGGTTCATTGCCACACCACGGACCTTCGGCCAGCAGTTCCTCTTCACTCGGAATTTGTGGTAGGCATTGCCTGCCTTGAGTAGGGGCTTCTCCGTCCTACCACCACCGGCAACTTGTCCAATCATGGCTCTGCAACCACTAGGAACAATCTTCTTGGCACCAGAAGGGAGTTTAATCCTGAAATCACGTCATTTTCAGTTTCAGTGAATTAGCATCCTAGTCTGTGGATTGATTTTATATTAATCAGAAAAAAGAAAATCACGATTCTTACAACTAGGCAATGAAACAAGATAACTAATAGGCCTTAAATAAAAAAAATATGCAAATGTCTCATCATCAGGTTAACTTACCACCAGACATCCAGAGGACCTCGTACAGGCTAATTATATAATTTTAAATCTGAAAAAGGATGGCGATAAGGGATTTGTACACAAGTAAATAGGTAGTCAACTTCCCAGAATATTATATATCCTAATTTTCTACTAAAATTATACAGAGCAAGATTAACCCGATCAAAAAAGGAAAGACATGCTATTCCCATTCCCTACTCTTTCTCAGCTCAAATTTAAAAGACCTTCATTCACTGTGACAACAAGAAGATATTTTGACAACATCGTGCTAACCTATATGTCCAAAAAATTGATACCATCTCAAAGATATCTATAGAAGTTAATGTATGACCACCAACTCCAGTTAAATTGAAAACAATAGGCTTTTGGATTTTTTTCACTCCTTGGATTAAATAAAATGTTCAATGTAATTTTGAACACCAACATAAAAGAGCTTCATTCACTATGAAACAAGAAGATACTTCCACATCATCATACAACTTAATTATGTGTCCAAAATATTGATAGCACCTCAAAGAAAACTACAGAAGGTAACATATGACCACCAACTACATTTGAACTGGAGACAGTATGACACCTAGTAAGGTATAGAGCAAACAAGTTTCAATGTTCACTCGTTGGATTTCATATAACGTTGATGAAAATTTGACACACCAACAAAGACTCAAATTCCTTGATAGAAAAAGCAAAATAAAATAAAACACTCAACTCTGTGTAGTAAATATCTGATGAACATTATGAAAGCATGCGTTCAACACTCCAATTCCATCAAGGTATGAACAAATTCCATTTGCAGAGAAAAAATAAACACAACAACACGAGGCAGAAGTAAGACACTCGTTGGTCCTATCCCCACTCTATATTGTTCATCAAACATTGATACAATCAACTTACAACAGGCCGATTAAAGTTGCCAAAAACAAACAAGATCAGAAGAATTCAAGAAGCACGTAAATGGACCTTCACATCTAACAATGGAGCAGTAGATGCTAAGCATCAAGTGAAAAAGAAAATAAAAGAACTTAAATCGATTGGCTTCAAGAACTCAATAGTTCCTCTGTCCTTGGCATGCATAGCAAAGATTACCACTTCTGAAAATCTCAAGAATCATTGGATTTAGAATAACAAATTAAAACGAGCATACCATTCTCTACATACTAGATCAATCATATATTTTCAGAGAAATCAAGCTTACCAGTAGATCACCTGATGAAAGATTAAACAAACAAAAGAACCGAAAAAGGATCAGATAAAGACACGAAACGTACCTGGTAGTCCCGTTGTCTGGGTTGTGGCTAATTACGATGGCGTAATCGCCCGAAGCCCTAGCGAGAACCCCGCGATCACCGACGTGGTGCTCGACGTTGCAAACCACGGCACCCTCGGGGATGGATCTAAGCGGAAGGACATTACCGACCATGAGAGAGGCCTTGCGGCCGCAGTAGACAAACTGGCCGGTGTACATGCCCTCGGCGGCGATGAAGAGCTCCTTCTGGTGCTTGTAGCGGAATGGGTGGCGGAAGGTGACCCGGGCGAGGGGCGCGCCGCGGCCGGGGTCGTGGAGGATGTCTGTGACGACGCCCTTGAGGTAGCCGTTGCGCTCGCCGAAGTCGAGGCTCCGGAAGCGGGCGGGGCCCTTGCGGTGGTGGGTGTGGGAGCGGAAGACGGAGCCCGCGCCCTTGCGCTGCGCCCGGATCACGCGTCCCATTGCTGCGGCAGGAGGAGGAAGGAGATGGGGAAGAGGGGGAGATGAATCGCGAGGGTTTGGGGTTCGCGGGGAACACGGTGAGATTTGATGATCTGAACCGTTGGATTGAATCGTGTGGGCTTCGATGACGTGTTGGTCTGAAAATGGGCCGACGGCCCAACCTGCTAACGTGGGATAACTCAACATAGGGCCCATAGATCAGAGTTGGATGAGGAATTGTCAAAAATTGAATTGAAGTTTTTTCCAATCAGTAGTAGAAATTGATTTTAATCAGGTAGATTGCATGGAAAACCATATAGACAACATTTTAACAGGACCCTGGTAGAATTTTCCTTGAATTGATTTGACATGTAAACAGAATTTTTTTCTTTTTGAAATGGATTTGGGTCTCTGTCATAAACCAGAAAGGCTATGGTACAACTCAAGTTTCATTGTATCATTGATGCCCCCTAGTTTCCAAGGAAACAGATCCACAGTAGAGAATTCAAGATCTTCAGTCTCATCCAATGAGAAATGATGCAACAGCGCTGCAAAAACAAAGATATAATAGTCACTAATTAATCTGCTATTTGTCATGAGATGCAACAGCTGGTAAATAATCTGCTATTTGTTACACCTCAAGCATTGATTCGGTGGTTATGCCAACCACTTGTATGTAAGAGGTCATTCATTCAAATTTTATTTAAAACAAGACTTTAATGATAAATTCCAATTGTTCAAAATAATAATAATAATTTTCTATATGTTTACAGTTCCATTAAACCAACGATGCAGGATTCTACTCAACTCAGAGCAGAAAAGGGTTTTACTATCAAACTATTAAATCAATGTTGGTTTTTAAATGATTTGCTGAGAATAAGATAGCTTTTTATTAAGCGCCAAGGACGGATAAACTAAGAAATAGCTTTTAAGCCTCACCTGTCAAGTGTCATGTGATGACCATTTCTCTGAGCAACTCTCTTGAGAACAGAGTGACAGATCTGGTCCTCTGGACTATCTGATCATTCAACATATATGACGCCTTCATCTGTATCATCCTTGTCTGAATCCCCTCCATCGTCAGATGAATTGGTTGGTTGAGGTTGTTCAGTGTGCTGACTTTGTGAGCTCTCTCTTTCATTTTTTAATCTATCAAGTATTGCAATCACCTGCAATAAGAAACATTAGCTTATCGGAATATCCAGATTGTGATTGGTTATCTCTGAGAGATGACTACAAAGAAGGATGTGATGACTTCAGCATTTAAACAGTTGCAAGCGTGTCAAGCATATAGAGATGATAGAAAATTGGACCATAAGAAATGCTTGAGACATTTACTTGCTATGTACATATTGGATGAAGCTATAAGCCTGCAGAAGTTCCTGACATAGTTTCTAAGTCCAGCTACTTCAAAGTTCAAACATCTGTGTATTAGGTTGTGGGCTTCTTTGTCCTAAAAATACCCAAGAACTTCAATTCCAACATTGTTCGGTTTGGTTGTGGATCCATGGTTAAATGCATTTTCTATTGAAGGACAGGGAAATATAATTTCAGAAGGTAAAGGAGCTTCATCTCTTTGTTTCTGGCTCGCGAACAATTCATGGTTATCAATATTTTCTATATTTCTTTTGCCTGACTTAATCGGGCTATTTTGAGCAGATTATAACCAAACTTTGCTGCTCTACCTACA